>CM076575.1:1241889420-1242293538 GCA_034641835.2 Pinus albicaulis
CCTTGGCATTTTCCTTCTTCTTCCCTCTGCTGTGGTCTTCATCAATTCTCTTGAATGACTGACACCAGTCATCTTCTCCTCCTTTGGGAACTTCAGTTGTTCACGTGTGGATTTCATTCAATCCTCCTTTCAACAATCCTTCACACTTGCCATTCATCAAAAATGCAAGTTCTCCTCCTGCGCTTGGCTTCTCTTGGTTCTCTATCTTGGAACCAATCTCTGGCAACCCTCTTGCTTCACTTTGCTACAAACAACACTTTTAGTAATTCATGTGTTACAATGACCAACTCTTTGGGTGTCTGGATCTGTTGATCATGCACCCCATTACATTTAGAATTTTTACTTAGCTTACGACTCTTTGACTTCACACTTACACCCATTCTTCATCTTGGATGAAAATACTCAATCTTAACTCAAACTATCCAAACTTTCATTTGACTCTAACATCTGTTTTGACTTCAAACTTTTCCCCAATAATAATGATAGTGGATATTTTGACTTAATTCAAGTTATACAATCCTCCAACAAACATACACCCCTAATACATTTTTAGGATGTAAAATCTTCACTCTCTTTCATACTTCATTCTTATGAAAAATCATCAGTTTTCCCTTATCATTTCACATGATACTAAAGTCTTTAGTCAAAATGCAATTTTGGTTTTTCAAGATTTATTTTAAGGTGAAAATAAATAAACCATTCAATCTTCAACGTTCAAAAATACCTTCCTGAATTATCATACCTCATGCTCCTGTTACGGTTATTAATAAACCTTTCTCTCTGCAATCTCAACTCTCTGGTTTCCATTTTTTTGTGCCATATTTTTCATTGTAAATACTTGCATGCCCACAAGCTCGTCATCTTAATGCAAACATTTCCCTGCATTTTAATGCACCATGCAACATCAATTCACATTTCTTCACCTGTGTACATAGAACATTTTTTTAACCTCTTCGACGAATAATGCACAACTTGTACATCGCGTCCATCCTAAATATCACCTCCTTAGATACCACCACATGATGGTAAAACAAATATTTTACAACATCAAGAAAGTATGTTTTCAATCACAAATCAAAAGAATTCTCCCTTTTCCAACTACAAGATTTGGTCCAAAATGACTTAACCAAAACTACAAATAATCCACATTATGCATAATAAACCTTCTCACATAAAAATGCATACTTATTTTTATATCACCCAAGATTAGCACATTTTCCCATTCATTTTCCATTTATTTATACCTCCACATTTGCAATGAGTATGGCAAGGAATTTTAATCATCCAACTTTTAAAATACCTCTACTCAATGAATATTGATTCATTCAATGAGCACTTACCTTAAATCTTCTCGTGGTTGAAATGATCTAACCCTTCTCTCGCGTATTATTTTAGGAATACATTCAAGCCTCCACAAATTTACTTTGAATGTGCAAGGTCCATTCTCCAACAATCTCTCCCTGGTAAATAAATTTCTTCCCAACAAATTTCTAACATAAAAATTTTCTCAGCAAATAATGTTAGAAACCTTCAAAGTACGCACAATCTCCCCCCTTATTTTAAGCCAAGTTCCTTTATCTCAATCTCTTCAATTTCAAATTCTTTCTTTGAAAACATGAAATCTTAATGTAACCGAATATCCTTTCAATGCGTATTCTTTTAGGAATACATTCAAGCCTCTACAAATTTACTTTGAATGTGCAAGGTCCATTCTCCAACAATCTCTCCCCGGTAAATAAATTTCTTCCCAACAAATTTCTAGCATAAAACTTTTCTCAGCAAATAATGTTAGAAACCTTCAAAGTATGCACAATCTCCCCCCTTAGTTTAAGCCAAGTTCCTTTATCTCAATCTCTTCAATTTCAAATTCTTGCTTTGAAAACATGAAATCTTAATGTAACTGAATATCCTTTCAAGATTACATTCTCCAAAAAAAAACCATTCATGAATTATTTGCAAAAACTTTACCTCGATCAATCCCGATCAATCCCAGTGGCCTTTTCTTACGCTGGAAGATGGTACCGTGGAAATACTGGATCCACACCTTGAATGTTGTGTTGGAGCCGCACCTCTTTCACAAGCCCCACACATGCCTTTTTTAAGTGCCTTGATATGACTGGCTTTCAAAACTTGATGTAGAAAGCAAATTTCCACTTTCAAATTAATATAGTAAAATATTCAATTTTACTAAGACCCAGGTTTAATCTTCACTTGATGCAATTGATTTGTTCTTCGCCACTTAGTGTGCCCTTCCAATTTCCACTCTATAATTACATATAATAAAATATTGCAACTTTATGCAAACTCCATTTGTTTTTACAATAATCAATGGATCATTGTTATCATATATAATAATAACATAATTAAAAGTTGGAATTGGAATCCACCTAAGCAACCAAAGCCATTTGGAATCCAACGTACTCCATGACTAAATCAAGGAAGTCAATATCTTTACGAGGATATTAAGCAAATAATATACCAGTAGATTGGTTGAATCCGCGACGTCACATCTCCATGGCAATTAAACAAAGATGGGTTTAATTATAACATACCACTGGTTGGTCGAATCCACAGCGTCACACCCCCCATGGCAATTACACAAACAAATAAGGGATTAATTTTATAAGTCGGTATTTGGATTGGAATAAACACCAATCTATGTGCAATTCCACAAGGCTGACTTACACATTGAACCACAACTCATACAAACCAATACATTTATCACACGCATCTGACTCCTTCAACCAACGCATATGACTCCTTCAACCAATGCTGGCAAAACGTCCTTGCAGGTGTTAATACTGCATTTAAAGAATTCGATCCTCCTTCCCCTGTGTTAATTTGTTGGCCGCTTCATTAACGGATATAATTTCTCTTTAATCTGTTCTTCCTACTTCTAACTCTAGTTTTGAATCTCAAATGAGAGGTTTGAAACCAAAAATAGTAGTGTCTGAGCAACTGGCTGTGATGTGCATGCTTCCGCTATTGCTTTCAGGGATATTAGGATTTCACAGTAAGAAAGCACAGCTTGCTAAGTACTTGACGTCATAAATTCTACGCAGTACTCTTAAGCATGGCGCTTGGACCCCATCTCATACTCCTGAGCTGATTGATGTTGTCCGCTTTCTCTGTACCTTTGAGGAGCATCATGGAACCATTGTTGGTGTACTTTGGGAGATGGTTGTCAGCACAATTTCAAATGTCAAAATCACTTCCGCCAGTCTTTTCAAAGTTCTTATTGCTTATGTGGACGTGAAGGTTGCTTCAAAGCAAATTTTACCTTCTCACACGAACTTCACACCACGCTCCGCCTGCAGTGATGCGTCAAGCGTGCTTCTTACCATGCTATGTGGTATTACAATGGCCATACTTCACTCTGCAATGTTATCACGCCTGCTTTTTATGAATGCCACACTTCAACTCTGTGTGCGTTATATGTCACAGCTGCTCGAGACATTAGTCACATGCCATGCCATGCCATCGCATGTGTCAAGACTTTCACCAGTCGACCTCACATTTGCTGCAAACTATAACTTTAACTGTGGCTTGTCATCCCATGTGATATCTCCTCAAAACGCATTAACATATCCACTCCCAAATGCGCTAATTTCTTCTTGCAAATTCACGATTTCCACTTGCCATAATCTTTTGGTTTCAACCATGCCTTAATACAAGGTATTCGCCCTCCTGCAAATTAACGCACTTGTCTAGACATATAGGTATGATGTAATGCAGAGTAAAAAAAAAACATCGAACAAACATATTTCATGCTCTGATACCAAAAATGATGCCAAGATACTGGGTTAAATCAGATCCCAGCATATAAAACACTTGTGCTTCCATCAAAATTCAAATTCTTCGTTAAAGCCACAAATATGTTCAGCTCAAAAATACACATGAAGGAAAGAGAGCCACATAAATAAAATACTGATATTAAAACATAAAAACTCTTCGGCCATATATTACAATGGGTGACCTCTTGGCTCTTGGCCCTTCAAACGATTCCTCTTACTCTCTGTATTCCTCACTTCTCCTCACTTCTCTCCGTGTCACTTGTTTTTCTTCCTCACACAACCCTCCTATTTATACATAAATATAAATTTATTTCATTCCATAATTTCCTCCACACAAATCTCAACTTAAAATCTAATTTAGATTTATCTTTTTTTGGACTCAACTAAGTCGCGTTTATGGAATTACTCATCCCTAGATTATCTACCTAATTCACTCCACTCATATCCTTAATTATTTAAGGAATATTTACAATAATCCTCACATTTATATTTTCTCTCCTAATTTATTAAAAATGAGCAAATTAATTAATAAAATAATTAAAATATCTCACCCCCTAAATTACACAAAGGAATAATAAAAATTTAGCTTGACGCTCCTGCATCACAATATTTGTTGCAACATGCATCAACCTTTCGAGATGTAGAAGAATGTCATGTTGGTCAGACCAAAAAGAGACCTTGTAAGGCTAAAGAGAAAAGAAAGCCATCGTCATGTTGGAATTGTGGAGACAGACCTCTGAGAAGAAATTTTCCTAATAGGAAACGAAGGAAGAAGAAGAGTAGTTCAGGTGAATTCCAGGCACATGAAACAAAAATTGATAGCATATAAAAAGATGAGGAACATGCCCTCAGGCTCTTTGAAATGTTGAAAATTCCCTTCTTAAAATAATTAGAGGGGTATCAAAATTTTGAGGTTGAAATATACCTTAGAAAGGACTCTGACTAAAAATTTTGATCATATGTTGGTGATGGACACATTTAATGGTAGAACTCAAGGGTCTGTGTTATATTATTTCCATGACTAGCCCCAGAATAATTTTTTTGGGGCCTGGGGCAACGCCCTGGAAAAAACATTCAGGTGGTTTTGCGCATGGTTTTCGTGCAGGTTTTTGGGTACGATGGTTTTATTCCCATGGTATTTTATATATGTGGTCAAGGGAACTATAGTTATGTTCTAATCCAAGGTTTGTGGATTGGGGTTTATGAATGCTTCAACATATATATATATATATATATATATATATATATATATATATATATATATATATATATATATATATATATATATATATATATATATATATATATATATATATATATATATATATATATATATATATATATGTATGTATGTATGTATTATAACATTGAAATGAATATAATGAAAAATCAATCTGGTAGTCACGGTTTTGGGATCCAAGAAAAAATAATTGTGTCTATTTGTTTTATGTTCTCACCATTGTATATTTTTTGTGTTTGAAGAATTCGTTTGTAGGTAATTTATGTACAAGGTTAAAACCTTCATTTGGTATCAAAGCAGTTTCAGCTTCAAGGGGACATATTTGTTGCTGATGGGTTTTGCTCAGGCTTGTGGTAGACCCTTTTAAGTGGGAGATCTGCAAGATCAATTCTTGCGGTGAGAGAATATGGTAAATAGTGGAAAGATAGAGATCGAGAAATTTAATGGTCAGATTTTTGAGATGTGGAAGCTGAAGATGGAGGATTTATTGGTGGATCAAGATCAGTGGATTGTTGTAGATCTAGGCATGGAACCAACGGTAATGTCAAAAAAATACTAGGTGAATTTATATTTGAAGGTGAAGAGCACAATATGATTGTGTCCCTTAGATTTAGTATTTTTTAATGTATCAGGGGAAGCTATGATGAAGGCTTTGTGGGACAAGTTAGGGACTTTGTACCAATCTAAGTCTCTGGTGAAGAAACTGATCCTGCAGAAAAAGATGTATAACCTCAGGATGAAGGATGGAGACTCGTTGACAAAGCATATGAACACCTTTAATACCGTGGTAAGGAAATTTTTATCTGTTCATCTAAAATTTAAAATGAAGATAAGTGCATTAGTTTGTTATGTTCTCTACTAGATTCTTGGGATAGTGTGGTTTTTTCTATAGGTTGCAATACAAATACCTTGAAGTTTGATGAAATAGTCTCATCCTTGTTTTCGGAAGAGATGAGACAGAAAAATATGGAGATCCAGAATGGAGATGCCTTTTCTATAAGACGATGGTCCCATAACAGAAACATAAATAAGTCCTCAAGTGGGAGATATAAATCTCTAGGAAAAACTATAAAGGTATGTTGGAAATGTGGAAAAGAAGGGCACTACAAAAATAATTGTAAATATAAAACTCTTGAGAAAGGAAAGGGATCTGATGATGCTCCTTCTGTAGAGGTGAAAACCACCACAGATGAAGGTGGGGATGTGTACTTGTCTTCTTCATCAAGTACACATGTAGATCATGAGGCATATTTGATTGACTCATGCACATCCTTTCACTTTACTCCCCATAAGGAGTGGTTCTTCAAGTATGAGAATTATGATGGTGGTGATGCCTTTTTAGGGGATGATAGGAAGGCCAAAATCATAAGATGAGGAAAATTCAAGTTGAAGTTGCAAGGTGGAAGGATTAGAATTCTTCCCGTTGTTTTGCATATTCCTACATTGGCGAGAAATCTAATTTCTGTAAGCAAGATGGATAATGCAGATGTAAGAACAGTGTTCGAGAAAGATACTTGCAAGATGGTTCAGGGAGCACTGATATTGATGCATGGATTTCATATTGGAACTGTGTACAATATTTTGGGTAGCATTTTTATTGATGGGTGCAACAATTTTTTGGTTCCTAAAAGTGGAGTAGAAAATCTAGTGGTCTATGGAGAAAATAACATGTTATGGCATCAAAGGCTTCGACATATTTGAGAGAAGGGCCTTCAAACACTGAATGGGAATGGTATGGTAGAAGGTATGTATAATTTCTCTCTGGATTTTTATTTCTGTGAACATTGTATATATGGGAAGCAGAATCGGGTGAGTTCACCCTCATGATTAAAGGGGGGAAAAGGGATATTATATCTTATGCACAATGATGTGTTTGGACCTATGCCAGTTCGATAACTCGGTAAGTCTTTGTAATGCGTATCATTTATAGATGACTTCTCAAGTAATACATGGATATATTTCCTTGGGAATAAGTCTAAAGTCTTTGACATGTTTGAAGTATTTAAGGCTCTGGTGGAAAATCAAACAGAGAAAAATATCAAGGTGTTGAGGACAAATAATTGTGGAGAGTTTTGTAAAAAGGAATTTGAAGAGTCTCGTGAGAAGTGTGGTATAGCATGGCAGAAGAATACTCCATACACACCTCATCAAAATGGAGTTGTAGAAATAATGAAAAGGACGTTAATGGAAAAGGAAAGAAGCATGCTTAGTGGTGTCGGGTTGGGACAAGAATTCTATGCAGAGGCAATGGATATTGCATGTTACCTATTTAACAGATCACCTTCATCAACGTTGGAGGATAAAACTTCACATGAGGTATGGACTGGTAAGAAACCCTCTCTCTCACATCTTAGGGTATTTGGTTGTGATGCATATGTACATGTTCCAATGGAGAAAAGAACCAATCTAGACTAGTAAATTTTAAAGGTGCATCTTTATTGCTTATAAGGATGGTTTAAAATTTTATAAGATTAGGAACCTAGAAATAAGGAAGGTTGTGTACAACTGAGATGTGGTTTTTAGAGAGGTAAAGGATGTTATTAAACATGAATTCCTACCAAATGAACCTAAAAGGATAAAGTTTGAACTAAAGGAGGAAGAATTAAAGTCTACATTAGAACATGAATCAAAAGAGGAAGAGCCACAAAATCCAATTTTAAGAAGATCAGTTTCGAGAGAGAATTCATCTAGAGAGGTATAGGCCATATGTTTTCTGTTCAAATTTTTCTTTATATATTACTGATGAATATCCCAGAACTACCAGGGAGGCAGTGGATTCGAAGGATGGAAAACTCTGGAAAGAGGCCATGGTTGAAGAAATGGCATCTTTGGATAAAAACGAGGCTTGGGATCTAGTGGAGTTGTCAACTGGAAATTGGAAGAAAATGGGTTTTTAAGAAGAAGATGAATGTAGAAGGCAAGGTGGAGAAATACAAAGCTTGATTGGGAGCAAAAGGTTATTCCCAGGTGCCATGATCTGATTTTGGTGATATATTTTCTCTTGTTGCCAAGTTAGCTTCTATTAGATTACTTTTATCTGTTGTTGTTGCTTTTGATTTTGAAGTAGATCAAATGGATGTGAAGACATAAT
The DNA here is from genome assembly GCA_034641835.2 of Pinus albicaulis. Taxonomy (NCBI): domain Eukaryota; kingdom Viridiplantae; phylum Streptophyta; class Pinopsida; order Pinales; family Pinaceae; genus Pinus; species Pinus albicaulis. The sequence continues at coordinate 1,241,897,546 of CM076575.1, forward strand.
TTATTCATGAGGATCTAAAATAAGAGATCCACACGAAGCAACCTGAATGATTTGTAGTGAAGGGTAAGAAATAACTGGTATGTAGGTTAAAAAAGTATTTGTATGGGTTAAAACAATCACCAAGGATGTGGTATCATAAATTTGAAACATATATACAGGGACTTGGCTTCACCAAGAGAAAAGAAGATCACTGTGTGTATTTTAAATTTATTGGTGACCGTGTTATTTATTTGGTCTTGTATGTGGATTATATGTTTCTAATTGCAAATGACAAAGAAATTATCCAGGATTTGAAGACCCAATTTCCCTCTAAATTCAACATGAAGGATATTGGTGTTGCAAACTATATTTTGGGCATGGAAATTAAACGAGATCAGGAAAAGAGGAAGCTATATTTAAACCACAGGAATTATGTTGAGACAATATTGCAGAGGTTTAATATGTAGGATAGTAAACCGGTTAAGGTTCCTATTCATGTAGGTGTAAAGTTATTTATTGAACATTGTCCCAAGAAACAAGAAGAGGAAGAGGACATGCCCCGTGTTGATCTGAATGAAAAGTGGCATCTACACATGGTATTCATTCACCAATGGTTTTTATCCACCCATGGTATTCATCCAACCATGAAATCTACCAATGGTACTGTAAGTGGCATCCACACATGGTATTCATCCACCCATGGTATTCCTTCACCCATGGTATTGTAAGTGGCACCCACCCATGGTATTTATCCACTCATGGTATTGTAAGTAACATCTACCCATGGTATTCATTCACCCATGGTATTTACCCACACATGGAATTTACCCGTGGTATTGTAGCTAAAAAAAGACTATAAGTAACAAGTCACATTTTGTAAAAGGAAAAATTGTCCACCATGATTTAGCTTTTACGGTTATTCTCTATTCTAATAAAAAATTTCTTTGTGTTTTTGTTTACTGTGTGTTCTCTTATTTATCTAGCATTTCAATTTTTCAGATATTGGGAGTTGTACCCTCTTCACCCCAACATCCGTTTCAATTTTTTAGATCTCAGGGGCCTCCCCCCAAGATCCATATCACATGTTCCACATGCAAGTGAGTTTGGTAGCTTGATGTATGCAATGGTTTTCACTAGATCATACATTGCACATGCAATGAGAGTATTGATCAGGTTTTTGACATATCCATATCACGTGTTCCACATGAAAGTGAGTTTGGTAGCTTGATGTATGCATTGAAGCTTTTTAACATATATATATATATATATATATATATATGATGTTTATAAACTAGGCTGGAGATCTAGATCGAAGAATATCTACAAGTGGGTATGTGTTTAACCTATTTGGAGGAGCAGTCAGTTGGATAAGAAAGAGACAATATGTAGTCGCACTTTCAACTATAGAGGTTGAATACATGGCATCCACTCATGAAATCAAGGAATTAGTTGGGTTGCAGAGGTTGTGTTCAACTATGGGGTTGGTACAACGAGCTATAAGGATAGACTGTGACAACTAAGGTGCAATTTTCTTGGCCAATAACCCTTCTTATCATTCAAATACAAAGCACATTGATGTCCAATATCACTTTGTGAGGGATATGGTTGAAGACAAAAAGGTGTTGCTGGTAAAGGTGGACACTTTGAAGAATGGTGCAGATGCATTGATGAAGTATGTGAGCACTGAGAATTTTTCTTGGTGTAGAGAAAAAATGGCCATTGTAGCCTCAAATCAATGACTATGCACTCCTGCGGCCCCATGTGTTGAAAGAAAAAAAAAAAAGAGGGAGAATGTTGGGTATGTGTTATATTCTTTCCACGACTGGCCCCTGAATAAAATTTTTGGGGTCCGACGTAGCGACCCAATTCCTTTTTTTGGGCAGTTTTGTGCACGTTTTTAGGCATGATGGTTTTCTTCCCGTGGTATTTTATATATCCAATCAATGGAACTACAGTTATGCTCTAATCCAAGGTTAGTTTATTGGGTTTTATGAATGCTTCAACATGTATATATATGTATTGTAACATTTAAAGGAATATAATGAAAAATCAATTTAGTAGTCCGAGTTTTGGGATCTAGGGGAAAATCTTTGTGTATAGTTGTTTTATGTTCTCACTATTGTATATTTTTTTTGTTTTAATAATTTGTTTCTAGGTAATTTATATACAGGGTTTAAACCTTCAGGGTATGAGCTTGTTGTGGGTTAATAAATGATGGGAATGTTTTTATATATATTTGTTTTTATTTTTGGCTTCATGTTTTGTTGCTGTGTTTTTTGACTTGAGCATGGCCATGCTATCATAGGTTGTCATCATGTATTTCTATTGTGATATTCTCATTGTTTTTAATTTCTTCATACTTATTGAATTCTATGGTTTTTTATTGGTGGTTTTTTAGGTATGGGGAAAGAAAGAAAAGGAACTCTACAAATTTTGAAATAGCACCCCAAAGCGGGGCTTCTAATTTAATTTTCCCTTAATTAAATTGGAAGAGAAATTGTAATTTCATCTCATAACATCTTGTATTAGTTAACTAAGTAAGAATGACTGAGTTAGCTTAGGAAATTCGAGTTGAGGGTCAGAGAGGATGCATGTAGAGTGATTCCATGATTTAAGGGGGTCCAGTTGCAGTTTTGCATGAGTTGTAATTAGTTAACTCAATAAATTGAGTTAAAATCAGTTTAACTAGTTCTAACTGAGTGATGAGCTAGTGAGAGGTCCAGTGAATTAAATATGACCACAATGAGTGATCAATCAATTAACTAATAATTCTCTTAAATATTTGTTGCATGTCAGTTTTGAGGAAGGCCGAGTTGAGACCAAGGTTAAAGGGAATATAACTATTAGTTGTATAATTAGAAAATTGTACAGGTTAGTTATAGAGTCAGTTGGATTCCTAGGAAGGATTGCACAATTATTCCAAGGGATTTTCCTATTTAATAGGGCCTTAATTCCTCAAGGAATGTGTGAGCGAGGCAGGCTGAGAAAAGGTATAGAATTGGCTAAGTATTTGTTTGATTTTTCCTAGATCTATGTGAGACAGTTGGTAGAGTGCAAGATTTCTCTTGTGAGAGAAAGAATTGTATTGTTTCATGATCCTTGACTTTATACAATATGCAAATATCAACAGTTTTAGGCCATGTGCTTTCCCCATATACATCTTGTGTTGTGTGATCGATTGTCTCTTTATCTTACTTGTTTATGTGATTGTGCGATCGTGTTTTGTTTCCGCAAATTGTAGAAGGGATTAAATATCTTGTTTTAGTACATCATAAGATCATATTGAATCCCATGGTTATATTTTCTACATGGTATCAGAGTGTCTAAAATCACAATAAGAAGAAAATAACAAAGTTTGTTTTTATCACTTTCGAATTTGAAGAATTATTCTTCAGTAGCTAGCGACAGATCAAGATGTCTTTCAATGACTTGAGACTCGAATATGCACTCGAGGTAAATTCAAATTATATTGCATGGAAGGACAAGATGGAGGTAGTTCTTAAGGACAACAGACTAAAGGCTTTCATAGATGCTAATGTCTCGCAGCCGTAGCAGCAGATGCTCAACTTCTTGATGCATGGAAGAATAATGGTGTGAAAGCGAGATGGATCTTGTTAGCGGGAGTTAGAGACCATATTGTCTCAAGCCTCCACGGGAAGGAGAATCCATATGAAATGTGGAAGTAATTGACATATTTGTATAAGAATAGCAATTACCATAGGAATTTGGCACTGAAATAAAAGCTCAGGAAGATCAAAATGGAAAAGGGTGACATGATCCATAAATACATGACCAAGTTCACTCAATGTCAAAATGAGTTTCGAAGTGTTGGGGTCATTGTTCCCACAGATGATTTGGTGTTCCTAGATAGTCTAGGCCTTCCCAAGAGCTGGAATAGCTACCAGGACTCTGTAATGTGAGGAAGAAGTTTCCATATTGGGAGCGACTTTGGTCCGATTTGGCACAACAAGAAATTTGGCAGAGCACCAGAGATGGATTATTGGAAAATATTGATGATGCAGAAAATTGTGCCTTGGCTGGCAAGGTGAATAAATGAAAAGGGAAGGCATCCCATTCCAAATCCAATACTAGAAAGGCAGGCAAGAAGAGAGACTTGTCAAAGGTGAAAATTTTCAACTTTCATGAGCATGGAAACTATACCACAAATTTCCTACAAAAGAATAATAACAAGAAGCCCTCAGGAGGAGCAGCGAGTGAAGCATTGGCTTCAAAATTTGAGTTGGAATTCACCCTCATCGCATGCATGGTGTCATCAGTGTTGGGATTTGTGTAGTACTTGGATAGTGGAGACTCATTCTACATAACCGACAAAAAAGAATTCTTCAACAGCTTGGAGGAGAAGGATATCCAGATGCACATCGAAATGGGTGATGACGCGAGGTATAGCACTACCAAGAGAGGTATAGCTACTTTCCAGAGAGATCCAGGTAAACTCCTCATACTAAAATATTTCATGCATATACCTAGTTAAAAGAAGAATTTATGTTTGTTTCTATGTTGGAAGATCCTGGATATGATGTGATTTTCAGTGAAGGAAATGTGTTCCTTCGTCACAAAGCCACGGGACAGGTGAAAAATATTGGGTTTTGGGTGAAGAATCTCTACAAGCTTGATGTAGATGATTGTGCAACATTGAGAAGTAAATAAGATAATGTGGTGAGCCGAGACATCAGTGAGTTATGGCACAGGAGGTTGGGCCATATTCACCACAACGCTTTGAGGGTCATGCAACATATTTCTACATGGCTTCCGAAGGGTACACTTGCGCAGAGAGACACATGCAAAGGTGTACTAGGGGAAGTATACAAAGGACACTTTACACAATAAGAAAAGTAGAGTAGTGGAAATCCTTGAGAGAGTTCACTCAGACGTGTGTGGATCGTTCTCTACAACTTCCACAACAAAGAACAGGTTTTATGTGATTTTTTTTTGATGATTTTTCAAGAAATTGTTGGATTTTCTTCATGCAAAAGAAATATTAGACGTTCTCCAAGTTTTGTGAGTTCAAGGCACGTGTCGAGAAAGATACAGGGAAGAAGGTGAATGATATGAGGAGTGACAATGGTGGAGAATACATATCTAACAAATTCAATAACTTTGTGCCTCAAAAGAAATTCGAACAGAATTTATTGCACCTCATAACCCACAATAGAATGGGGTTGTAGAGAGAAAGAAAATAACTATTGTGGGATAAGCATGAGCTATGTTGCATGATCAGGGCCCACCATTGCATCTGTGGGAGGAAGCATGAAATACACCAGTATTTGTGCAGAACATAAGTCCTCATCGGATACTTGGGATGAGTAAACCAGAGGAGGATTTTTCAGGTAAGAAATCAGATGTTTCATATTTTAAATTTTTTGGCTCATCTATCTATTTCCATATGACCAAATATGTCAGGAATAAGCTAGAGCCAAAAACATATTAAGGGATACTTTTGGGGTACACTGATACACCTCACAACTATCGGGTGTACTTGCCAACACATCAAATGACAGTGGTCAGAAGAGATGTGAATTTTGATGAAGATAAATCCATGTGATTGTCCCTTGAGAGGGAGCTTGAGTTGCATGAAGTTGAGGAGCTCTTAGCTCCAAAGGATGAACCTCAGGATGAGGAGCAACCACAAGCAGAGGAACAAAGAGTGGTATAAACCACTCATGCAGAGCCATCCACCAGAGATGGAAGGAAGCGTACCAAAGAGGCTAACATATTATTTTTGGATGTGAGAGATAATGTGGGAGCACTCACATCACAACGCAGTCATAGAAGGTCCCCAGAGTGGTACACTTGATACATGGATCTTATGAGTGAAGTTATTGATATAGAACCATCCTATTTTGAGGAAGTAGTGCAGAATCTAGTGTGAGTCGATGCCATGGTTGAGGTGTATGACTCCATTATCAGGAACAGTGCATGGGAAGTTGTCCCAAGACCAGTGGGGAAGTCAGTGGTAGGATCCAGATGGGTCTACAAGGTGAAGCAGCTAGCAGATGGGAGTGTGGAGAAACACAAGGCTATATTTGTGGCCAGCGAGTTCTCTCAAGTGGAGGGGATTGACTATGATGAGACCTTTGCATCAGTCGCAAGGTACTCTTCCATTATATCCATCCTTGCACTCTCAGCACAAATGGGATGGAAGATACATCAGATGGATGTAAATACAACCTTTCTCAATGGATTTATTGAGGAAGAATTGTACATTGAGCAGGCGAAAGGTTTTTAGACCTTAGACAGGGAGTTACATGTGTGCAGACTCAAGAGATATCTATATGGGCTGAAGCAAGCACCTTGTGCTTGGTACACCAGGATTGATAGCTATATCACGAGGTTGGGATTCACCAAGAGTGAAGCAGATGTGAACCTATATCATATTGTGGTTGATGGTAAGCTTTTGATTATTATACTTTATGTTGATGATCTGATACTGATAGGTGATGAGCGGCTCATAAAATCTTGCAAAGATGATCTTGCAAGAGAATTTGAGATGAAGGACATGGGGGTCTTACACTATTTCCTTAGATTAGAATTATGGCAAAGAGATGGGGAGATATTTGTATCTTAGGGCAATTATTCCATGGAGATTCTTAGGAAGTTCCACATGGAGGTCAGCAAACCCATGGAGACTCATATTGCAGGAAACTAGAGGAAGGAGAATGCTACTTCAGGTGAAGTAGTGGATGTTGTTGTTTACATGAAACTTATGGGTTCACTTATGTATTTTGTGAACACACGACCCAACATATGCTATGCAGTTAGCCAGCTAAGACAATCTATGGTTAAGCCAACCAAGCTCTTTTTGGAAGGCAAGGAAGCATGTGTTGGGATATATTAGGGGCACTACAGAGTATGGATTATTGTACAGATGGAAAAAGGAAGTGAAGATTCAAAGCTTCACCAATGCAGATTGGGTAGGGAGTCCATCCGACGAGAAGAGCACATCAGGAGGCATATTCAACATAGGATCATCAACAGTTTCTTGGTACATCAGGAAATAGAGATCAATTTCACTTAGCTCAATAGAGGCGGAGTACATCGAAGCCAGTCAAGCTTCATGCAAGGCCATTTGGAAGAGGAATATACTTGTTGGTTTATTTGTTCATCAAATGGATCTGATGGTGATACATTGTGATAACTAGAGTTGCATCAAACTCTCAGTTAATCTATTATTCCATGACAGGTCCAAGCATATTGATATCTGGTATCACCATCTCAGAGATTTTGTTCAGAGAAGGATTATGTCATTAGATTTCATTCCCACGGAGGAGTAGGATGTAGACATCTTGATGAAGGCATTGATAAGAAGAAAATTTGAATTCCATAGAGAAAGGATCAGGGTAGCAGATAATCCCTTTCTTGTTGAGAGGGAGTGTTGAAATGGCACCCCAAAGCGGGGCTTCTCATTTAATTTTCCCTTAATTAAATTGGAAGAGTAATTGTAATTTCATCTCATAACAACTTGTATCAGTTAATTAAGTCAGAATGACTGAGTTAGCTTAGGAAATTTGAGTTGAGGGTCAAATAGGATGAATGTAGAGTGATTCCATGATTTAACGGGGTCTAGTTGCATTTATGCATGAGTTGTAATTAGTTAACTTAAGAAATTGAGTTAAAATTAGTTTAACTAGTTCTAACTGAGTGATGAGCTAGTGAGCCTAGGTCTAATGAATTAAATCTGATTTAATTCACAATGCGTGATAAATCAATTAACTGATAATTCACTATAAATAGTTGTTGCATGTTAGTTCTAAGGAAGACCCAGTTGAGGCAGAGGTTAAAGGGAAGATAACTATTAGTTGTATAATTAGAAAATTGTACAGGTTAGTTATAGAGTCAATTGGAGGCCTATGAAGGATTGCGCAATTATTCCAAGGGATTTTCATATTTAATAGGGCCGTAATTCCTAAAGGAATGTGTGAGCAAGGTAGGCCGAGCAAAGGCATAGAATTGGGTAAGTATTTGTCCAATTTTTCAAAGATCAATGTGATATAGTTGGCAAAGTGCATGAGTTCTCTTGAGAGAGAAAACATTGTATTGTTTCATGATCCTTGAATTTATACAATATACAGATATCGAGGTTTTGGGCAATGTGCTTTCCCCATATACATATTGTGTTGTGCGATTGAATGCCTCTTTCTCTTACTTGTTTATGTGATTGTGTGATTGTGTTTTGTTTTCTCAAATTGTAGAAGGGATTCAATATCTTGTTTTAGTACATAATAAGATCAGATTGAATCTCGTGGTTAGTTTTTCTACAAAAAAAGAGTTGAATATAACCCAATTGGAAGAGTAAGACCATGATTAATCCTTCTACATAAGATAAATGGTAGCAGTAGGAAAAATAAGATGATAGAACAACTAGGTAGACCTGATGGGTCCACGTGATTTAAATTGTTACACATTAGTTTGTCACATCCATGAAAATGGTGTCAAATCTAGATCTTTCATTATCTGAAGAACTATTGTCACTAATACCCAAGAAACATGGAAGGAATACATCTCTATGAAGTATAATAATACTATATTACATACCTAAAAAGCCCTATTTTTGGATATTAGGTGCCATTATTTTAACCTGCAACGTTGCATGTTGCATAATAAATGTGTTGCGATGTTGTTGCAACTTATCTTGATTAAAATTTTGACAACCTTTTAACATGGGTAAAGAATGAAAAGAAAAAAGGTTATAAAGCTTCCATTCTAGAAGCCTTGTAATGTTATCTACTCCAAACAATGGGGATTTGGCTCGCATTCTTCCTATATCGAATCTCATTCCTACCATAATGGATCCCATCCCCTCCATTTTGGATCTCACCCCTACCTAAGTGGATCTTAAACTTCCATCCTTGGCCTATAAGTACAATGCACTCAAAGGAAAAGTGGTTGGGTTTTTACTCTTGAAATATACTTCCACTCTACTGAAGTGTTCACTAAAGATTTTGATTACAAGGTTATAATTAAGGGATATTGGGAGGAAGCCATCAACACCAAGGCTTGGTTGTAATTATCTCATTTTCTCTAATTAATACAACACATATTTCTGTCCCACATTCATTGTTATGATTATTGTTATGATATTCCTTGATCACTTTTATATATTATGTTAAATCATTTATGTATCACATGTTTTTATAATTTGCATGTTTGTGTCTTTGCATATCTTTTCTTAGAGCATCAAGAATGAGATCAAAAGCTATTGAAAAAAACAACGAGGACAAGAATTTTGAAAAATGTATGAACCATTCATCTGATACTACATCTATGATTTGATGGTAAACTAGGGAATGTTTCTATGTATTTGATTATTTTAATCTAGAGTTTACTTTCTAAACATAGGGATCACTATTGTCTGCAAGAGGATTTGTCTGCCAAATGTAAATGGACAACAACGTGACAACTATGAAAATAGCATAATAAGCTAGTTCCCGTAACTATAAATTATGCATGGATAATATACATATATGTGTAATCTATCTCTTATGAACATGAGAAATATGGGAGAGTGAAATAAAGTTATCAGGATGATAGTCAGTCTAAAATACCATTAATTTACTACTATCATAGTGAAAAGATAAGTGATTAAGCTATAAAATATGATCATTGTGTGAATGGCGTGATGATAGAATTGGAACTTAACACAGTGAGGCTTCTAAATGGATTTCATGCTCTATGGAGCGCCATTGGGAAAGTGGGAAAAATGACCCATTGCTTATAATTATCACTATTAATATGTTATGGTTATGCTCTTGATATTTGTTGTGAGCATGAATGAAAATGATAAAGGATGGAAATTGATAGTGTGTGCTTAGCATGGATGAGGAAATTTTGGAATTGAATGCAAATGAAGATGCCTTTATGAGGTTTTCATTGAAATCAATGAGTGGTTGAGTTGATGAATTTAATGTGTGAGGCCAATATTGTTTTCGGAACTATTGAAGGTTGAAAAATGTTTCCAACCAATTATATATTTAAAATGACTTCAGTTGAAATCATTGGTAGTGACAACCAAGTAAATAAGGTAGGAAGTAAGCCTAGGTAAAAGAGTAAAGGAAAAAAATTGGGTGAGAGCTCCTTTAATTGAATTTGAAAATTATTATTTCAAATTATTGCATCCTCTCCATGGATACCAAGAAGTGGTATGGTGAAGGCGGGGAGCCTTCGTTATGAAGAATTTTAATTATTTTGCAAAGCCTGCTAAGTGAAATGGAGAATTAAAGTGCTAATGAGTTTATAGATATGCATTTCTTTGTTATGAATTATTAGCCTATTGGAATGAATGCATATGATGTCATTCCATTTGACAAGTAATTGTCGAGAATCGTGTTAGTGAAAGGTTGATTGATTAATGTTATTAAAAATATGATGGTTATGTGAATGCCATGTTGGGGATAACATGATGATGCTATCAAATAAGATCCTATGTCATGTAAGGGATCTATAAATCAAGTGTGAACTCTTGCAATTAACTATTATTATGCTCATTTTCTAATGACATTTTGTGCCACATTTATATTACATTTATGGTAAGGAAATGTTCAATGTTGTATCCGGGAGTATACTAAGAAATAACTAGATTCCTTGGTCAAACAATGAGGCACATACACCATTGAGTGCTAGCTTTGGCTAAGAAAACCACTTAGTGATTATAGTTCATTGAGAGCTAGCATGGGTTGAGAAAACCGCTCAATGCATTAGAGAAACTTTGAGGTAAAAAATGGGCCTAAAAAATTGTGCAACAAAAATAAAATTTATAAGAACTAATAGGATTCAAGATGATGATGTCAACCATGCGGGATGATTCGCCATTTTTGGAGTGAAAAAGTAAAAAGATTTAAAAAATAAAAAATAAAAACTACTTTTTAACTTGTATTTTCACCTTATCTCCCTATGGTTTTACTCAAATTTTGAGTGGGAGCACTCATTAGATGCATAATTTAAGTCTGCATCAAAAGAGTACCCATGTTGCATACTTCAATGGCGTCCGCTACACGAAAAAAATAGAAATACATGAAAAACGTGATTACAATTACATTTTTCATGTATTTCTCATTTTTCATGTAGCATGGTCCATCGAAAGTATGCAGCATGGGTAATTCTTGGATTAGGAATTAAATTTTTCATCCGAAAAATAATCATGCTCAAAATTTGAGTAAAAAAATAGGGAGATAAGTTGAAAAAGTAGTTTTTTCCTTTTTCCCTCTAAAATTTGGTGATGTAATCTAATCTTATTTTATTATTTCCACTATTATTTTATAATGTTCCTTAGGAGGTGCATTTTATACCTAAAAAAGTCTCTAATGCTTACAATTTGCTGAGTGTTTTACCTGGAGCCGAGAAACCACTCATTGCATACAATTTGGCTATTACCATCACCAAAATTCTAGCTAGCCACTTATATACTTGTTGAAAAGTAACATCTACCTTATTGGAGATGTGAAGACATGTGATTTTTGATGATATTGGAGTTGTGATGGTATGGGAGTTGTGGTGTTAAATAATATTGTTGTCGACATAAGACTAGTTGAATTGTATTGCACACACTCACTGGGAGGTTAGTCAGAGGGGGTGATTTTTGGGACCTGTGCATAAGTGTGAAGCAGTATGAACACCACTGAGTACTTTCCTTAGGGATAATAAACCACTCATTGAGATAGAATTGAGGATGGACATGTGTGAAAATACTATGTGGATTAGTATGATCACCAATGATTACTTTCCTTAGAGTTGATAAACTACTCAGTAAGTTGAACTTGAGAATGGACCTATGCAAAAAGACTATGTGGAGTAATATGACCACCATTGAGAACTTTCCTCTTGGCTGATAAACCACTCAATGAGCTAGACTTGAGGATGGAACTTTACGAAAATACTGCATGGAACAACATTATTTCCATTAAGTACTTGCTTAGGTTTGATAAACCACTTAGTGAGTTGGACTTGAGGATGGACCTATACACAAATATTGTGTGGAGCAGTATAAGCATCACTAAGTACTTTCCTTAGGGCCAAGAAACACTAAGTGAGCTAGATTTAAATAAAAAGTTAGTTGAAGACTATTTGGAGTAGTATAATCGTCATTGAACGCTTTCTTTAGGGCTGAGATACACTCAATGAGCTTGATTTAGTGATGGAGTTGGCTGAAGATGACACAAAGATTATTCAGTAAATATGAAACTAAATATCGCATGGAGATATGGGATATATACACCACTGAGTGCTTTCCCTAGAGTTGGTAAACCACTTAGTTATTGTAAGGCCTTCGGTCCTATGGTCAATCTAGAGGCCACAAGATATGAAAAAAGGTCCCAATTATAATCAAAAGGAATAAGTAATGGGGAAGACAACAAGGCCTATTTCAAAGCATAAAAATATATCTAGGCTTGGTCATCCCATATGAAAAGAACTCCCTTTTTTAGTAGATGCATAAAACCTTTTATTATTTCAAAATAGCTAGAAATAGACTTACGCAAGAAATTAGCCTTCCCTTGAAGTGTTTGAAGCTTATTTATATTACGTGGAAGAGAAAAAATTATGATATATTATACCTTAGATGGATCAACATATATCTGTTCCTTGGAAATTATGAAACCTAGTAACATCCAAAATCATACATAAAGTCCAAGTTTATATGGTTTAACTTAATTTTGTAATAGCGACACTAAAGAGAGACTTCCCTAAGATGGCTTGGATGAACCTCATGGAAGAAAGACCAAGAAGTAAGGCCATTGAGATCAAATTCAATGATGTGTTTTATGTCATGAAAGACATAAGGCATGGTCTGTTCGAAAGTGGGTGACTGGAATTTTGAAGAACATAAGGAATTTTCGATAAGTGAATGTTCCCAATGAGTGGAAAATAGTGGTTTTGTGTTGATCCTTTGATTTGATCTGAATTTTAGTATAGTCAGAGAAACCATTCATAAAGAAAGAGATAGAAATCTCGACACTTTCATTGAGAATTTGGTCAATAAAAGGGGTTGGAAAATTATCCTTTGGAAAATCCAAATTTATATCCATATAATCAAAGCAAATCCTAACTGTTCTTTTTTTATTATTAACTCGAATCGGAATAGAAATCCATTCCATCAAGGGTATCAGATAAATGAAACCAACATCTAAGATTTTTTGAACTTTTTCTTTAATAACAGTTTCTTTATGAGGATTACTTGTCTTGGGCATTTTCCAAACATGCTTGGCTCCATCATATGTTTTTATTTAATTTTGTACAATCTAGGGGTCAAATCCAGGCATTTCTTTATAAGACTGAGAAAAAAAATTAGGAAATTCTTTGAACATGTTAGTGTACAGTTCAATTTCTTAGGGGTATAATATACTCCAATCATAATATTTTCAATGACGCATGGTTTCATAGAAAATTTTATGGGTATTTTTTTCAAAATGTTCACCATGTTCACCTTTGAGAATACATCATGAAGCATGATGGGGGATTGGAACCACTCAGAATTGCCAGATGAAGCCATGATTTTTGATGACTTGTCCAACTTCTCTATTCAAGGAAGAAAAAATGATCAGTGATGAATATATCCCTCGGGACAATAATACATCAACATTACTATCATAATTTATCCATCAATAGGAATATTGGTATAAATAAATTCATAAGACAGTTGATGGTCGACTTCCAAAATGGTCATGAGGCAATCATTCGGTGTTCACAATATTTTTCACCAAAATCAGAAGTATCCATTATCATAGACAATATCAATATCATAAGGCCCAAACTACCTGGCTTAGAACTTCCCTCTGATATCTTTAAACCTAGATTCAAATAATAGATACCAATCCCCAATCTTGAAATTATTCTTCCTAGAAAATTTGTCATGCCACTATGCCCTATGATTTTGTATCATTTTTGTTTGGTGCATGGATGTAATACCCCGAGTTTTTATGTTTTTAATTTGACAATTGAACAAGTCCAAAGGGGAAAGTGGACCCCAATGGAGAACTATTGTGTGGATTTATTTTATTTTCCTATTTAATAAAGTAAAATGGAAAATTATGTGTGCAATGACTAAATTGAGAATTGAGATCTGAAAAACTTAATCCATGAGGATGGATGAGGTGATAAGACTTTCCCACAACTTCCAGAAATCCTTGGAAGGAATAAAACAAGTTACTAAAAAAAATAGATTTGGAGATAAATATCTAATTTCCCCAATAAAGAGGAAAGTATTGGGAAGAGGTGGAAAAAACTGGAAAAGCGGAAAAGACGGCTTCTAAAGTACCTCTGTGGAAGAAACAGAGGGAAATCCTAGGCAAAATAGGAAGAAAGCATCATGAATTTACTGGACGCAGTAAATGGAAACAGGCTAGGAAAAGCAAAGCTTAAATAAGTTGTTCCAAGATAGACAAAGGGTTGTCTATCACTGGAGCTAAGGTCTCTGCTCGGGGGTGAGTTATGGAGAGAGAAATCTACGGTTGGGTGGAAACTAGTCAGAGTTAATTGGTATGCACACTAAACTAGAAATGGACTGTTTGAATTTAAATTCTCATGTGTGATGCTTGACACCTGATTAGGGAATAGTTAAGACTAATGTGAAATCGCTTAAGTTAAATTTGTGGAATACACTTATGTTTAATTAGCATTGGGTATAATGATTTATAAAAGGCCCATACATTTAACAGATTTTGTTACAGTATTAATACTAAAATTTGTATGGTTTTATGGAAAAATTTTGTTTAGATCCAACTCCCAGAGTGTCTAAACCTGGTGACAAGTTTAAATCTGGGGTTCGGTATCTAACATGAAATTTCTCTATTCTTGTAAAAAAATAAACTGTTATTATTACCTGACTAGAATCTTAAAGAGAAAATATCATTAAATGTATTTTAATTTTTAGATCTGATGTATATAACTCTACACAGTTATAGGTAGATGCTCTGGTACAAATACATATATGCATGTATAGAAATTAATGTGCTGCAAGAAAACTTCAAGTGCTGACAGAAAATAAATGAATTATTTATAGTATGATTCTAGCTTAATTTACTGCTATATATATTTCTGTTCTAAGCAGCTCAGAACTTATTAGAAATTCCAGATTAAAGAAATGTACATATGCTAGAAGACTAATCTAGAGTAATACATCAGAAATCTGAATTCTTTATATGACAACACCATATGCCTATTGCAACAACATACTAAACTAACAATAGGTAATATTTGAGCATATCAGATAAATATGTGGAAATAGAAAAACACTCTATGTTATGTGCTACAACAAGTTAATGATAACAGAGGTACTTATTATGATCTTCGGAATACAAAAAAAGTGATACCATCACCAAGATAACTATTATAAGAAATTAAACAATATTCAATGATCATAACCACTTGCAAACCAGAACCAAACTACTCTAATGATAATAGTAGAGTAAACATAAAGATAGCAGCCAATTCAATAATATGAAAAATCTATATAGGTACTAAAGCTATATATATATATATATATATATATATATATATATATATATATATATACTGTCTGAAATTTCACCAGAAGGCTCATGCCTTAAACCATAAGTGGGGATACAAATAAATAATTACAGCAGACGGTCACAATAGAAATAAACAAGGAATATTTATATAAAAGTTTTACACAGTCCAATCTTGGCTTTTAAACCAAGAAATGTTTATGAGTATATTGCAGTAAGATATAAACTAAGTACAGTGGCGAGGTAGAGGCTATGGTCACTATAAAACAATATTATACATCATTGGCAAATATGAAGTGATGACCGGTGAAGAAGAGGCACTCAAAATTAACGATACCAACCTGTGCAAGCAAGGGATCATGGTTTAAAACTGAAAAAGTTGTTTAGGTAACCCAATCCATCGTAATACGAGAAGATGGTAGCTGGACATACCTGCATAACACAAATAAATCAATTAAAATATTAAAATGAAAATAAACTGATAACCAATGATAATCATGAGGAGTCGAACTACAGAAGGTAAAACGATATACCTTAGAGAGGTTTTTCCTTCACGACCACCATACCTGTAGTCACAAAAATCAAATTAGAGGTGAGAGGGAGTATTGATCTTAGAAAAAAAAAACGTAGGGCTAAATTGTATAACTAAACCCTTGTAAATAAAAATCTAACACAATAGCGTACCGGTGGAAATCAAATGGGTGAAACGAAACCCTTGAACCAGTAGCAAGAAGTTGAAATGACATTCTTGAAACCTCAGATGCCAGAAAGAAACGTCTAAGAAATTTACAGGATGAACTAGTCCATCGGCGTTGGGTTATCCCTCACCAAAGTAGAGCGTGACAAAGTTAAAACACTGAGGCAAAGAAATGTATGTTACGCTATTTAACAATAGTGGGAGAATCTCAGTAGGAAATCACTGAGTCAATTAAAACCTACAAATGAGAAAGAAATGCGTTCAACCAAATATCGAGACCAACAATAAACTATGTTCTCATAACTACGATTGGAGAAATTGTATTGGAGGACATAGAGCGTATTCAATATTGGGTAAATTCACACAAGTTTGAGAAGAATGTAGAAGAGGCCGCACCCTTTCACAAGGGAAGTGCCATTGAAATACATGTGGACAGAGAAAAACAAAATTCTACACTAAAATTTCATTTAAAGTCACCATGATAGCAACGAAGAATACACAACTCTATCAGAAATTCAAACAAGAGTAACAGAACCCAAGTACACCATATAAAACGCAAAGTTTTACCTCCATAACCAATCACATCTATTTTAGAAATAGCAAAGAGCGGCAAAAATCATTAAATGAAGGAATGAAGAATCTCCAAAAATGAAAGAAGCTACGAAGGTAAGAAAAATGATTACCTGAAGAATGCAAAAGTGACTGAGGTGTGACTGTGCGGTATTCCTCTCGGTTTTCCTCCAGATGAGTGAGAAGGGAGACGCAGTAAGTCATCCCAACGAAAAACAAGAATGAAAGTTCAAATGCCACTTAAACCTGAAAGGTCAACTGAAATACACCCCGAATAAACTGTAGATTGTAGAGAAATCCACACTGTCCACGCATCATAATATAAGAGGGCATTGATGAGATGGAGTTCAGAAATCGAATTGGATTTCACGTCAACAACTGTAGAAAATCCCGAGGGGTAAATCCCAATCTACGCATTAAAGAGTTGGTACAATGTCACATGGAATGCAATGAAAAGAATTAATGAGTCAAGTGGTACCTATCTCATAACAACTACCAATAAGGTGCCACGAAACACCCTCGTACACTCAGAAGTAAAGAAAGGTAAACGTTGATATTAAGTTAGCATTGAAGTTCTCAAGCCCCGATGACAAGTTAATGGTGTGCCAATATGTTGATAGGACCAATATCAAAGTCATATGTAACGTTTTAATTGCTCATAAGGGATAGTATTGATCTAACGAATATAGTAATGAGTTACTCATTCATTAGGTTAATTTCAAATAATCCCTAGAATGATTAATTTCGGAACTATCAGATCAAACCAATGTAACATAACAAGTGTGCAAAAAAAATAAAATAAGGTGGAAGAAGTATTGTATAGTTATATAGTATATAGGTATAGTGGTTAACCTATTTGATACTATATAGACTCCTTTAATATATGAGTTCAAGGTGAGTAATAAATAAATGAGTAATGATGTAGGAATAAGTAATGATAGGTAAGGAGGTATATAAATATAATAAGTGAGGAGGACTCATTTATATGTATATATATATATATACATTATAAAAAGTTCTTGTAAAGAAGGATAAAGAGATGACATCTATAAATCTATAAATTTATAATAGATGTCTCAAAAGCCGTAGTAAGGTGAAAATCATCCAATTGCATCAGTCCTAAGTGGGCTTAAGACCAAAGTTAATACTTAGATAAATTCACAAAATATGTCTTGAGAGGAACAGTTAAGTAGGAGACTATGATGTCCATAAATTATACAAGTGTCTAAACCATTAGTTAACAATGCAATACTAGAACCTATCAATGACATAATTAAGAATGACGAAAAAAAAATAAAAATTTGTGAAGTGAGAGACATTACAAATGATATCAGAGCATCAGTTAAAACACTGGGTGAATTATGTGCTCACACAGAAATTGTATGCTGCTGTAAAAATTTTATGGAATTTAAATTTTGCTAATGTTTAATTTCATGTACAGTGAAGAGTACTGAGGTATATAGCTGCAAACTATGACTGAAGAGGATGAGTTGTATGTAGATCTGGGTGGTAGAGAAAAAACGCCAGATCCAAATGTTCCATTGATGGCTATGTTGCATAAAATTCAAAGAGAAATGGCGCAGCTTAAAAGCCACAATGAAAGGCTATCTTTAGCCAGTGAGGAGAAGGATAGACTGATAAGAGAATTGACTTCCCGAAATAGTCAAGAAGGTGAAGATTCTGGAAGGAAGAGAAATGGAAGAGTTAATTTATCATAAGATTCTAAGGAAGATGATGCCTCTAGATAGCAGTCTAGACGGAAGAAGGAATTGCAGGGTGAATTCCAAAAAATCAAACCTCCCTCCTGTGATGGAGAGAAGGAGGAATATGTTGAAGTGTGGCTTCTGAATATGATAAAGTACTTTCAAGTTTACGAATATGAAAGTAACTTAAGAGCCAAGCTGGCTATTTATCAGTTGCAAGGTAAGGCTACCTTGTGGTGGGAAGAAACAAAAATGGTTCATTCCATTGATGAGAAAATGGTTACTTGGGAGGATTTTCAAGTTAAGTTTAAAAATCGATACTTGAATGAATGCTATTATGACAATAAAGCAAAAGAGTTTCATGAACTCAGATTGGGACAGCTCATGATTGATGAGTTTGTAACCAAATTCACAAATCTGTTATGATATGTACCCTATATCAGAGAGTAGAAGGCAAAGGTACAACGGTTCTTGAACTATCTGCCCACTATTTACAAGGAAAAGATAGAGTTTGATAATCCTAAGACTATGGATGAGGTGGTGCACAAGGCAAGATTGTGTTACCATCAATTCAAAGATAAGAGTGAACAAGCAAAGAATTGGTCAAACAAAGGTGACTCCAGCGGAAAGAAAACAAAACCAGCATATTTGAAGAACTTTGGGAGAAACCACCAAAGAAAGAAGTTCAGCAAAATGGGTGAAAATAAAACTGCACAATCACAAACGGGGTCCAAAAAAATGAATGGAAATAATAAGAGAGAGGGGACTGTTAGAATGAAAGAATCGTTGAAGTGTTGGGGTTGTGGAGAACCTCATTTACTGAGGGATTGCCCACACCGGAATATCCAGACTGTACAAGTACTGAGAGAGGCAATGATTGTTAATGATGTGGCAAAGAATATCCCCAAAATCAGCGCTTCTCTAGAAGATCGTCAAGCAGAACACCAGTCTACTATGGTTGAAGTAGAAGGTATGATTGTTGACCAATTTGTTACTGTTTTACTAGATCTAGGTGCATCTTTAAGTTATATCAGTCCTCAAATGGTAGAAAAATGTAACTTAAAGTCAGAAAAGTTTCAACAGTCTTGGTTAGTTTAGTTAACCACTGGTACAAAACCGAAAGTAACTCATAAGTTATCCCAAACAGCCATAAATTTGAATGGATACCAAACAAAATTAAATTTAAATATTCTGCCATTAGGGTCTTATGATGTACTGGTAGGGATGGACTGGTTAGAAAAATAGAAGGCCATGTTGAATTGTCTAGACAAAACCTTACCCTGCATTGACAAGGAGGGAAAACCTGTTATATTAAAAGGAAAGCGTAAGCTCATATCTGTGAGACAAATTTCAGCGCTTCAGCTGAAGAGAATTGCTAGAAACGGTTATCAAGTGTATTTTGTTCATGTAGAGGAATTGGGACAGCAAGTAGAGGAAAATCTTTTGGAAACATTACCGGTAATAAGAGAATTTAAAGACGTTTTTTTGGATGAAATTCCTCATCTACCCCCTAGGAGAGAGATTGATTATTCAATTGACTTAGTGCCGGGAGCAACTCTAGTTTCTAAAGCCCCATACAAAATGAGTACTCCAGAATTAATGGAGTTGAAAATGCAACTACAAGAGTTGTTGGACAAAGGTTACATTAGACCGAGTGTATCCCCATGGGGAGCACTGGTGCTGTTTGTGAAAAAGAAAGACAGCACTTTTAGAATGTGTATTGATTACCATCAATTAAACAAGCTGACAATCAAAAACAGATATTTTTTACCTAGGATAGATTACCTCTTTGACTAGGTTAGAGGAGCAACCATTTTTTCAAAATTGATTTAAGGACAGGTTACCACCAGTTAAGGATTAAAGATGAAGATATAAGTAAAACAACATTTAGAACCAGGTATGGACACTATGAGTTTGTGGTCCTACCGTTTGGGTTGACTAGTGCACCCGCCATTTTTATGTGCTTAATGAATAGTGTCTTAAATAAATACTTGGACAAATTTGTACTAGTATTTATTGATGACATTCTGATTTATTCAAAGAGTGAAGTTGAGCCTAAATAACATCTTAGAATTTTCTTGCAAACTCTCAGGGAAAACAAATTGTATGCTAAGATTATCAAATGTGAATTTTTCAAAGATAAAATTCAATACTTAGGGCATATAATTTCAGAACAAGGGTTGGCAGTAGACCCAGAAAAGATAAAACCAATCAGAGAGTGGCCTTACCTACTGATGTGTCTACTGTAAGATCCTTTATGGGAATTGTGGGTTACTATAGGAGGTTTGTAGAGAGATTTTCAGCCTTAGCCTACCCCATTACTTCCTTACAAAGGAAAGGAGTTAAGTTTGAATGGATTGAAAAATGTCAAAACAGCTTTGAGCAGCTAAAACTGAAACTTATTACAGCACCTATTTTAAATATTGTTGATCCAGATCAGGAATTTGTAGCGTGTACAGATGCTTGTGGAGAAGGATTAGGGGGGGTACTACTACAAGAAAAATTTGTTATAGCCTATGAATCCAGAAAACTTAAGAAACGTGAACATAATTATAGTGTTTATGATCTTGAGTTAGTTGTTGTAATACACACCCTCAAGATGTGGAGACATTACCTTCTAGGAAAAAAAATTGTGTTAATGACAGATCACATCAGCCTAAATTATTTCTTCACTCAAACATATTTAAATGCTAGGAAAGCTAGGTGGTTGTCTTTCCTTAGTGAGTTTGACATGGAGATCAAACATATTAAAGGAAAGGAAAACAAGATTGCAGATGAATTAAGTAGAAATTCTTGGCAAAGTGTGAGTAATATTGGAAGTAGTGCCAAGTTTGACTTAGAGGGACTAATACAAGAGGTAGTGAACCAAGACCAAAACTATGAAAAAATTCGGGCACAAATGCTAAAAAACAAAATGAAAGGGTATACACAAGATAAAAAAGGGCTAATTTGTTACAGAGATAGATTGTACATTCCTAATGTAGACTCCCTAAAGAAATAAATTTTGGATGAGTATCATAAAAGACCCTACGATGGACATCCTAGATACCAGAAATTACTTATAGCTTTAAGAAAGAACTTGTTTTGGCATGGTATGAAAAAGGATGTGGAAAATTACTTGGCTTGATGTATTGAATGTCAACAAGTAAAGGTTGAACATCAAAATCTAGCTGGGTTTCTGAATCCTTTACCCATTCCCGAATGGAAATGGGAAACTGTTTCCATGGATTTTATTACTGGTTTTCCAAGAACCAAATATCAACATGATTCTATTATAGTTGTAGTGGATACTTTGACTAAAGTTGCTCATTTTATACCTGTACAGTCTACCTTTGGTTTAACCCAAGTAGCACATGTAGTTATGAAGGAGATTGTAAGGTTGCATGGTGTTCCTAAAATGATCATCTCAGATAGGGACGCAAAATTTACTGCAGCTTTCTGGAGGAGTTTTTCTTGAGTTTCTAGTACTGCTTATCATCCACAAACTGATGGCCAAACCAAAAGAAAAAATTAGATTCTAGAGGATATGTTAAAAATATATGTTATAGATAGGCCAACCAAGTGGGAGGACTATTTACACTTAGTAGAATTTTCCTACAACAATAGCTACCAAGCTTCCATAAAGATGAGCCCCTTTGAAGCACTTTATGGAAGAAAGTGCCATACCCCCTAAGTTGGAGTCAACCTAAAGATAAAATGATACTTGGACCAGAAGCTTTACTAGAAATGGAAAAAGTTGTGAAACAGATTCAACGAAATATCAAAACTGCACAAGATAGGCAGAAAATTTATGTAGACAGAAAGAGAATTCATAGGGAATTCAATGTCGGTGATCATGTATATCTAAGTATTAAGCATAAGAAGAGTACTTTGCATACGAGAAGTTGTGCAAAACTAGCTCCATGATACTGCGAACCTTTTGAAATACTGGAAAGAGTGGGACCAGTTACCTATAAGCTGGCATTAGCCATTCACATTAAGGTTCATGATGTATTTCATGTTTCGTTATTAAAAAAATATGTACATGATTCTACTCATGTTATTGATTGGAATGTGATTTAGGTGGAACCAGAAGGGGAATTTCTTCTAGTGCCACTTCAAATCTTGGAGCGGGAAGAAATTGAACTCCAGAAATGGACAGTGGCCAGGGTGAAAGTGCAGTGGAGGCACTTTACACCCAAAGAGGCTACTTGGGAGTGACAGGCTAATATGATGGAAAAGTATCCATCACTTTTTACACAGTGATTTTTTTTTGTCAACACTAAGGACAGTGTTTGTTTTTAGAGGGGGAATATGTAATACCCTAGGTTTCTATGCTTTTAATTTTGAAATTGAACAAGTCCAAAGGGGAAAGTGGACCCCAATGGAGAAATATGATGTGGATTTATTTTATTTCTTTATTTATAAAATAAAATGGAAAATTATGTGTGAAATGACTAGATTGAGAATGGATATCTGAAAACCAAATCCATGAGGATGGATAAGGTGATAAGACTTTCCCACAACTTCCAGAAATCCTTGGAAGGAATAAATCAAGTTACTAAAGATTAGATTGGATATAAATATCTAATCTCCCCAATAAAGATGAAAGTATTAGGAAGAGGTGGAATAAAGATGGAAAATTGGAAAAGATAACTTTAAAAGTGCCTCTGTCGAAGAAATAGAGGGAAAGACTAGGAAAAATAGGAAGAAAGCATGATGAATTTATTGGATGTGGTAAATGGAAATAGGCTAGGGAAATCAAATCTTAAATAAGATGTTCTAGGATAGAAAAAGGGTTTTCTATCACTGGAGCTAAGGATATTTGCTCGGCGGTGAGTTACGAAGAGAGAACTATACAGTTGGGTGGCTACTAGTCAGAGCTAACTGCTATGCACACTAAATTGGAAATGGATTATTTAATTTTAATTCTCATGTGTGATGATTGGTATCTAATTAGAGAGTAGTTAATATTAATGTGAAATCTCTTAAATTTAAATTTGTGGAACACACATATATTTAATTAGTATTGGGTATGGTGATTTAGAAAAGGCCCATACATTTAACATATTTTTCTATAGTATAAATACTGAAATCTGAATGGTTGTGTGGAAAAATTCTGTTGAGATCCAACTCCTAGAGTGTCTAAACCCGGTGACAGGTTTCAATCTAGGGTTAGGTATTCTAACAGGGAATTTCATTATTCTGGTTAAACAAATAAACTGTTATTATTACACTCACTAGAATCTCAAAAAAAAAAAATATCACTAAGTGCAATTTAAATTAAATTTCAGATCTGATGTAGATAACTTTATAAAGTTATAGATATAGATTATTGTACAAATACATAATACTGTATTAAATATAGAACATTTTTAGTCAATTTAGTGTCCTAAATTGATAGCATAAATTATCGACTAGGGCTAGCAAACTGATGAAGTGTTCTGCACTATATGTTCCTAAGTATCCCTTCTCTTATTTCGTTGTTTTGAGTGTTTTATTGATGTTTTGGGGTTCTTTTATGTTTGATTCTTAGTATGCTACTTTATGCTAAGAGGATAAAGTTGAATCTATGTCAAAAGGGAGAAAAATGAAATATTAATAAATTAAAACAGAGTTTAGTTGCAAGTTCTATCCCTAATTAGAAAATGATGAAAATAGAGAGTTCTAATCCATGGATATTATAGCTTTCAAATGAACATTCATGAAGATGAAAGGTAATTCAAAACACTACAACTTAATCTGGTTCATTTAGTTAGAGATTTGTTGGAATAGCTTGTGAAAGAGATTAAATTCTAATGCAATGAGGATCTCCTAAAACATAAAATAAGTGTTAAAATAGTAACTTAGAACATTATAGTGAAATCTCATTCATATGATAGAGGTTTATTGGAAAATCTTGAGAAAAATATTACTATAATGTAGTAAGGATCTCCTATGAAATGTTGAAACAACTTATAACACTACAACTATATCTCATTCATGAATTAGAGGTTTGTTGGAAGAGTTTTTTGAAAGAGATTTAATCATAATGTGATAAGGTTCTTTTTATGAAGCAAAACAATGATAACTCATAATATTACAACTCATTCTCATTCATAGATTAGAGGTTTTTTGGAAGAGCTTTTGAAAAGGACTGTTTGGAATAAGATGAGGATATTCTATCTAATTGAAGAACAGAAAATGCTAATAACTCAAAATAGTACAACTAAATCTCATTCACATAGTAGTAATATATTGGAAGAGCTTGAGAAAGAGAATAGTTGTAAGATAATGAGGATCTTCTTAATCTAAATGACAGAAACTGAAATGCTTGTAACTGAGAATATTACAATTAAAACCCATTCATTCAATAGAGATATATTGGAAGAGCTTCAGAAAAATAATAATTGTAATATCATGAGGATATTTTATCTAAGAAAATGACATGAAACATAATGCTAAAAAGCTATGATTTCAGAAGCAATCTGAGTAAAGAAATATGACAAAACAGAATTGAAAACTACTTATCTAGAAAGCATGTAAAACCTCCTCAAATAGCAGGGGCCCTCTGCTATCAATTTGAAATTAAATCTTTAACTCCTCAAGGTTGTACTTAGAACAACATCAAAGTTATACTCCTTTTATTATCAAAATTCTTGAAAAACAGAGTATCACAGAGTATCACAGTAATGATAAAATATGTATCAAAGTTGTTTCTCTTAGAATTACCAAGCTGAATTTATATGAAATTACATAGCTAACATTGAAAAAAAGTAGGCACAGATGTAGTTTTAAAGTCAAAATCAAACTGAAACTCTTTTAGGATTCCTGATTTGTTGTAAAGCAAAATCAGGAGTCTTGATTCGTGCAGAAGACAACTTGCTTAATTTTTTATTTGACCATGTACATAGGCACCTCCAGCTATTGATCCAGTCCTTGTGGAAGGGAACGAATGATGTATGAAAGATTTGGAATCCACCTATGTGTGCCTTTTCTCCAGATGACACATGTAACATATGTAAACAATAAAACAACTACAGAATGCTTCAGTGGCTATAGAATGACTTCATTTTGTAGCTAAAACTGTTCAAAAATCATTAAAAAAGCAAAATCACAAAAATAAAATAAGTTAATCATTGTATGCAACCTTTAAGTAATCTTAGTCATTCTCATTGAGTTTTAGGTTTATGAAATGATAAAGGAATGATGAAATGAAGTGAATTTTGGAAAAAGAGAAGACAATTTTAGGGCTCAACATACCCCCACTACAAAACTCTTGCATGTCCTCATACAATTTCATCAAAAATTTATTCCATTTGTACTGATACTTCTGCAAGAACATCTAGTCACCTTTTTCTTCTTCTTCTAGTAGTCAATGCCATTCTGGGTTTCCTCATGAATTATTTGAACCTAAGATCAATGTTTTCCCTGCTCAGTTTCTTGTTTATTTTCTTTAGCTTCCTGTTTTCTTTATATAGTTCTTTCATTTGTTGAGAGAGAGTGTTGTTCATGCTACTCTTCAATTTGACCTGCTCTCTTAAGATTTCATTTTCATTCTTGATATGGTTATTCAATATCTCCAATTCATAATTATCTCTTCTCAAATTTTCTATTGGAGGTTCTTGTGGATTGAGAGATCTTTCTTGATTTTCTGAGGCCCTTTTCTCTAGTGATTCCACATAGTCATAAATCTGTTGTTGAGCTGGATCTATATCTGGGGTTCTTTTGTTAGGGTCTCTTTCATACTGGTGTAAAAGAGATCTATCAACTGTTGATTGGATTGGAGTTTCTTCTTCTTCAATATTTATAACTCATGTCTCTTTAGTCCCTGTCTTTCTCATTATGCCTTTTAATATAGAGCGCCTCCTCAATTTGGGTGGATTTTCAACTTTTTCCTCAGCACATTCACTTGTTAATTTCTCTTTTCTTTTATTCCTGAGTTGTTTCCCGATATTTACCAATTTTTTAGAGATTACTTCTTCACTATCTTCTTGTGTTGATGTATCAGGTTTGATCTCAATAGATTTAACAATTTTTCCTGTCCTACTTCTTCTTACAGGTTCTTCTTTATATAGTGTTTCTTCTGGTTCTTCAAAATGGTTTCTTAGGAGGAATTCATCCCATCTATCTCCTAATTTATTCAAATGAAACTCAATTAATATTTTAATTAGTCCATGATGATACAAAGTAATTTCTAGGAACTGAAGTATTTTCTGAATATTAGCAACCATCCTTTTCAAAATATTAAGCAGGAAGAAGGGTAGATTTATCTCATTATCTAAGAAATTCATCATCAGTCTAATATGATAGACATACAAAGTGCCAAATCTACTCTAACAGGTTATGAATTTTTGTAAAATCAATAACATATTCCTCCATTTATTTTTCAAAGTTGTACTAGGAATACCTTTTCTAAACACTGAAATGTCCATACCTAGTTTATTTAGCATTTGTTTCCAGGTTTCATTATGA
Source organism: Pinus albicaulis (assembly GCA_034641835.2). Lineage (NCBI taxonomy): Eukaryota > Viridiplantae > Streptophyta > Pinopsida > Pinales > Pinaceae > Pinus > Pinus albicaulis. The sequence continues at coordinate 1,241,924,404 of CM076575.1, forward strand.
AACTCTTTTTTTTTAAACCAAAATTCTCCCTGTCTTGGAAATTCTGTTGCTTCTGTTATGAGTGATCATGTGATGGTGAACTTGATATCCCCAATTTCTACCTCTGATCCATCAAATGACCTAAAAAATGACTTCGTGATTTCTTTGTGGAATCCATTGAACTTCTCTATAAAGCTTAGCCATCCAAACTGCTATAATAACCCCTTAACCTTAGGGTATCCTTCTAAATACTTGGTCCCAATTGGCTATGATCTCACAATAAGCCCTGTTTCTCCTTGATACAAATTGCTTCCTTTCTTGGGCTTATATCCACTACTCTGTTTCTGATCTTCTGTCTCGAGAAAGAGTAGCTGTGGAAGGATGTTTTACCCTTAAAAATGACTCCTCTGCAAATGAGAACTAGCTACAGAATGTAATGGTAGTGAGTGGATATGGATGAATGAAGAAGGTAATGGTAAATCATGAAAATGACCGAGTTAAGAGTTTGATATGGGATAAAATATCGAGAAGAGATCTTATGATGATTTCCAAAATTCATCAATAAATGATTCGATCTCCTGGATGTGACCTAATGGGTCACATCTAAGTTATTTCTGTTAATATTTTAATTAATGATGAACTGGTATGGAGCGGGATGTAAGGGATTTAGTCAAGGAGTTTTTTATGATAGGCAAGGATCAATTTGAATGATAAAATAAATTTAGGAAAGATATGATTTAACCATATTATATTTTTCATGTTTTGCTATAAAAAATAATTTCACACAGTTTACCTTAGCCTTTTTGATTTTGCTACTTTGTTGTGCTTGTCCTTCATCCAAAAAAATATTGATATTTTAAGCTCCATAATCTTCTTTGACTCATCCTTTGTGTATTGATGTAGGCTTGCAGGGTCAAATTGCCTGCAATACAAGATTGGATACAGAACAGGTAGCTGTAGAATGTACCTATTAAAAATCTGAAATATGGAGTGGAATGGAATGAAATGGATTATGAGTATGGAATGGAATGAAATATGGATGAAGTGAAATATGGAATGGAATGAGATGGATCATGGAATATGGAACAGAATGAACTATGAAGTGAAGTATGAAAAGTGAATCTACAACTTGTGATTTTATGATACTTAATTGTAGAAAAAGAATCAATTTTGAAAGTTTAAAGTGTCAGAGGAATTCTGATTTTCACCTTATACTTTCTGTATAAACATGCCAATCAATGATTGGTTTTTATATTTATACCATTATATATATATATATATATATATATATATATATATATATATATATATATATTGATTATTTATTTATTTATTTAACAAATGATTGAAGAAAAATAAAATAAAGTTAGCGAAGAAGAAGAATTATTCTTCACTAACTTCATATCAATGTTATCTTGGAATTTCTTGACAAATTCTTCTCTTGAAAGTGGCTTATGATACAATTTCAGTCTGTGTCCATTTACAAGAAAAGCTACCTTTCCTTCATCTATTGTTCTTATTTTTATTGCTCCATTTTCAAATATTTTCACAATTTGATATGGCCCTAGCCAATGAGTTTGGAATTTGCCTTGAAAATCCTTGAACTTTGAATCAAATAAGAGGGCCCAGTCACCTTCTTTAAATTTATTTTCTTCGATGTACTTATCATGCCATCTAGTCCTTTGCTGTTGGACTATGCTTGTTCTCTGGACTACATCTTGTCTGATCTCATCCAATTCATTAATTTGCTCCAGTCTGTGCTTTTGTGCTTCTGTTAGATCAAGTCCTAACTGGAATGCCATTTTTAAAGTTTGGATCTGAAACTCTATGGGAAAAAAGACTTGTTTTCCATAAACAAGTTCATAAGGGGTGTGACCTGTTGTGTTTCTCCATGTAGTTCTGTAGGCCCATAAGGCTTCAGGAAGCCTTTCTTCCCAATCTCTTCTATGTAAATGAACAGTCTTTGTCAGGATCCCTTCAATGACCTTCTTGGTAGATTCTACTTGACCATTTGCGTGTGGATGGTAAGGAGTGGATTTCCTGTGTCTGATTTCGTACTTCTCCACCATTTTTTCCACCATTTTTATGTGAATTGAGCTCCTTTATCTGTAACAATTTCTCTTGGGACACCAAAAGGAGTAAAAATATCCTCAAAAATCAAATTAACTACAGATGCTTCAATAGTAGAAATTAATGGCTTGGCCTCTACCCATTTGGTAACATAATCAATGAAAACTAATATATATTTTTTTTTCTTTGATGGAGGATTAATAGGTCCTACAAAATCCAAAGCCGATTTCTCAAAAGGTTCAATATGCACCTGAGGCTGCAATGGCATCTCACCTGAAGCGGAAGGTTTCCCTACCCTTTGGCCACTGCCACACCTTTTGACATACTCTTTAGTATCTTTAAAGAGGGATGGCCAATAATATCCTAGGTGAAGGATCTTTTAAGCTATCGTCTTATCAGCAAAGTGTCCACCACAAGGTTCATCATGACATGCTCTGAGAATCTCAGGCATCTCATCTTCTCGAACACATCTTCTAATAATAAATTTTGGACCTATTTTGTATAACTCATTAGCAATCCACGAATATTTTGCACTATCAAAAATTATTTTTATTTTGTCTCTTGCATTCATAATTGAAGGAAATTTTCTTGAAACTAGATAATTGGTAATATCAACAAACCAGGGAGTTCGAGTAGTAATTGAAAAGAGATATTCATCCAGAATTTGATCTTCAACTAGAGTATTGTCTTTAATGTTTTGGAGTCTAGATAGGAAATCAGCTACTGTATTTTGTTTTCCAGGCCTATCCAAAATGGTGATGTTAAATTCTTGTAAAATAAATAACCATCTTGTGACTCTGCCATTAGTAATTTATTTTTTCATTAAATACCTAATTGTAGAGTGATCTATGTTGAAAAAGGTTTCATAGCCTATTATATAGTGTCTGAATTTATTTATAGCATGAACAATAGCTAAGAACTTTTTTCAGTTACAGTATAATTCAACTCTGAAGGAGTCAAATTTTTACTTGTATAGTAGATGGCATATGGAATCAGGCCTTTTTGTCACAACACAGCTCTTAAAGCTGTATCTGAGGCATCTGTCGAAATGTGAAAAGGTAATTTCCAGTTAGGTCCCCTTAAAATAGGTTCTTCAGATATTTTTGTTTTCAGGGTTTCAAAGGCTAACTGGAAGTCAGGATTCCAATTGAATTCACAGTCCTTGGTAAGTAATTTGAAAAGTGGAGATGCTATATTGGTGAAGTTTTCTATAAATATTCTATAATATCCTAAAAATCCTAGAAAAATCCTAACATATTTCTGACAACTTTGAATTAATAGTCTAGAGATGACTTCAATTTTTGACTCATCAACTCTAATCCCATCTCCTTAAATATGATGTCCTAAGACAATACCTTCCGTGAACATCATGAAACATTTTTCATTACTTAATGAAATATTTTCCTCTTTACATATTTTTAGAACCTTTTCCATGTTTTCTAAGGCTTCTTCAAATGCGTTTCCATAGACAATGAAGTCATCCATGTATACCTCTACACAGTCATGTATTAGATCTAAAACGATTCCTAATACTTCCCTTTGGAATGTTGCAAGTGCATTGCACAATCCAAAAGGTAATACTTGCTAGGCATAGGTAGCCCAAGGACAAGTAAATGTGGTTCTATCTTGATCTTCAAGCGCAACTTAAATTTGGTTGTAACCACTGAAACCATCCAAAAATGAAAACTACTTTTTTCGTACTAATGTATCTAACACCTGATCTATGAAGGGTAAGAGAAAATGGTCTTTAAGAGTAGCTTTGTTTAATTCTTGGTAGTCAATGCATACGCTCCACTTACCATTTTTTCTTGGGTACAATCACTAAAGGAGAAACCTACTAACTATCTGAAATGGGATAAATAAAGTTGACATTTAACAATTTCTGCAACTCTTCTTTAACAATCTCACTAAGGTTTGGATTCATCCTTCTCTGAGGTTGCTTGATTGGTTTAAAATTTTCCTCTATGTAGATATGATGAGCGCAAGTCTTAGGGTTTATCCCTTTCATATCAGTGTACTCCCATGCATATGGAGAAGAGAGTCTCTGTAATATTTTGACTAGCTTTTCTTGTTGAAATTTCTCTAGGTTTTTGTTTCTGTTTAAAATTTTTCCTAGGAATATTTCAATTGTAGAGCTACCAAATTATTCCATGGATTAAAGAGACATTTTTCTTGATGACAAGAATTCAATGTTGGATTCTTCCTAGAATTGTTCATGTTTGTATTCTGAAGAAGATTCATGATTTTCCACGGCACTCAGAATTTGACTATCTTCACTAATCTCTGAAATAGTGAAGAGAGGTTGTATATCTTCTTCATCATCAATCCATTGAGTATCACCTAATTATATGATTTTTCTTGTTGGAGGATACAAGGTGAATTTCTTGTTTGAATTTCCATCAAATATGTACATATCATTGGATCTACAGCTAATGAAAGCATTAGCTGTAGCTAACCAAGGTCTTCCTAATATAATAGGATGTCCTCCTAGATCATTTTTAGGAGTTAGGATCATGAAATCCACAGGATACTCCCAAGAATCTAAGGACACTGGAATGTCTTCTAATACCCCATCTGGTTTGACTAAAGATCTATCTGGTAATTGTAGTAGTGTGGGTGTAAAAAGAAGATTAGGAAGTTTTAGTTTTTCCATGATTTTCCTACTCATGATATTGATTGCTACTCCTAGATCAATAAGTTTTTTGTAATTTCTATTCCATTGATATGTATCTTAACAACTAGATTTCCAGGATCTAGATATTTTGGAATGGCAATATTTCCCACTATTATGTCTGCTATTTTTCCTACCAGTTGTATTTTCTTTATCTCTTTTACTCTTTTTCCTGGTTTTTTCATACTCAACTCTTTTATTATCTTTGCTAGAATTAGGATTTCCTTGATGGCTTGTAATAATGGAATATTTATACAAACATTTCTTAACTCATCTAGGAAATCATAGTTAGGCATCATAATTTGTTTCTCTACACCTCTGTCAATTTGTAAGCTCTCAAGAAAAGGAGGTTTAGTAGTAGATGTTGATGGATTCTCTAACATAGGAGTTGAAATTATTGGTTCTTTCTATTTTTAATTTCCAATGTTTTGGTTTTGAAGAGATGTGCTTTTTTCAAAACTTTTATTTACCTGTAGAGAATCTTCCTCGGAATTGTTTTGTTCTTGTATAACTACAGATGGTTTCTTTATTTCAACTATTCTTCCAGATCTAAGTTGAACATCATTAAGGTCTAAAGGAGTAATAAAATAGGTTGGAAATTTTTGACCTTCTATCATATATGTATTCTAAGGGTTTTTGTTATTGGGGTTTGGTATTGGCTGGGCAGGTAACTGATTTGATTTTTAAGGAAATGGTAATGGAAGTGGTCGATTTTGATTTTGATGTTGATTTTGATGTTGTGGATTCTGCTGAGGATTTTGTTGAGGAGGGAAGCTTGGATATGTTGGATATGATGGATAAGAGGGTGGATATTGATAATACTAGGAGAACCTTCCATAAGGGTTTTGTGCTCCTTGAGCCCAATGTTGAGATTGATTTTGAAATTGGGGCCAAGGTTGCTGCCAAGAGTTCCAATTAGATGGGGGTTGATTATACATTTGGTTACTAAACCATTGTGTTTGAGGTCCCTGCCAAGGTCTTCTAGAGACAAAATTAAGAGATTCTATGGAATTTGTTGTTGTTTCTTCTTGAAATATTAATACATAGTTCTATTATATCAGGTAATGAAAGTTGAGATATGTCTCCTTTCCCCGTCATATTAAGGATATCTATCCATTCATCCCTAATTTTCTTCAACAAAAGATATTTAAAAGTATCTTGGTCTAAGTTTTCCATTTTTTCCCTCTTGATGTTATAGTTAAATCTTTCCAAAAAATCTTCCAAATTTAAATCCTCTTTTTGCATCATCTTGAACACTTCTTCCTTATGGTTGACTGGTATACATTAATCCAAATATTTGTCTAGAAATTCTTTTCTCATTTCATCCCATGTCCTAATAGACCTAGTGATTAAACTCATAAACCATTTTAATGTTGCTCCTTTCAATGTTGAAGGGAACAATTTACTTTTCTGAGCATCTTCTAGGTAATCATAGGTTCTACATAGAACTTCAAATTCAAATAAGAAGGTTTCAGGATATTCACTTTTTAGTCCATGAAATTTTGGAAGAACAGAGGGTGAGATATTTTTCATAGTTGCATTAGTCTCTTCATCTATTATAAGGAATCCAGAAGCACTTCAAGTTTCCCTTATACCTCTTCCTTGTTCTACATTTCCTCTTCCTCTACCTTCTTATGTACCTCTACTTCTTCCTCTATCTCCTCCTCTACCTCTACTTCCTCCAAATAGTGTTTTTTATCCATTAAATACTTCTCCTTCCCCTTATTTTGCCATGATAGATTCTTCTAAACTGATATAGGGTTCAGTTGGAAGAGCTAAGTGTTCTACCGGTTCTTCTATGAAGGGTATATTGAAGAAATAGTCCTCTTCTTCCTCTTCACTAGGGATTTGTAATTCTTCTGCTGGAATATATTCTCTTGTAGAATTGAAAAAGGTTATCCCTTCTGTAGGAGTCCTTGGATCTTCTTCATCTAGAATAACTTTAGTGGATGAAGTGGGAGATATTCTTGATGGGATATATGTTCTTGAAAATTTTGGAAGCTTATGACCAATATAATATGGAATTTGGGTTTGAGTTGGAGGTGTGATGCTTCTTGGTCTTGGTGGAGTCAGTGGAGTTGTGGGAATTAATCTTCTGCCTCTTATAATTCTACCCCTAGAATCTCTTTCTTTACGCATATCATTGTTTTTTTGGGAAATAGGAAATAAGGCTACCTAGTTACACTTCCCCAGCAACGGGGCCAAAATGTTAAGTCAATTCAATGTCCTAATTGATAGCATAAATGATAAACCAAGACTAATAAATTGATGAAGTGTTCTGCACTATATCTGCCTATGTATCCCTTTTATTATTTCATTGTTTTCAGTGTTTTATTGATATTTTGTGGGTTTTTATGTTTGATTCTTAGTATGCTACTCTATTCTAAGAATATGAAGTTGAATCTATGTCAAAAGGGAGAAAAAGGAAATCTTAATAAATTAAAATAGAGTTTAGTTGTGATTTCTATCCCTAATTAGAAAATGATGAAAACAGAGAGTCCTAATCCATGGATATTATAGCTTTCAAATAAACATTCATGAATATGAAAGGCAACTAAAAACACTAAAACTTAATCTGACTCATTTAGTTAGAGATTTGTTGGAATAGCTTGTGAAAGAGATTAGATTCTAATGCAATGAGGATCTCTTAAAACATAAAATAAGTGTTAAAATAGTAACTTAGAACATTATAGTGAAATCTCATTCATATGATAGAATTTTATTGGAAAATCTTGAGAAAAAAGATTACTATAATGTAGTAAGGATCTCCTCTGAAATTCTGAAACAACTTATAACACTACAACTATGTCTCATTCATGAATTAGAGGTTTGTTGGAAGAGATTTTTGAAAGAGATTTAATCATAATGTGATAAGGTTATTTTTATGAAGCAAAACAATCATAACTCACAATATTACAACTCACTCTCATTCATAGATTAGAGGTTTATTGGAAGAGATTTTGAAAAAGACTGTTTGGAATAAGATGAGGATCTTCTATCTAATTGAAGAATATAAAATGCTAAAAATCAAAATAGTACAACTAAATCTCATTCATATAGAAGTGATATATTGGAAGAGCTTGAGAAAGAGAATAGTTGTAAGATAATGAGGATATTTTTAATCTAAATAACAAAAACTGAAATGCTAGTAACTCAGAATATTACAATTAAATCCCATTCATTTAATAGAGATATATTGGAAGAGCTTGAGAAAAATTATAACTGTAATATCATGATGATATTTTATCTAAGAAAATGACATGAAACATAATTCTAAAAAGCTATGATTTCAGAAGAAATCTAAATAAAGAAATATGATAAAATAGAATTGAAAACTACTTATCTAGAAAGCATATAAAATCTCCTCGAATAGCAGGGGCCCTCTACTATCAATTCATAATTAAATCTTTAACTCCTCAAGGTTGTACTCAGAACAACATCAGAGTTATACTCATTTTATTATCACAATTCTTGAAAAATAGAGTATCACAGAGTATCACAGTTATGATAAAATATGTATCAAACTTATTTCTCTCGAAATTACCGAGCTGAATTTATATGAAATTACATAACTAACATTAAAAAAAGGTAGGTACAAGTGTAGTTTTAAAGTAAAAATCGAGTTGAAACTCTTTTAGGATTTCTGGTTTGCTGTAAAGCAAAATCAAGAGTCTTGATTCCTGTAGAAGTCATCTTGCTTGACTTTTTCTTTGACCACGTACATAGGCACCTCCAACTATTGATCCAGTCCTAGTGGAAGGGAACGAATGATGTAGGAAAAATTTGGAATCCACCTATGTGTGCCTTTTCTCCAAATGACACCTGTAACATATGTAAACACCAAAATATCTACAGAATGCTTGACTGGCTACAAAATAACTGCATTCTATAGCTAAAACTGTTCAAAAATCATTAAGACAACAAAATCACAAAAGTACAATAAGTTAATCATGGTATGCAACCTTTAAGTAATATTAGTCATTCTCATTGAGTTTTAGGTTTATGAAATGATAAAGGAATGATGAAATGAAGTGAAGTTTGGCAAAAAAGAATATAATTTCAGGGCTCAACAAAACATAGTTTCAGAAATAAACAATAGAGGAACACCCATAACATAAAAATAGTCCACCACTATTAACCAAAAATCTAAAATAAAAGTTGTAAATACCAAAGTCTTCCTGCTCTGAAAAGATATGAAAATAGTTGTACATAATATATAGAAACTAAGGTAGTTGCATAAAAATGCTGCAAGTAAACTGTAAGTGCTGATAGGGAATAAATAAATTCCTTATAGTATGATTCTGGTCTATGTTACTGGTATAGATTTATGTCCTAAGAGCTTAGAATTTATTCAGAATTGAATATTAGAGAAATGGACACATGTTTGAATATTGGTCTAGAGTAATACATCAGAAATCTAAACTCTTTATATGAAGACACCATATGCTTATTGCGACAACATACAAAATTAACTATGTGTAAATTTGAAAATATAAGATATACATGTGGAAATAGAAACACATTACTATGTTATGTGCTATAGCAAGTTAATGATAATAGATGTAATTACAATGATCTTAGGAAAAAATGAAAGGGTGATATCATCACCAAGATAAATATTATGAGAAATTATACAATATTCAATTATCATAACTACTTGCAAACTAGAACAAAATGATTTTGTTAAAAAGAGTAGAGGAAGCAAATTGTAGCATCTATTTGAAGAATATGAAAGATATATATATATATATATATATATATATATATATACACACACACACACTAGGATGCATATTCCTTAAACTGTAATCATGGATCCAAATAAATAAATGATAGAAGACATCACAATAAAACGGAATAGGGAAAATTTATATAAAAGTTTGACACAGTCCAGTATTGGGCTACAAACCTAGAAATGTTTATGTCTATACTACAGTAAGAGATAAACTTAAGTACAATGACATAGCAGAGTCTATAGTCACTGTAAAACAATAGTATACATCATTGGAAAATCTGGAGTGATGATCGGTGCAGAAGAGACACTCAAAATTAATGATACCAACCTGTTCAAGAAAGGGTAAACTGTTAAAAAGGAAACAAGATGCTTGGTTAACCATGTTCGTCAACCGTAATAGGAGGAAATGGTAGTTGGACGTACCTGCATAAAGCAAATAATTCAATTAGAAGTATTAGCATGGAAATAAACTGAAAACTAATGATATTAATGTGGTTTTGAACCACACAAGGTAAAACGACATACCTCATAAAGGTTTTTCCTACACAGCAACCATGCCTGTAATCACATCAACAAGACAGAGATGAAAGTGTCTATTAATGTTAGGAAAAAAATAAAATGCAGGGTTATAATGTGTAAAGAAACCCTCGTAAACAAAAATTTAATGCAACAGTGCACCTGTGGAAAGAAAATGGTTGAAATGAAGAAATTGAACCAGTAGCAAGAAGATGTAATGAAATTCTTGAAGCCTGAGGTTCCCGAAAGAAATGTTTGGACACTGTAAGCGATGAACTTGTCCACAGATGTCGACTTATCCCTCAAAAAATCAAAATGTGAGAAAGCTTAAATGCTGAGAAATCCATGAGGCAAAGAAATATGTTTTAAAAACAATATGAGAGTCTCAATGGATAATTCCTGAGTCAGTTAATCCATACAAAATGAAAAATGATGCCTTAAATTGGACACCGAGACCCAAAATAAACTATGTTCCCATAATTATTGTTGGAGAAATCGTATTGGTTCAAATTAGGAACAGACAGAGTGTATTCAAGACTTGGTACAATGCAACATCATACAAGTCTAAAAGGGACGCTGAAAGGACGCACCTTTTCACAAGGGAGGCACCTTTTCAATACTAGTGGACAGAGAAAAAATAATCTAAACCAGTTCCCCATTCCAAGTTACCATGATCGCAAAGGGTAATACACAAAATCTATCAATAAATCAAACAAGAGTAGCATAACCTAATTACGCCATATAAAACATATATATTCACATCCATAATAATTCACTTCCATTTTAGAAATAACAGAGAGTGACAAAAATCATTAAACAAAAGAACAAAGGGTCTCCAGAAACAAAAGTAGCTACAGAGGTTAAAAAAATGAATTACTTGAAGAATGCAAACATGCTAAGGCATGACTGAGGTGTGACTGTGCAGTATTCCTCTTGGCTTTCCTCTGGATGAGAAAGAAGGGAGACGTAGTAAGCAATCCCCAATGAAAATTAAAACTGCAAGTTCAAATGCTGCTTAAAACTTGAAAGGTCAAATGAAATACACCAAGAATAAACCCTTAGTGCAGAAGGAATCCACACCATCCACGTGTCATAAGATAGGAGGAGGAACGCAGGAATCGATGAGGTGGATTTTAATAATCGAGTTGGATTTCACGTCAACATCTGTAGAAAATCCCGATCGGTAGATCCAAATCTACAAATTAAAGAGTGTGGTACAACGTCACATGGAATGCACTATAAAAATTAATGAGTCCTATGGTACATGCATCTAAAAACTACTGAGAAGGTGCCACGAAATACCCTTGTACTCTAAGAAGTAAAGGAATGTAAACATTGGATGGTAAGCCAACATTGAAGATCTCAAAACTTGTTGACATTTAAATGGTGTGAAATTATGTTGATAAGACCAACATCAAATCCATCAGACATGGTTCCATTTCTTAGAAGTGACAACGTTGAATTAATGAAAATTTGAATGAGCTACTCATTAGTTAGGGCAATTTTAACTAATCCCTAAGATGATTAATTTTGAAATGATAAGGCCAAACAAAACATAGAATAATCAGTGTGGAATAAGTAAAATGAGGTCGAAGAAGTAATATATAAATATATAGTATATATGTTTAGTAATTAAAATGATGGATGCTATATAGCTCCCTTAGCATATGTGGCCAATCTTGGTTATAAATTAAAGTGTGATGGTATAGGAATGGGTAATGATAACAACGTGTAGCATTCGAGAAACACACACACACACACACACAGATATACATATAAAATAATTGAGGAGGTCTCATTTATATATATATATAGATATATTATAAAAATATCTTGTAAAGAAGAATAAGGAAATGAAATCTATAAATATATAATAGTTGTGTCAAAGTCCTTATTAGGGTGAAACCCTCAAATTGCATTAGTCCTAAGTGGGTTAGGACCAAAGTTATAATTTAGATAGGTTCACACAGTACATCTTTGGATGAACAGTTTAAGTAGGAGACTATGATGATGATAAATTATACAAGCATGTTAACTGTTAGTTAATAATGTAATATTGGAGCATATAAATGACATAGTTAAGAATGTAAATCATATATCATCAAGGTATGATGAAAAATAATAATTTGTGAAGTGAGAGGCATTACAACGTTATTACCTGGAGTTAAAGGAAGGCACTCTTGCCACTGTTACACCATTCTTCATCTGCATATTAGCTCAAATCCTTATCTGGAGAAAAATGAATGTGTGGAAGTGAGTTTTTATTTCTGGGTTGAAGTCACAAATGAAAATGAGAAAACACAGAAAATTTGATATTATTTATGTCAATTAGAAACCCTAGGCAATCCTTTATCTTGACTGTCCATGCGTAATAAGATTAATGATTACCCTCGGATGGATGCATGGATAACTGAGTCAAGAATGCCATGAGAGTTGGTACTTCATAAGTACTGGAAAATTTTTTTTTTAGGAAACACAAGATTTTGTATCAGAAAAGTAGATATGAGCCATGTGGGTTAGTATAGTAAAATTAATTCCGCTAAAAAAAAAAAAAACAAATGATATCTCACTACGCAATTGCTATTCGAGTTCATATGATCGTACAAGTGACAGTAAAGAGGTGAAAATCCGAAATTTAAAGTCAGAAATCAAATTCCATTACGAATAAATGCATTAATGAACTAAAACCACTTGGAAGTAGCTAAGCCTCAACATTAATAGTTGTTTTAAAGCATAGTTAAGTGGTCAAGGGAGTCGTGCATCAAACATGATAATATAACAAAGGTTACTTAGTATTTATACAAGCCTAAGTCAAAATGACAAAGTAATAACCATTACGCCTTAAAAATAAGACGTGGACCTATCACCATGATGTAGAATGAAATTAACTTGATGACAATAAAGATATACGTTAGTATGACATAAGAAGACTAGGAAATTGCTGTAAATTCCTACTTCATTTTTCATGTATATTCTGGTGGAAGTATGCCTTATTAAAATTATACGAATGGTGAGGATTAAAAATAAGTCAAATTTCTTGGCTAAAATAGAATGAAGAAAACAAGAGTTAAAGCCATATTTTTATATGCATAATATGGTAATGGACACGTAAGGCCCTAAGATATAAGTAAAGAGGAAATTGGTATATGTATTTATGCCATTACGATTTTCCTAATAATGGTTAAAAGTATAGGCATATACATGAATTTTTTATTCTTAAGTAGATAAGGGATATTTCTATTGTATATGTATATATTTTTAAATAAAATAAATGCATGGTATGTTGAGGAAGTTTGAAATTAAAAAGTGTGTTAAGTGGAATACTCACACAACTTGTAAATAATCTCTATAAATTTAAATTGGTGGAAATTTTGTCTGTGATATAATTTTATCAAGGCATAAAAATACGAGATTACTAGAATAGTATAAAGGCTATGATCAATACTCAACTGTGAATACTGCTATAAATAGAAAAACAATTTCTGAATGTGAGGTGTTACAAATGGTATCAGAGCCCAAGTTAGAACACTGGGAAAATTATGTGCTCACATCAGAAATTTTATGTTGCTCTAAAATTTTATTCAATTAAAATTTTTCTAATCTTTAATTTCATGTACAGTGAACAATGCTAAGGTATACAGTTGTGAACCATGACTGAAGGGGACAAGCTGTATGTAGATCTGGGTGGTGGAGAAAACACACTAGATCTAAATGTTCCATTGATGGATATGTTACATAGAATGCAAAGAGAAATAGCATAGCTCAAAAGCCACAATTAAAGGCTATCTTCAGCCAGTGAAGAGCAAGATAGATTGATAAGAGAATTGACTTCCTAAAATAGTCAAGAAGGTGAAGATTATAGAAGGAAAAGAAGGGGAAGAATAAATTTCTTAGAAGATTTTGAGGAATATGATGCCTCTAGACAACAATATCGGAGGAACAAGGAATTGCAAGGTGAATTACAAAAAGCCAAACCTCCCTCCTATGATGGAGAGAAGGAGGAAGATGCTGAAGCATGGCTTCTAAATATGATAAAGTACTTTCAGGTTTATGAATATGAAAGTAACTTGAGAGCTAGGCTGGCTATCAATCAGTTGCAAGGTAAGGCTACCTTGTGGTGGGAGGAAACAAAAATGGTCCATTCCATTGATGAGAAAACTATTACTTGGGAGGATTTCCAAGTCAAGTTCAAAAATTGATACCTAAATGAACACTATTATGACGATAAAGCCAAAGAGTTTCACGAACTCAGATTAGGACAACTCACGATTGATGATTTTGTAACCAAATTCATTAATTTTTTATGCTGTGTACCCTATAAAAAGAACATAAGGCGAAGGTGTAGCATTTCTTCAATTGTTTACCCACTATTTACAAGGAAAAGATAGAGTTTTATAATCCCAAGACCATGGGTGAGGTGGTGCGCAAGGCAAGGTTGTGTTACCAGAAATTCAAGGGTAAGAGTGAACAAGCAAAGAATTGGCCAAACAAGGATAAGGGTGACTTCAATGGAAAAATAACAAAACCAACATATCTGAAAAACTTTGGGAGAAACCACCAAAGAAATAAGTTCAACAAAATGGGTGTAAATGAAACTGCGAAATCACAAACAGGGTCCAAACATATGAATGGAAAAAATAAAAGAGAGGGGACTGTTAAAATGAGAGAACCTTTGAAGTATTGGGGTTGTGGAGAACCTCATTTGCTGAGGGACTGCCCACACAGGAACATTCAGACTATACAAGTACTGAGAGAAGAAAAGATTGTTAATGATGTAGCAAAAAACATCCCAAAAATTAGTGTTGCTCTGGAAGATCATCAAGAAGAACACAAGTCCACTTTGGTAGAAGTAGAAGGTATGATTGTTGACCATCCTATTTATGTTTTAATAGATCTAGGTGCACCTTTAAGTTATATCTATCCTCAAATGGTAGAAAAATGCAACTTAAAGTAAGAACAATTTCAGCAGTATTGGTTAGTTTAGTTAGCCACTGGTACAAAACGGAAGGTGACTCATAAGTTACCCAAAACAACCATAGATCTAAATGGATACCAAATAGAATTAAATTTAAATATTCTACCTTTAGGGTCTTATGATGTACTTAGGAATGGAATGGTTAGAGAAGCAGAAGGCCATGTTGAATTGTTTAGACAAAAAAATACATTGCATAAAGAGTGAGGGAAAAATGGTAATAGTAAAAGGAAAACCTAAGCCCATATCTATGAGACGGATTTCAGCACTTCAACTGAAGAGAATTTCTAGAAAGAGTTATCAGGTGTATTCTATTTATGTAGAGGAATTGGGACAACAGGTAGAGGAAAATCCTTTGGAGGCATTGCCTGTTATCAGAGAATTCAAAGATGTGTTTCCGGATGAAATTTATCATCTACCCTCTATGAGAGAGATTGATTTCTCAATTGACTTAGAGCCAGGAGAAACTCTAGTTTGTAGAGCCCCATACAGAATGACTACTCCAGAATTAATGGAGTTGAAAATGAAACTACAAAAGTTGCTGGACAGAGGTTACATTAGAATGAGTGTGTCCCCATGGGATCATTAGTGTTATTTATGAGAAAGAAAGACGACACTTTTAGAATGTGTATTGATTACCATCAATAGACCAAGTTGACAATTAAAAACATATATCCTTTACCTAGGATAGATGATCTCTTTGACCAAGTTAAAGGAGCAACAATATTTTTGAAAATTGATTTAAGGACAGGCTACCATCAATTAAGAATTAAATATGAAGATATAAGTAAAACAACATTTAGAACTAGGTATGGACACAATTAATTTGTGGTCCTACCATTTGGGTTGACTAATGCCCCTACTAATTTTATGTTGTTGATAAATAGTGTTTTAAATAAATCATTTGGTAAGTTTGTATTAGTATTTATTGATGACATTCTGATTTACTCTAAAAATGAAGCTGAGCATAAGGAACACCTTAGAATGGTTTTAAAAACACTTAGGGAAAATAAATTATATGCTAAATTTAGCAAATGTGAATTTTTCAAAGATAAAATTCAATACATGGGTCATATAATTTCAAAAAAAGGGTTAGCAGTAGACCCATAAAAGATAAAAGCAATAAGAGAGTGGCTTGTGTCTAGTGATGTGTCTGCTATAATATCCTTTATGAGAATTTTAGGATACTATAGGAGGTTTGTGGAGATATTTTTAGCCTTAGCTTACCCCATTACATCCCTACAAAGGAAAGGAGTTAAGTTTGAATCGACTAAAAAATTTCAAAATAGCTTTGATCAACTAAAATTGAAACTTACAACGACACCTATCTTAAAGATTGGTCATCCAGATCAGGAATTTGTACTGTGCACAGATGCTTGTGGAGAAGGATTAGGATGAGTGCTACTACAAGAAAACTCTGTTATAGCTTATGAATCCAAAAAAATTAAGAAACATGAACAGAATTATAGTTTTTATGATTTAGAAATAACTGCTATAATACATGCTCTAGAGGTGTGGAGACACTATCTTTTAGGGAAACATTTTGTGCTAATAATAGATTAGATCATTTTAAATTATTTCTTCACTCAAACAGATTTGAATGCTAGAAAAGCCAGGTGGTCATCCTTCCTTAGTGTGTTTGACATGGAGATCAAGCATATTAAGGGTAAGGAAAACAATATTGTGGATGCATTAAGCAGAAATGCTTGGAAAAGTGTGAGTAATGTTGGGAGTAGTGCGAGGTTTGAAGTAAAGGGAATAATACAAGAGATGATGAACCAAGACCAAAACTATGAAAAACTTCTGTCACAAATGCAGAAAAAAGAAATGAAAGGATATACACAGAACTAAAGAGGAATATTTTTTTACGGAGACAGAATGTACATTCCTGATGTAGACTCCCTAAATAAAGAAATTATGGATGAGTACCATAAAATACCCTATGTTGGATATTTTGGATACCAGAAATTACTATCAGCTTTAAGAAATAACCTGTTTTGGCCTGGTATGAAAAATGATATGGAAAATTACTTGGCGAGATGTATAGAATTTCAACAAGTAAAGGTTGAACATCAGCATCCAGCTGGAGTGCTGAATCCTTTACCCATCCCTGAATGGAAGTGGGAGACTGTTTCCATGGATTTTATTACTGGTTTACCAAGAATCAAATACCAACATGACTCTATTATGGTTTTAGTTGATATTTTTTCTAAAGCTTCTCACTTTATACCTATACAATCTACCTTTGGTGCAACCCAAGTGGCTAATGTATTTATGAATGAGATTGTAAAATTGCATGGAGTTCCTAAAACGATCATTTCAGATAGAGACGAAAAATTCACTACAACTTTTTGGAGGAGTTTGTTTGGAGGGATGGGTGCTAAAATAAATTTTATTACTGCCTACTATCCCCAAACTAATGGTAAAACTGAAAGAACAAACCAGATTCTAGAGGATATGTTAAGGATGTATATCATGGATAGGCTAAAAAAATCGGAAGACAATCTATATTTAGCAGAGTTTTCCTATAACAATAGCTACCAAGATTCCATAAAGATGAGCCCTTTTGAAGCACTTTATGGAAGAAAGTGCCATACACCTCTAAGTTGGAGTCCACCTAAAGATAAACTAATACTGGGACCAAAAGCTTTATAAGAAATGGAAAAATTTGTGAAAAATATTCAGCGAAATATCAAAACAACACAAGACAGGCAGAAAAGTTATGCAGAAAAAAAGATAATTCACAGAGAATTCAGTGTGGGTGATTATTTATATCTCATAATTAAGCCTAAGAATAGTACATTGCACACTAGAAGCTGTGGAAAAGTAGCCCCATGTTATTGTGGAACTTTTGAAGTGCTAGAAAGAGTTGGACCAATTGCATATAAGTTGGCTTTATCCATTCACATTAAGGTTGATGATGCATTTCATGTTTTGTCATTAAAAAAATATGTGCATGATTCTACTCATGTTATTGATTGGAATGTAATTTATGTTGAACCAGAAGGAGAATTCCTTCTAGAACCGCTTCAAATCTTGGCGCGGGAAGAAATTGAACTTCGAAACAAGATAATGGCTAGGGTGAAAGTGAACTAGAGGAACTTTGCACCCAAAGAGGCTACTTGGGAATGAGAGACCGAGATTATGGAAAAATATCCATCACTGTTTAAATGGTGATTTTGTTAAATTGTTTTGTTAACACTGAGGACGGTGTTTTTTTTTACATGGGGAATACGTAATATCCCCATTTTTCTATGCTTTTATTGACAGTTGAAAAATTCCAAAAGGGTACAGTGGACCCCAATGGAAAGCATTCATGTGGATTTATTTTATTATTTTAAATTAATAAAATAAAATGGAAAAATTATGTGCAATGACTAGATTGACATTTTAGATCTGAAAACCCAATCCATAAGGATGGATGAGGTGGTAATACTTTCCCACAAATTCTAGAAATCCTTGGAAGGAATAAAGTAAAATAATAAAAATTATATTTGGAGATAAATATATCATTACCCCAATACAGAGAAAAGTATTGGGAAGAGTTGGAATAAAGTTGGAAAGGTGGAAAAGACAACTTTAAAAGTACCTTTGTGGAAGAAACAGATGGAAAGCCTAGGAAAAACAAGAAAAAAACATCCTAAATTAATTGGAAGCAGTTAAGGGAACAGTTTGGGGAAATAGAAACTTAAATAAGTTGTTTCAGGAGAGACAAGGGGTTTTCTATCGCTGCAGCAAAAGATCTCTGCTTGGGGGTGAGTTACGGAGAGAGAAATCTACGTTTGAGAGGAAAATAGTCAGACTTAAGTGGTATGCACATTAGTTGAGTAATGTTTTGTTCTTCTCAAATAGTTAATGTTGTGATGCATTATGAACAGTTATAAAATACTTATGTTAATGTGAGCTACTAAGTTAAAATTTTGGGTTTAGTTATTTGATAATCTATGCGTTACAATGATAGGGGAAGAACCTATATATTTGACCAAATCCATTGTAGAAAAATTAGTGAAATCTGTATGGTTGTATAGATAAATTCTGTAGAGGAACAAATCTCAGAATGTCTCAACCCAGTGATGGGTTTAGATCTGAGGTTAGGTACCTCATAGAGAATTTCTATCCATTGGGTTAGTGGTTAAGAGTACTATTACCCATCTATTTAGATCAGTAAGAAAATTAATTTTGAAATTGAAGTAAGATACACACAGAAAAGAAATAGTCTCAGTACAATTAGAATTTTCTGTTTTAAGTATAGAAAAAATTATTCAGAATTGAACATAAGAGGGGCATGCATATCTCATAATTGTATGCCTATATTGAAATAGGAATCTGAATTAGTAACTCAAGTGGAATGCATTCTCGTATTGTAAACATGCATCTCTGCATAATGAAATAAATCTAGTGTATATCTTGTAAAGTATATAAACTAGATAATCTCATTCTGGAAGGATTATAAAACTTCAGTCACAAATGATATATTTAAATTTCAGGTTGATAGTTATACTGTAATCAAAATAAATTATATAAAAATAAATATTATTGTGCAGGTACAGTAACTAATTTTCAACAAAGAATCTAGATAATTTTGGCTGAAACAATACATTTCAGAACTAGTGAAATGACAAAATTCCACTATGTTAATTACCAATATATATCAAATGGAGTGTGAGGAGTTATACAGAAAAGTGTATGTGTATTCAAGAAATTATTCTAAATATTGTATTTTAATGATACAAGAAAATTATTCTACATTCATGTAACAGTATATTAGAAGTGGAAACAACTTTTAGTAGAAGAAGGTTTAAGTATTAAAATCGAATAGTGATTTATTATTAAATAAATTAAAATAGTTCAACTCATGGGTTACAACCCAAAGTTATTAGGTGTACGATACAAAGTACAGATAGTCTAAAACCAGTGAACCAAAAGACACTAGGGGTCACTATGAAAACAATTGTCTAAACTATCTGTCAGATTAAGGACTAGCATAGTAGAATAATTGTAACTGTTGAAACCAACCTGTATAAACCAGATTCTAGTGTCAAAATGAAAACGAGTCGTAAGGGAAATTAAGTTCAACCCTTGACAAAAAAAAAAAGTACAGTAGATAGCATCCATACCTAAAATGAAACAGGGATATGAGTTATTATAATAAATAACTTATACTAAGTATAAGAATCGAAATTAATACTCTAAGTGCGATGAAGTGAAAACTAATATACCTCGGTAAGTTGCAAATTTTATGGTTGTGACTGTAGAAAAAAATAGAGACAGCGTTAAAACATGAATATGTTGAAGGAAAATGTAATTACTATCAATGAGTGTAATGGAACTGGAAAATTATTTGGTGTTAAGACATATTATAAAACAATAGGTAATTCATTAAGAAGATTATAGAAATGAAACACTATTTTAATATGGAATTAGAATATTTTGTTAAAAACCTCAGAAAAAGAAACTAAAAAAGTTGTTTTAGAATTTGGGGTTTTCCAAAACGACTAGTGTCAAGCATGACATCTAAACAAAATGTCAGAGTGACTTTAAAGGCACACCATCATAAGCCTGCATATAAATAAATGAAATATGAGAGAATCTGTCTTTGGTGACACCAAATACTACAAATGGTAGTACATCATCACAAAAAAAAAAACTATGCAAATAAATAGTCAGAGTTTCTTTTCACCCTTTGGGAAACTATCTCAAAAAATAGAAGAAAAGAGATATCAATGCCTTCTAAATAAGCCACTTTGAGGGGGAAACCTCCAATACATTACATGAATGAAAAATTCTTGGATGATACAAATGAAAAAACCTCCTCTCTATATATAGGAATCCATGGGGCCACAATGTAATCCTAGTGGGGCCACAATGTAATCCTAGCCGACCTAACAATAATAATGTAAGGGCACAATAATAACAATATCGGGGTTACAGGGGTACAAAAATAACAATAATGGCGGCTATAGAAACATAATAATAGGCTACACTAGTAATATGGGGACCTAACATGCCCCTCTCCTTCGCATAAGTGTTGTCCTCAATGCTTGATTATTTCTTGATGCTTTTGTATAAAATTATCATCCCCCCATGTGGAATCTTCTACAGGAAAGTTCTTCCACTTGTTCGGATACTCTGAAATTGATTGTACTTGTTGAGTTCTTGTTATTTTGACTGCTTCAAAATGTATTTCAATGTGTTATTAATCTTCCTGTTGTTTCATTTGATTCTACACCAAAGTTAGGTTATCCTTTGGGAGTTGGAGAACTTGTTGTTGATGCTCGAAGTGATATTCCACTAATTTATCATCCATATTAGATTTTATTTGATCCTTCAAACCATCCAAACTATCCTCCATTTCTAATTTTAAACCATCTATGTCATCTTCGGTTGCTCTTTGTAAGATCGAAATTTGTTGCACCTGGTACCATAATTTTTATATCTCATACTGCAATTCTTCCTCTTCATGCGTCATAGTATAACTTTCTGAGGTCTTATTTTGTATGGAATTATTTTTAGGTGGAATCTTAGAACCCAATACTGATATCTATGCTTCAATATGCCCTTGGAATCACTTCAAACTGATTTTTCACGCAAGACTGATGCAATTCAAAAAGTCAAATACACACCTTTTTCTTGCTTTTGAGGAGCTCGATATTAAAACTGAATTATCTTTGTGATTTTGGATCTTCAATATCTGAAATTTGACCCTGAGGTAGACCTATGAATCTTCTTTCGAATGCCATAGTTCTGACCTAATTTGGACTATCCAAGGGAAAGTTATGTTCAATCTCCCACAATGACCTAATTATGGACTAGTTCAGTAGAGAGAAATTGTATGACTTGCCACATATCATTGTTTCCTCCTTCGGCTCTAAAATTTATAAACATAAAACTATAGTCTGTGTACTTACATCCACGTTTTACAAAATCTCAATCTGATGCTCAGAGAGAGACTTTTGACATTTTTCCCACAGTCACCTCTTTGAGATGAAATTTGGGAGTATGAAATAATCCTAACTTCCACAGATCATATATCCCTAAATATTATGAACCAAGATCTGAAATTTTCATAGGTGGTTCTTCAATATTATAGCTTCGTGTTGTGAAACTTGTAACTTCTGAAACTTCGTAGAAAAATATTTATAGTGAAACTTCTGCGATGACCTGTTTAGGTTAAATTCAGCAGCCTGCAAAAATCCATAACTTCTGCAGATCATATCTCTGAAAATATTGCGAACAAAGCTCTAAAATTGTGTGACAATGTTCCTCAAGATTTCGTCTTCACACTCTAAAAATTTTAGCTTCTTAAGCTTCGTAGAAAAAAATTTATAGTGAAAATTTCACGATGACCTGTTTGGAGAAGCGAAACCCTAGAATCCAAAGCTCTGATACCAAATGTTGGGAAACCAGCTCCAAAAATAGAAGAAAAGAGATATCAACACCTTAGAAATAAGCCACTTCGAGGGGGAAACCTCCAATACATTACACGAATGAACAATTCTTGGATGATACAAATGACAAAACCTCCTCTCTCTATATAAGAGTCTATGGGGCCACAATGTAATCCTAGATAACCTAACAATAATAATGTAAGGGCACAATAATAACAATATGGGGGTTACAAGGGTACAACAATAACAATAAGGGGGGATATACTAACGTAATAAGGGACTACACTAGTAATATAGGGACCTAACACACCCATATGGGCATCTGAATAATATTTTTATTTATATATAAGAAGAAATTATTCCATAATTCTAGGGAAGTGGAGAAATTCATGAGAATTAGAAGTAAATACTTAGAATTCTGGATTTACAATAGAGTATAGAATAATAATTCACAAAATTGTTTATTAGAATTTGAATAAGAATGAGAATGAAGTATAATACTAATTCTCGATTGGCCAGTATGGTAGTTACTTGGCATGATCATCAAAATTCCTTGGTATAAATGAATTAGTTATTGAGACCAGAAATTTAATACCAAAAATTAACCAGAACATTTACAACAAGTTCAATAGGATAGCTTGCATTCAAATTCATTTGCAGTAGAGTGAAAATCCAAGTCGTGGATAGAAAATTAAGATCCAACAAGCATAGTGCCAAATGAAAAAAGGAATACAAATATCTACCATCAACGGATTCATATACGTTATAACCTAGAGTTAAAGGAAGGTATTCTTGCCACTCTTACACCATTATTCATTTGCATATTAGCTCAAATCCTTATCTGGAGAAAAACAAAGGCATGGAAGTGAGGTTCAATGTTTGGGTTGAATTCACAAACTAAAATGACTAAACACAGAAAATTTGATATTATTTATGTCAATTATAAACCCTAGGCAATCAGTGATTGTGACCATCCACATGTAATAAGGTTAAATATTACCCTCGAATAGATGTGTGGATAACTAAGTCCAGAACACCATGAGAGTTGGTAGTTCATAAGTACTGGAAATAAATTGTTTGGGGAAACGCAAGATTTTTGTATCAGAAAAGTAGATACCAGTCATCTGGGTTAGTATAGTAAAATTAATTCTGATAAAAATAAAAAAAACAAATGGTAGTTGTCTACACAATTTCTATTCTAGTCGATGGGGAAACACAAGATTTTTGTATCAGAAAAGTAGATACCAGTCATCTGGGTTAGTATAGTAAAATTAATTCTGATAAAAATAAAAAAAACAAATGGTAGTTGTCTACACAATTTCTATTCTAGTCGATATGATCGGACAACTGAGAGTAAATAGGTGATATTCCAAAACGTAAAGCGGGAAATCCAATTCCATTACGGACAAACCCATTAATGATATGAGACCACTTGGAAATAGCCTAGCCTTGAGTTTAACAATTGTTTTAATACATAGTTAAGTGGTCAAGGGATTCGTGCATCAAACATTATAGTATAACAAAGGTTAATTATCATTTATACAAGCCTAAGTCAAAAGGACAAGGTAATAACCATTATGCTTTAAAAAGAAAACGTGGACCTATCACCATGATGCAGAACAACATTAAATTGATCACAATAAAGATATTTGTTATTATGACATAAGAAGAATAGGAAATTGCTCTAAATTCCTACTTCATTTTTCATGTATATTATGTTGGAAGTATGCCTTATTAAAGGTATACAAATAATGAGGATTAAATATAAGTCAAAGTTCCTGGGTAAATTAGAACGACGAAAATAGGAGTTAAAGCCATATTTTAATATCCATAATATGCTAATGGACATGCAAGGCCATAAGCTATAAGTAAAGAGGAAATTGGTATATGTATTTATTCCTCTACAA
This sequence comes from Pinus albicaulis, assembly GCA_034641835.2. Taxonomy (NCBI): domain Eukaryota; kingdom Viridiplantae; phylum Streptophyta; class Pinopsida; order Pinales; family Pinaceae; genus Pinus; species Pinus albicaulis. The sequence continues at coordinate 1,241,948,642 of CM076575.1, forward strand.
TTTTCCTAATAATGGTTAAAAGTATAAGGATATACATCAATATTTTATTCTTAAATAGAGAAGGGATATTTCTATTGTATATGTATATATTTTTAAATAAAATAAAGTATGTTGAGGAAGATTGAAATTAAAAAGTGTGTTGAGTGGAATACTCGCACAGCTCGTAAATAATCCCTATAAATTTAAATTGGTGGAAATTCTGTGAGTGAAATTTTTTTGTGAAGACATAAGAAGATGAGCTTACTATAATAGTATAATGTCTCTAAGTAATATTCAACTATGAATACTTCTATAAATAGAAAAAAAATATTTCTGAATGTGAGGTGTTACATCTCCTTTCACTCTAAAGAGGTTTGCATCTTAAGGGATTTGATCCCTCTCGTCAAAATAAAAATAATAAAAAAATAACATTAAAATAAAAATAATTTCATGGTATTTACCCATGGTATTGACACATGGTATGAGAACCCATGATATTTACCCATGGTATTCATGTGGAACATAACATATCTAAAGGGTAAAATTAAACTAACCTAGGTCCATCTTAACTTAGGAGTGTACGAAGCCAAGAGAGATATCAAATAGCTTGTGATGCAATCCTATTTTCACTGAGTGAAAAAAAAATTGAACCCTTTTGAGGTTTGGTGGATCTAAAGTTAAACTGGATTTACACTAGTCACATTTTGTAAGTCTAGATGATGCTTTAGAAGTGGGTATGTTTTTTATGTTATACATTCCTATATTAGGCTTTAGAAGTCGGTATGTTTTTTATGTTATACATTTTATTTTGTTTTATGTGTGAATTTGAAGATGATGTTTATATAAATAGTTTCTTTCTTTATCTAAGTGAGTTATAGCTTAGTGAGAACATTTTATTATTTTTCTATATCCATGCTTCAAATTAAAAATCACTTGGACTATTTTTCCAACACTATAATGTGTGGAAAATTCTAATATCTCAAGGGTAGACATGTTTTTAACAAAAATTTCTTGTAATTTTCCCAGAATGTTCGATTTCATGTAATATTTTCCTTCCTCAATGGGAATTCCTGCAAGACGAGACTCCTCCTTTAACTGAGCCTCATGTAGCATAATTTTATTTGGGAAAGGATTCATCTTAACTTCAGGAAGTTCAAGTGACCTTTAATTTCATTTTAATACCTTTATTGACAATATCTATTATCAACACATTCAACATCATTTTAGAAAAATATTATTGTTATATTTTCTAAAAAATAAATCTAATTAAAAATGAAACTTTGGAAATTTATTTTGAGCAATGGCACGTTGTTTTTCACCCTAATATCTTCAAAGTTTAACTACATTGGCTTCAATATTTGTAGGTATACATTGTGTTTTTTTTTCTAACTTAAATGAAACTCATAAAAGGAAATGCTAAAAGTGATATGAAGGGTTGTTTAAAAATGATATCATCACAAAAAAATTCTATTATGGGTAGGAGGACCACTCAAATTTAACCCTTGAAGCCACGGATTTTAAACCTTCACAATTTCGGAATAAGTCTAGGTGGTGTTATCAATTTTTTTTTACTTTATTCTTAGTTTTGTTTAATTAAGTATGAAAACATTTTCTTGAGAAGTAAGTAAATGATGATTCTATATATATATACATTATGAAATAAAATTCTAGCTATTTTTCATTTCTTGAAATATATATTTAAATACATACAAAGCTAGAGTCTACAATTCCAAAAAAATCACTCAAAAACTAAAAAATGATTTTATCATAAATAATAAAAAAACAAATGAAAAAATTTATGGGTTCAAAATGAACACATGCATTAATTTTAATTCAAATAAAATATAACCTCAATCCCACACATAAATTTATGAGTTTTTTCCAAAAATAAAATAAAATATTTTAACCAAGTCTACTAAAATTTGTAAGGAAAATGTATAATACTTTTAACAAATATCCTTAATCTTATAAAAAAAAATAATACAATCACAAAAGAATAAGAGTTTCAAAAAACTAACCCTATTTGAGATTTTCACCACTTCTACCTAATTTGATAACTAACATGGGATGGAATGCCACATTCTCCTTCCAATAAAAAAACATCTAATACCATCGTAATGTTTGTTACTAATAATTTTAGAGGTTATTACATTAACGAGCATGACCTTTAAAGGAATAATATTCCAAATCCAATGAGAGTCTTATCATTCATACGTACACATTCTTAAATTTAAAAGAATTACTTGACAAACATTTCAAGATTATATACAAAACTTCCCAGTTAGTGCAAGACCAAACGTAAGAACAAAATTGATAACGAAGTTGTCCAGTTTCACAAGAGATCTAAGTTATTAAAGAATCAAAAGTTGTAATATTCCTAATTAGCGATAGCTAATCGGAATATTCTATTTTGTTGAGCTTGTCGTCTATAGTTTGTAAATAAATAAAAAGTGAGTGAAGAGGGTCTAACTCACTTAAGTGAAATAAGACATCCACCTAGTAACACAACGTTGTGACTTAAGTGGGAGTCAATGGGGGACCCAACACAACGTGGAGGAGGGGGACTATGTACACTCTAGAAGCTTCTGCAAGCTTCTGCGCAGATAAGGATGAGGATGTGGATAAGGATGAGGATGTGGAGGAGAGAGAGAGGCTACATTGGGTTTTGGAGGGAAACCAACGTTATAAAATATGGAGGAGCCTTCTCATTTAATTCATGCTTGGATTATTGATTGTTGAGTGATACATTTGTCTTCTTTAGCACACTGGCTGTTTAGCCTGTCTGCAACACTATTTAGTACGACCGAGTGTCTCCGTTCAGAGATCTCACCCTTAGCCCCGGGGGACTTTGAGTGCCTGCTTGGGCAAGGTTATTTTTTCAACATCATCCTCCAGGATAGCGTTATTGCTGCAGCAGCATAATATTGTGTTGTAGGGTGTTGCCATGGTGACTTTATGACACCACTTCCTTCTCTTGTTTTTCAAAGGGAAAGTCTTTCTTTCCTTTGGAGGATCAGATTGGAGGACATTGGAGCTGATTTTTTGATCTTGGCATCAGGCCAATATTTTCTTCATGGTATACTGTGTATTTCTTTCCCCAGATCTGCGTAATTGCTGAAGGAGCAGCGTTTCAGGGTTTTTGGCATCATTTTGGAGCTAGATCTCTGATTGAGGGCGATCCTTGGATTGGCCAACCAATCAAAGTATATTTTCGATCTGATACATTCAATGAAGTTTTCTTTAGAAATTTTGAATCATTCTGTAGATCTGCTGCAGTAAAACTCGGATCTGCTCTGGCATTTTCATGTATTGCTGAAATCCCCAAGGGGAAAGTAATAAAGAGCCCTTTAGGCATTTTGTCTCATTATAGATCTCTGTTTTCATGTATTTATCAGTTAAAATTCTATAATATAATAAATATAAGCTTCAGCCTCCTAGAGAAAATGCTGAAGGGTTTCTGGATCAATCTCTTGTCTTGCGAAACCTCAATCTTGAGGAGTTTTCTATATAAAATTGTTGTTTAACATTGCTGAAAGCCTATGACTTGTTCCAAAACTCATTATATGATTATTCATAGTGCTTTACATCTCATACCTTCAGAAAATATGCTGCCCTTTCTTTAGTAAAATTCTTCATACTCAAAGTCATGGGAAATTAGGGGTTTTCTTGACTAGTCGGGAAGGAGGAACTATTTAACAGAGAAAAACGTATTTTTTTGAGTTTAAATTCGACATGGAAGTCCCTCTTGACCTAATATAACATATTAAAGAACCTTGACCCATCATTGTACACATATTTTCTTATATACTCATTTTAGGGCCAAAATCCTCACTTTTCCCCACCTTTTTTCCCTTAAAAGTTGAGTAAAGGTTTATTTTGTTCTTTATTTTGGTTTATAAGTGTTATTATACATATTATATGGTATCTAAAGCCATCATGCCTGAATAATGCATTTTTCAGGCATGAATTGCTGAGAAATTCATTTTCTGGATGAGTTGCTATAGTTGCCGTATGATATTGTATTTCTAGTCCTATACCACTTGGTGTGTTTATCTTGCATTCTTAGACAGATTCTGGAAAGGGCCAGGAATCCTCTAAATATTTTTCTATTTTAGAGGCGATATATCCGGTAAATTCCCTCCCATTCTATCTCTGGTGGGAGTTTTTTCGTGCTTTAGAGATATCCCCAAAATGGGATATTATAGTGGTATCAGAGATTTTGAGCGGGATATTACAATGGTATCAGAGCATAGTTATGGCTCAGCCTGTGGAGCTAGTTATCTATGACAAATATGAGTATCTCACATCAGCATGATCATATACCCTTTGGAGATTATTTCTGAGAATGGAAGTCCAAGGGGGAAGACTTCAAAGCAGCTTTGCCCTTCAAAGATTACTATCAGCTCAGGTAGGATGAAGGAGGAAGGAACAGTGGGATTTCTAGTGTGCAAAATTCAAAGTTGTAGCATACCACGGTGAGGTCACCTTTTCCCATGAAGGAGGGATCCCCTAATCCCTGTGAGTTTAAGCCCAAGAAGAAGATGAGTTTATTCTCATCTCTTTTTAGATCCAAAGGAAATGCATCCACCTTTGATGAGGTCAAGAAGATTGAAGAAAAATAAGATGAAGTATCATGAAATTCCCATTCTCATCAAGAAAATATCACATCACCTCTTGAGGAGGCTTGTGAAAATGTTGTCCCACTCATGGAAGAGAAGCCACGTGCATCAACAGTTGGGGCAGCCAACACTTTTGAGGAAGGGACTCTTGTATCCCTACAAGAAGTTCCAAATGCACATCAAGGCATGACAATATTTCCACATTGTATTGTTGCAGCAAATTATTCTGATCAATGTGGAGATTTACTTCTGCATGACCAAGGGTCAAATATCATTGCTACTATAGAGCAGCTTGGTTGCACTACGCTGTGAAATATGGAAACATTCGAGAAGGAATCAAAACATCATTCTCATGAGCCATTGTTGGATTGTACATCACATTGGAGGTTGGGGTTTGAATATTTGAAGATTGATGGTAGACATCTTGGAGTAAGAAACCATTTCTCCCTTCAAGATGAAACTTTCTCAATGAGCTCCTCTCAGATCAAAGAGGAACTTCTACTTTCAGATCCAAGACTTCATTGTTTTTGGAAGACTATGGATGAGATGGAGGTCTGAAGGAGAGGTCTCATTGGAGATGCACTTCGACATACCATGAAAGGAAATACTTTCCTTCCCTTCTCACAAGAGCAGATAGAAGATGGAGGACATCTTAGGATGGATAACATCTCTCATGCTTGTGTTGGAAATCCCTTGAGCCATACACATCATGATGGGTGGTTTTTGCCTACCACCTATTTGATTCTTGATAGGGTCTCATTGATCCTTGAGAATTTTACATTTCAAAATCCCATGAAGTGCAAAGAAAGGAATTTGATTTGGGAGGATGGTAGCCATCATGGGAGGAGTACCAGGATGAGGAGAAAAAGGAGGCATCCACAAGTGATTGAGTGGATGTGGTTGATGAGCAATGAGCTAGGAGGCTACTTGCAGATCTATGATACCAGGCAGCAGGAGGCTTGGCTGCACTAGTTACTCTTGAAGGATTTTGGTCATCACTTGTACTTATAGAGCTATGATACCGGGCAACAAGAGGCTTGGCTGCGCTTGTTACTCTTGAAATATTTTGGCCATCACTTGGAAAACACTATTCCTAAGAGTAGGTGGATGGAGAAAATATGGTTGGATACTTGCATCATTGAGCAGCATAGAGTATGGATGCATGGTGTTGATATGATACTCATATCATTCATTGTGTCTTCATCACATGATTGGTATGATGGAGGTATGGGGAGGCAACACAAGGTCTTTTTTCTTTGTTTGTTTCTGGGAGAGCAAGGGAAGATTTTCTCTCACACTTTGTATGATGTTGCAGGAAGAGGGGATGGAACTATCTCTTTGGTCTTTGATTATGATTGGGAAGCATTTCCATCTTGGGAAGTATTCCATATTTGTTGCAGCATTATTCAAGGAGTCTTTGATAAGGAGCATGTCAAAGAACGAACATTTGTATTAACAGGAGCTTATTTTCATGAGCTCATAGCACTGTCACTTTGGAGTAGAACCTTATGGATGAAGTGTTCCCAACAAAGATATGGTGGATCGATAACCCATAGGTCCCAGGATCACTTCATATTTGTTGCACTTATAGGAGGTAATGATGATAGAGACATCTATGGCATATTCTTCTTGACTTGGATTTCCAAGCATGAGGAGGATTATATTCTTGCAGCACATGGTTCATTCTTCTTCATAGCATGCAAAAACACTATGGAAGATTCATGTATGGACGCATGTACCATATTACTTCTAGCATATGGTGATAAGTTTGTACATACATTCATTGATTTGCACACTCTTGCCATTCCTATGCAGTGCATTGCTTCACAAGGGGGCAAGCTTGTCACATTGCTCCATGAGTTGTATTGGGCCAATATACATGATGGAGGTAGCGATATCTTTTTTGGCCTTGGGAAAATGTTTTATCATCACTTGTATGTTCATTTTATACACTCTAACATGTATGATATGAAGACATGCATGATTAACCATGTAAGGAGAAACATTTTGCCTTGTACTTTCATCAAGCAGCAACTTGTAAAACTGTGTTGTACTTGTTTGGGAGGCTGTTGGTACCTTCTTGCAGCACATGGGACCTTCATAATTCTCCTCATATTATTGCTGACCATGTCTTCATTTTCTGATATAGATAAGATTTTTATGGGAGGCTTAATCATGAGGGAGACACATGAGCTGGATGTGTCCGTGAGTGGGAAAAATTCTCACAATTTCTGCACTACATGTTCTAATGGGAGCATGAGAGGAGATGTGGCCACCACAGCCAAATATTTGTTCTCTTTTGAGGTGGGACATGACATTGATATTCATCCATTGTATAGCCATGGGAAAGTGTTTGATCATGTATTATTTTTTTTACATTCAACCATTTAGTATCTTTTAGTAGATGTGATGAATCATGGACATTGCTTGCCATGTAATTTTCTGAAGTTGCGGTGGATGAGACTACACTGTATCCTTGTGGGAAATTGTTTGCATCATGTATCATCATGTAAAACCTTTAGAAAACCTCTCATTAGGATGTTCAATGATGACCATGTGCTATTCTTCATGGATGGATTGTTTTGGGCCAGCTTGTTCTTCATTGATGGAGGAACCTTCTTTGGAGGATTGTTTTTCACTTTGCCATTCGAGGGCAATAATTTTGTAGCCCAGGATCAGCATACACTCTACACTTGGCATGAATGGAGAGAAGGATAGCATGGGGTAAGCTATGATGCTTTCCAAGTTTATATTTTCATCCCACCTTCATTACCGGAGCTTGAGGTGGAAGGAGATTTTCAGGAGTTGCCTTGTTGGGAGGTGGCTCATTTTTTTTGGATGATTTCTTGGAGATGGAGGATCCACATGAAGGAGATGTTCCTCATTATAATCCAAACTCCATGCCTTGAGTGGAGAGAGGTGATGAGTTGGTACACAGTCAATGGGACAGCTTACACCATGATAGATACATCACAGCAGGAGTCATGGTCTTCGCCTCTTAGAGCAAAAATCATAGCCAGAGGCAGTGTGCAGTCCGAGCCGTGGGACTTGGGCTACTATTGGCCATGCTGACCATGGGATTTGGAAGGATTTTTGGTTGGCTAGTACTGTGAGAGATCAGTTTGGGATCCTGACATTGAGAGATCCCTTCATATCAAGGTGCTGCAGAGTACAGGGAAGATTCAGTGGCACATATGGGACCCAGGCATATTTTGCAGAAAGGAGACTTGTTCAGGTGGTTTCTTGAGGGCAAGCAACATTTTGCTGAGGGGGACTGTAGTATTCCTAATTAGTGACAGCTAATTGGAATATTCTATATTGTTGAGTTTTTCGTCTATAGTTTGTAAATAAATAAAAAGTGAGTGAAGAGGGTCTAACTCACTTAATTGAAATAAGACATCCACCTAGTAACACAACGTTGTGACTTAAGTGGGAGTCAAGGGGGGACTCAACACCATGTGGAGGAGGGGGCATATGTACACTCTCGAAGCTTCTGCAAGCGTCTGCGTAGATAAGGATGAGGATGTGGAGGAGAGAGAGAGGCTACATTGGGTTTTGGAGGGAAACCAACGTTATAAAATATGGAGGATCCTTCTCCTTTCATTCATGCTTGGATTATTGATTGTTGAGTGAGAGATTTGTCTTCATTAGCACGTTGGCTATTTAGCCTATCTCCAGCACTATTTAGTGCGACTGAGTGTCTCCGTGCGGAGATCTCACCCTTAGCCCTAGGGGATTTCGAGTGCCCGCTCGGGCAAGGTTATTTTTTCAGCATCATCCTTCAAGACAACGTTATTGCTGCAGCACCATAATACTGTGTTGTATGGTGTTGCCGTGGTGACTTTATGACACCACTTCCTTCTCTTGTTTTTCAGAGGGAGAGTCTTTCTTTCCTTTGGAGGATCAGATTGGAGGACATTGGAGCTGATTTGTTGATCTTGGAATTAGGCCAATATGTTCTTCATGGTATACTACGCAATTCTTTCCCCAGATCTGCGTTATTGCTGAAGGAGCAGCGTTCCAAGGTTTTTGGCATCATTTTGGAGCTATATCTCTGATTGAGGGTGATCCTTGGATTGGCCAACCAATCCAAGTATATTTATGATCTAATACATTCATTTAATTTTGCTTCAAAAATTCTAAATCATTCTGCAGATCTACTGCAGTAAAACTCAGATCTGCTCTGGCATTTTCATGTATTCCTGAAATCCCCAAGGGGAAAGTAATAAAGAGCCCTTTGGGAATTTTGTCTCATTATAGATCTATGTTTTCATGTATTTATCAGTTTTAGATCTGTAATATAATAAATATAAGCTACAGCCTCCTGGAGAAAACGATGAAGGGTTTCTGGATCAATCTCTTGTCTTGCGGCACCTCAATCTTAAGGGGTTTTCTATATAAGAATGTTGTTTAACCTTGTTGCAAGCCTATTCCTTTCTTCCAAACTCATTATTCAATTATTAATAGTTCTTTACATCTCATACCTTTAGAAAATATGCTTCCCTTGCTTCAGTAAAATTCTGCATACTGAAAGTCATGGGAAATCGGGGTTTTTCTTGACTAGTCGGGAAGGAGGAACTGTTTAACATAGAAAAACGCATTTTTTGAGCTGAAATTGAACATTAAAGTCCATATTGACCTAATATAATATATTCCAAAACCTTGACCCATAATGTTACGCATATTTTCTTATATACTCATTTTAGGGCCAAAATCCAAACTTTTCCCTACCTTTTTTCCCTTAAAAGATGAGTAAAGGTTTATACTATTCTTTATTTTGGTTTCTAAGCATTATAAAACATATTATATGGTATCTAAATCCATCATACCTGAAGAATGCATTTTGCAGGCATGACTTGCTGAGAAATTCATTTTCTAGATGAGTTGTTGTAGTTGCTGTATGATATTGTATGTCTAGTCCTATACCACTTGGCTCATTTATATTTCACTCTTAGATAGAGTCTGGAAAGGGCCAAGAAGCCTCCAGATCTTTTTCTCTTTTATAGGCGGGATATCTGTTAAATGCCCTCCCAGTCTATCTCTGGTGGGAGTTTTGCCGTGCTTTAGAGATATCCCCAAAATGGGATATTACAAAAGTACGCATAAATTCAGTAAGGAAGTTTTAAAATTACATAAGAGATCTATGATAATACATAATCTCTGAATAGTCGCATACCAAATATTCACTAAATAAGGAAAAAATGATATAGCTTTAATTATATGAGTCTTCACCACCTTCCTTGTATCTGAATATTTGTAGTACGAAGAGTGAGTTATCCATCACCTCCCTTTATTTTTAGCATTGGTGGCCTTCGGTTCGCATCTGGGTGCAGAGGGAACAATTCGAGCAATTCTCTCCTCTTTTCATATTCTATTGAAATTTCTAGGCACCGCTAATTAAATAAAATTTAACTTAAATGAGAATTTGAAAAACGTATTTGAGAAATTTGAAAACTAGAATATGAACAAAGTATTTGAAATTTTTTAAAATTGGTTACTGAATGAGGAAAATTCATGTCCATATATGTTTGAAATCATTAATAAAAGTGAAGGAATTTGGATGTAAATGTAATATATGACAACTGAAGAGGAAAAGTATGTAACAAAAGAAAATATTTGATTTAACTTTTGACACTGAAGGCTCATTGCATTTCTTGAATAGGTTGGAAATATAATAAATAACTGGCCTAGCCAATTATTTGACTTGGCTTTGTAATGTACCTCACTTTACCAATTTTTTTTTCAAATACATTTAATTTATAGTTTTTCATAATAAATCATCGCAAGTTGACGATACTTTAGTTACACATTTAAGTCCTTGTAGAAATTTGACGAGACACTAACTGAATCCCACAATTTCATCTTTTCTTGTTTTGTCACAATTTGACGAGATTCTGCTATGAATATGAAAAGTATTACTTTCTATCCTTAACTTTTACTTTTTTCATTTTCTATGATTACCAATACTTGACACCAAATCTAGTGCATTAAATAATACCAATCCAACACATGACTATTCATCAATCCATTTATGTTATCTTTAACTTTCTCTTTTACGTCCTCGCTATAATTGAATTCCTTTAATTAACACATATGCATATAATTATATATTAGAACTCTATACCTAACCTACCTATCATATTACTTTTATCCCTTCCTAACCATTTTTCATTTATTATCCATGGTCAAAATCATTAAATTGGAAAGATACATATTCTATGATATAATCTCCCTTTTTCCGTTTAATCTACCTCTTATCATATCTTATATATTTCATTATTTCACATACTCAAATTATGACAATAACTTATACCATATTATATTATAATCATAATACATTATAATCCCTCATAAAATCTATTATACGTAAGGTCTTCCATTTGGTAACTTTAGAGTTTTGGCAATTTAACACTATGATATTAGCATCGAAAATGTATACTCATTATGTCGGTTGCATTCAATTAACTATCTTGACCTAACATCACTAGTTGTACACCTAAGTCCTCTTTGAATTTTGGAACCATATTCATGAGGCCAGCTCATGACACCATTTCTTTAGCCACGAGAACTAGTCTGAGCTAGACATGGCCATTACTTTGCTAGTCTTGTGTATTAATTTCTCTTGCCATCAATGCAACTTCCTCGTATGCAATCACGTGATTTTTTGGTATTCATAATTTCGAGCTATGGATCCAAGTGAGATGATTAAATCTATTGACACCTGTAAGGTCAGGATTGATTAGGGTTTAATACATTCCTTTTTGTTAAAAGGTTAAGTCCTCAACTTTCATTTCTCTCTTTGGTTTCTCTGAGATGGAAATTTCTGTTACTTTGGCTGAATAGTTTAGGAGCAACATTATCCATCGAATGGCATGAGCCAATGTCATCCTTCAAACTCATCCTCGACTGGTAAGTCTCACCATTAGTTCCATTCTTCTTTGTTTCTCTAACTCTGTATATATGATTTAGATTAATTGCGAAAGGACTTGGCCTGATGGCCTCACCGAATGTTCATTTTTCATATAGATTTCATTTTTACTTTGTGCATTGACTCTTCCACATTTAATTTCGTTTTTTTAATTTAATGCACTCCACAACAAGGGCCAAATAGAGATAATTTTATGGCATTTATCCACCACACCTTGACATGGATATGAATTCCTTCGGTATGCCATGCTTTCTCTGCAACGAAATTCATTTAGATTAACAATATTGCTTTTCCTAAAGATTTCTTCCCCATTATGTACATGATTTGAATAGCTGGTTTTTTTATGAAAATCCTGCCATGTTCATTTCCTGGATTAGGAAGGTAGTGATATGTATCAAGATTTACTCTCCTGAAATTTCATAGGACCACATGGTTTAAATCTGCATTTTCATTTTAGTCACGCTACCAAGGTGCCTTCCATTAGTATGGATGTGGCCTTTACGCTTTCAATTTTTTTTCTATCTTCAGATAGATGGGATGTTAGTTTTATTTTTTACTGTTGTATTCTTCACTTGTCATCTTCCTGTAACTACCAAATTCTCAGAGACTCTACTCTCTGTTTTCTTAAGTAGTGTATCAGAGTCCACTTACGGTAGTCAAATTTTCCCTTAAATTTTATGGGCCATTTCATTGAATTGACATTTCCATATCCACAAAATTCAAGTTTGAATCATGGCTTAATTTCTATATTCTACTTTTGTGTGCATATGGGTGAGCCATCTCCGACAGTAGAGCTAACAACCCCTCTCCTTAAGCAGATGTGGGAATTTACACAACTCTGGTTTCAATATCATTTTGATGCTTCGAAACGATTGTTTGAGGCTTCACTTCTTCTATCTGATGCTACAAGTATGCTTCTATTTTTAGACTAAATCCCTCTCATACTCATTTCTTTAGCTATATCACACCCTTAACATTATGCTCTTCAATTTTGTAGTCTATCTAATTTGTATTGGCTTATTGTGCATGTAGCTGAGACCATCAAAATATTGAATCTCATAAGGTACGACTTACCTTATGAACTCTGAGTCGACCTTTACCTTGTTTTGAATTCTTATCTTTACCCTCGTCTTAATTTCTTGTATTTTGGTTTCAAGTGCATTCAAATTGGGTGTATTCTACTCATTTATGCTACCTTAATTTCTTTCAGCAACTTGTCTTCTCCTTAACCAGGTACTTTCCTTTGAACAAGTTGGTAACATGGTTTCGGGGATATATTCTTCCATGAACCTATCTTTAGAGTTCAACATATGTGTTTATTTTATGTTTGTATAGTGCCCCTAGCAACAACTATGGCACTAAAGTTAATTTAAAGTTTGACTGTAATATATATAAAACGATAATTCTGTGTTTACCCCAAAATTGGATTGTTTGAGTACATTAAATTTTCTCTCCCTTTAGATGTAGAGTAACTATCCTTTCTATCATATTATGAGTTACTTTACTATTGTAGTTTAATAGATGTACTTAGATGAGGTGTTATAAAACATACTTGAATATTCATAGTATTTTAATAAATCTGACCTTGTTTTTTTGATAGCATAAGCTTTATTGCTTCTTCAGAAAATTAGTGTAGTTTTATTTCTGTCACTGAATACCCCTAACAGTATGACCTCACTTCATTGAATTTAAGAATTTAATGTCGGAAATAAATTCTATAAGAAACTCTTCAAGGACAAGATTTACTTTTCTATTTATTGCTTTACTTTAATCCATCGCCTAGAAATTTCTCTCTGTCTATTCTTATTTAAATTTCTTGTACATTTAAATTACAACAATATATTTAACCTATTTGGGTGTAGCACAAAAGGCTATTGTAATAGGGGAATTTTATGCTAGTAGTTATTCCATTATGTTCTTATAATTTTTCTAAATTAACCGTAGATGATTTGAAAAGAATTATTTCAGAGATGTATATGTTTTGTATATATTGGTTTCAGGAACATAGGCTTATTTTATATCAGCATCAATTTTTTTCTAGAGATAGAATCGATTCAATTATGTGTATTTATCTATATAGTTTACACTTTTCAACAATATTTTCATATCTGTAACTTGAAAACACATGTCTAATGACAGTTCTTATCTAAGATGATAACCAGTTCATTTTCTACTGAGACTGGCAGAAGTATCGACTAGATTTTCTAACTCCAGATTTAAATATGTAACCAGATTTAGACACTCTAGTGGTTGGAGATAACTAAAATTTTATCCATGAAACCATACAGATTTCGAAGTTACTACTGTAAGAAAATATGTTAAATGTATGGATTTCCATAGATGTTTGTAAAAGTTAACAATTTAAACTAAGACATTCTCTCTAGTAAAAACTCTAACAATTTTTAACCATCATTACATATAATTATAAATGACTTCCTCAGCAAATATTTTGTAACATATATATGAAATTCATATCAACTAGAAAACATGTTAGGTAGGTGTGCATATCAATTCCTCTAACTAGTTCCACCCAACCATAGAGTTCTCTCTCAGTAACTCACCCCCCGAGCCGAGACCTTAGATCCCAATGATAAACAACCCTTTGTCTATCCTGGTGCAGCTTATTTAAGTTGTACTTTCCCAAGCCTGTTTCCAATTTCTGCGTCCAAAAATTTCAGGATGCTTTCTTCCTGCTTTGCCTAGGCTTTCCCTCATTGAGGTACTTTAAAGTTGTCTTTTCCACTTTTCCATCTTTTTGTTCCTCTTCCCAATTAATTTCCTCTTCATTAGGAAAATTAGATTTTTATATCCAAATCTAATTTTGTTGATATTCCTTCCAAGGATTTTTGGAAGGTGTGGGAAATTCTCATCACCTTATCCACATCCTCATGGATCTAGTTTTCAAATCTCAAATCTCAATCTAGTCATTGCACAGATAAATTTTCCATTTATTTTTATTAATAAAATTAAATAAATACACACATTATTTCCACATTAGGGTCCACTTCTCCTTTGGACTTATTTAGTTTTTAAATTAAAAAACATAGAAACTTGGGGTGTTACATGTTCCCCCTCTAAAAGCAAACACTGTCCTCAGTGTAAAAAAAAAATTAATAATTCGCTGTCCAAACAGTGATGGATATTTTTCCATCATATGAGCTTCTCAATTCCAAGTAGTCTCTTCGAGTGTAAAGTGCCTCCACTGCACTTTTACCTTGGCTAAAGTCTAGTTCCAAAGTTCAATTTCTTCCCGCTCCAAGATTTGAAGTGGCTCTGGAAGGAATTCCCCTTCTGGTTCTAGCTAAATCACATTTTAATCAATAATGTGAGTAGAGTCATGTACATATTTTTTCAATAAAGAAACATGAAACACATCATGAACCTTAATATGAATGGGTAAGGCCAATTTATAAGCAACTGGTCCCACTCTTTCGAGCACTTCAAATGGTCCACAATATCGTGGAGCTAATTTTGCACAACTACCGGTATGCAAATTATTGTTCTTAGGCTTAATCGTCAGATATACATGATCACCCACACTGAATTCTCGATGAACTCTCTCTTTGTCTGCACAAATTTTTTGTCTGTCCTGAGCTGTTTTGATATTTTTCTGAATATTTTTTACAACTTTTTCCATTTCTTGCAAAGCATATGTTCCAAGTATCAGTTTATCTTTAGGTTGACTCCAACTTAAGGGAGTATCACACTTTTCAGCATAAAGTGCTTCAAACTAACTCATCTTTATAGAAGTTTGGTAGTTTTTGTTGTAGGCAAATTCTACTAAGTGTAAATAGTCTTCTCATTTGGTTGGCCTATCCAAAACATACATCCTTAACATATGTTATAGAATTTGGTTTTTTCTCTTGGTTTGGCCATCATTTTGGTGATGGTTGCAGTAGTAAAGTTTAATTTTGTACCCATGCCTCCAAAAATCCTCCTCCAAAAGGTTGCAGTAAATTTGGCATCTATGTTTGGAATGATCATTTTAGGAACACCTTGTAGTATAACTATCTCTTTCATAAATACATTCGCTACTTGGGTTGTCACAAAATTTGACTGAACAGGTATAAAATGAGAAGCTTTAGTTAAAATATATACTATAACCATAACAGAGTCATGCTAGTATTTGGGTCTTGGTAAACTAGTAATAAAATTGATTGAAATAGTTTCCCATTTCCACTCTGAAATAGGTAAAGGATTTAGCAACCCAACTGGATGTTGATGTTCAACTTTTACTTGTTGGCATTCAATGTACCTAGCCAATTAACTTTCTACATCCTTTTTCATTCCAGGCCAAAATAAATTCTTTCTTAATGCTGTGAGTAATTTCTGGTATCCAGGATGTCTAGAATGGGGCTTTTTATGATATCCATCCAAAATTTCTTTCTTTAAAGAGTCTACATTAGGAACGTACAATCTATATTTGTAAAAGATAAGTCCATTCTTATTTAATGTATACCATTTCATTTATTTTTTCATCATTTGAGTTTGAAGCTTTTCTTATTTTTGGTCTTGATCCACTACCCTTTGAACTAGTCCCTCCAAGTCAAAGTTGACACTACTTCCAATGTTACTGATACTTTGCCAAGAATTTCTATTTAAAGCATATGCAATCTTGTTTTCTTTACCTTTGATGTGTTTTATTTCCATGTCAAATTCACTCAGGAATGACAGCCACCTAGCTTACCTAACATTCAAGTCTAGTTGAGTGAAGAAATACTTTAGGCTGATGTGATCTGTCATTAGAATAAATTTCTTTCCCATAAGGTAGTGTCTCCACATCTTGAGAGTGTGTATTACAACAACTAACTCAAGATAATGAAAACTATAATTATGTTCATGCTTATTAATTTTTCTAGATTCATAGGTTATAATAAAATTTTCTTGTAATAGCACTCCTCTTAATCCTTCTCCACAAGCATCTGTGCATACTACAAACTCCTAATCTGGGTTAGCAATCTTTAGAATAGGTGTTGTAGTAAGTTTCAGTTTTAACTGCTCAAAGCTATTCAGTCTATTCAAATTTTACTCCTTTCCTTTGCAAGGAAGTAATGGGGTAGGCTAAGGCTGAAAATTTCTCCACAAAACTCTGATAATATCTTGTAATTCCCATAAAGGATCTTAAAACTGATACGTCAGTAGGTACATGCCATTCTCTGATTTCTTTTATCTTTTATAGGTCAATAGCCAACCCTTGTTCTGAAATTATATGCCCTAAGTATTGAATTTTATCTTTGAAAAATTCACATTTGCTAAACTTAGCATACACTTTATTTTCCCTGGGATTTTGCAATACAATATTAAGGTGTTCTTTATGCTCTGCTTCACTTTTTGAATATATTAAAATGTCATCAATAAATACTAGCACAAACTTGTCTAAGTATTTATTTAAGATACTATTGATTAAACACATAAAATTTGCGGGTCCATTGGTCAACCCAAATGGTAGAACCACAAATTCATAGTGTCCATACTGGGTTCTAAATGTTTTTTTGTTGATATCTTCATCTTTAATCCTTAACTGATGGCAACTAGTCCTTAAATCAATCTTGGAAAACACTGTTTCCCCTCTAACTTGGTCAAAGAGGTCATCTATCCTAGGTAATGGATATTTGTTTTTTATTGTAATCTTTTTTAATTGATGGTAATTAATACACATTCGGAAGGCACCATATTTATTTTTCACAAATAACACCGGTGTTCCCCATGGAGATACACTCGGTCTAATGTAACCTCTGTCCAACAACTCTTGTAGTTGCATTTTCAACTCCTTTAATTCTGGAGGGCTAATTCTATATGGGGCTCTAGAAATTGGAGTTGCTCCCAACACTAAATCAATTGAAAAATCATTTTCTCTCTTGGGGGGAACATGAGGAATTTCATCCAGAAAAAACGTCTTTAAATTCTATTATCACTGGTAGTGTTTTTAATATATTTTCCTCTACTTGTTGTCCCAATTCCTGTACATGAACAGAATACACCTAATACCCTTTCCTAGCAATTATCTTTAACTAAAAGGCTAGAATTTTCCTCACAGATATGGGTTTAGGTTTTCCTTTTATTATTACGGCTTTTCCCTCCTTATCAATGCAATGTAAGGTGTTGTATAAACAATTCATCATAGCTTTTTTTTTTTCCATCTAGTCCATCCCTATTAGTACATCATAAGACCCTAATGGCAGAATATTTAAATTTAATTATATTTTGTATCCATTTAGATTTATGGCTGTTTGGGGTAACTTGTGAGTTACTTTTTGTTTTGTACTAGTGGCTAACTGTTGAGCCTCAAATTTGTGCTTTCCTTCACCTCATTTTACCTCATTTTCCCTTGTCCATTTCTATCTTAAACCCAATTGATCAATAAATATAGTTAAAATTACTTCTAGAATGATTTACATGACTGACTTGTTGAATTTTGTGATTTTTGCCATTGTTAAGCATTTTGACCAGAACTAGCTGCAGAATGCAAACATTCCGTAGCTAACCGGCGATTCTGCAGCTACCTTCATGTTTGAGTATGTTCCAGGTGGCCTCTTGAGAAAAACCGTATATGGGCATGATCCACGTCCTGTCTACATGGTTCGTTGCTCATCATGGAGGAAGAAATGGATTCTGGGTACGGTTATGCACGTGGGAACACATTTATGAAGGGAGACTCCTACTAGGATTGTCTCAGTCCAGATGTCTTTTCTTCTTCACGTAGCCACCTCAAAGACTCCTAATATGATTCGGATAAGGAAAGACATTATTCCTAAATTGTTGTAATTATTGTTACTTGCATTTACTTTATAAACTCTTGAGTAGACCGAGAGCTTAGTTAGAGATTTTATGTTAGATTTGCTGCTAGATTTTGTGCAAACTCTGTGATACATTCCTGAAAACGCAGAGTGTCATGTTCAAAATTTTGCATCGTTAATGGAGCAGACAAAGTTATTTTGAAGGCGTGATTTAATTTGGAGTTGAATGCCGTCAAGTGGTAGAGGGCCCCTGCCTCTTGCACAGATTTATTTTGCGTTAATTAGATAAGTTTTTCGAGCTGCCTTTACACTTTGCATTTGAATTAATAGTTGTTTTTGCTAGCTACTGTAGTCGTATCCATTCTAGCTCTTCCACAAGAAGACACTTTTCCAACAGATTAAAATGATGAATGTTGAATGACTATGGTATTGTAGGATTAGGAGTTGAATGTATAGTTGTTTTAACCAGCTACTGTAGTTATATTCATTCCAGTTCTTCCACAAGAAGACATTCTTCCAACAGATTATAATGATGAATGATAAAAAGCTATAGTACTGTAGGAATTAGTTGTAGTTTTTGCTATTCACTATCACAGTTACACTTGTTCTAATCACTCTTCCACAAGAAGAAATTCTGCCAAGACATCCTTAAGAAGTTCAAGACATGACCGTGATAATGAATGATTTAGTTGTGTATTTGTACTAAGTATCATCTCTGATCTTGCTCTTAAACGCTTGCCCAAGACATCATAAGAACGAGTAGGGTATGGATGTGATAACCTAGTTTTTTTTTTCATTTGCTTTCAGTTCATTTGCTTTCAATTGCACTCAATTACACAGTTAGAATTGTTCTATCCCTTCCAAAAGAAGGAACTCTTCCAAAATATCACTAATGATGAACAAACAGATTGTGTAACTTCATAAAGTAATGCATGTTAGTATAGTTGGAAAGCTCCGGAGTTTCATTGCATTTAAATCATGATCAGTTACTTCATTTCAAAGTTTGATGATGACTTATAGTTCAGCATTGTTCTAGCTTAGTGGCATCTTAGGTTCATTCTTAGATTAACTCATTGCACTTGCATCTCATATTCAAATTGTCATCCATTGCACAATAGATCACTTTAGTTGTTAGGATTAACAAGACAGCCTTCATTATTCATAAACATCTTCTTGTTCTAAAAAACTACAACAGATCCATAGCCATAGGAACAGAAGACAACATCACTATAAGGTCTGAAACCTCTCTGCAATTTCCTCATCATTTTTATAAACAGAGCTCTTCCTCAAAAGAACTACTTTGAATTGGAATCCAATAACTTCTTGAGTATAAGTTCTGTGACATTCAATTAAATTGCAGAATAGAACTAGGAATTAATCATAGAATAAAAGAGCTTAGGACAGAGTATTGCATCATTAGTGTTTAATTGTTTAGTTAGAGGATTTGCATATTTAATGACCATTTCTCAAGTTTAGTTTGTGTCATTTGCCTAAAAAGTCATTATCAAACTTTTGCTTTCATATTAGTCATAGTTCGGATTCTGCTTTAGTGTTTCCAATTGCATTTGCCATTCCATACATTAGACTTAACTCTGTTTTGATCACCAACCCCTTTTCTATTAGTTTTCTAGGCAGTTTCATTGTGAACATAAAACACCAAAAGACCAAAAACATCATAAATCATCACAAAAGACCAAAAACATCACAAAACACCACATACAACGCATTAGGAAACAAGCACTGAGGTACATATGGTACACTTCACTTCAGTAGTTTACAAATCCTGGTTGAAAATTAAATGAGCTCAGTTTAGGAGACTAGATTGAGACACAACATTTTGGCGCCGTTGCCAGGGAAGTGAAAACTAGGTAACCTTTGTTTCTTAGCATAAAAAAAAAAAAAAAAAAAACAATTTTATGCGTAGGGAGAGAGATTCAAGGGGAAGATTTATAAGCAGCAGAGGCAGAAGTTTGATTTCTAGAACACCACTTGTTTCATCTAGATCTAGAACTAGTACACCTTCAACTCAAACCCATCTTCCATCCTTTACTGATCCTGGACTTCTAGAAGATCTAAGGACACCTATTCCATTAGAGAAACCTTCCACTTCATTCACTGAACCTGCCATAGAAAAATATCTAAAGACTCCTGTTAGAGACACAAACCTTTCTACTTCCACAGGAGAGTCAACCATGGCAGAAGAAGGAGGAGGAGGAGTTGTTAATGGAGAACACACATTGTTTGGAGGAGGTAGAGGTAGAGGTAGGGGAGAAGGAGGAAGAGGAGAAGGAGGTAGAGGTGCAGAAGGAGGAAGAGGTAGAATAGGAAGCTCTTTTGGGTTCCCTATACTTGATGAAGAAATCAATACAACCGTGAAAAACATTTCACCTTCTGTCCTTCCGAACTTCTATGGACTTAAAACTGAAGATCCTGAAACTTTCTTATTCGAATTTGAAGTGCTGTGTAGAACTTATGACTATCTACAAGATGCTCAAAAATTGAAATTATTTCCTTCAACTCTGAAAGGAGCAGCATTGAAGTGGTTTATGAGTTTAAACAGTAGTTCTATTAGAACATGGGAAGACATGAAACAAGCATTTCTAAAGAGATATTTGGATTATTGTATGTCGTTTAATCATAAGGAAGAAGTGTTCAAGATGTTACAAAAAGAAGATGAAAACTTAGAAGATTTGTTGGAAAGATTTAAATACAACATAAAAAGGGCACAAATGGAAAACCTAGATCAAGACACTTTAAAAGCTCTTTTGTTGAAAACCATTAGGAATGAATGGTTGGATATCCTTAACATGATGGGAAAAGGGGATATATCACAACTCACATTACCTGAAATATCTGAGTTATGTATCAACCTTTCCAGAGGGAAATCCAAAACTGTCAAAGGTCCAAGAGATCCTGCTCTTGCAAGAGCAAGTAAATCTGCTTCTAGGACAGTAAGTAGATCAGAAATAGGACACATGCTTGATGATTTTAAATCTGACATCTTAGGGAGTCTTAGTGAACAAATAGAAACCCTCAAGATACAAAACAAGCAAAAGGCTGAATCTGATGCTTTGGCAATCTTTTGTCCCAAATGTAGGAAGAAACATGCCTTGAGAGAGTGTCCCCTAGATGTAAAAGTTTTAGAAACCTGTGCTATTTGTTCTGAGAAACATGAGACCAAGAGTTGTCTTTCTCTTCCTGGTCTCAAGGCTGTTTTTCAAGAAGAAACTCCTACAGACTCCACAGAATCTCTTAAATTTGTATCTAGAAGACCTTGGCAGGGACCTCAGACACAAGGATTCCATGATCAAATGTATAATCAACCTCCACCTTGGAATTCTTGGCAGCAACCTTGGCCCCAATTTCAAAATCAATCTCAAGCTTGGGCACAAGGATCACAAGGTCCCTATGGAAGATACTCTCCATATTATCAATATCCACCATCCTATCCACCATATCCACATTTTTATCCTCAAAATCCTCAACAAAATTTTCCTCAAAATCTTCAACAAAATTTTCAAAAAAATCCTCAACAACATCATCCGAACCAACCTCATCAAAATCAACCACTTCCATTACCATTCCCTCAAAAATTCAATCAATTGCCAGCTCAGCCCATACCAAACCCTAATAATAAGAACCCTCAGAATACATATATGATAGAAGGACAACAATTTCCAACTTATTTAATTACTCCTCTAGACCTTAGTGATGTTCAACTTAGGTCTGGAAGGATACTTGAGAAAAGGAAACCTTCTGTGATCATACAAGAACAAGATAATTCTTAGGAAGACTCCCTACGGGTTAATAAAAGTCTTGGGGAAGATACATCCTTTCAAGACCAAAACATTGAAAAACTGAAACAAAAAGATCCAATAAATCCAACTCCAGTATTAGAGCAACCATCCCCATCTACTTCTATACCTCCCTTTCCGGAAAGACTACAAATTGATAAAGGTGTAGAAAAACAAATAATGGTGCCTAATTATGATTTTTTGGATGAATTGAGAAATGTTTGCATTAAAATTCCATTATTGCAAGCCATCAAGGAAATCCCAATTTTAGCCAAAACAATAAAGGAGTTGAGTATGAAGACAACAAGAAAAAGAATAAGAGAAACCAAGAAAATTCAACTGGTAGGGCAAATAGCAGACATTATGATGGGAAAGATTACTATTCCAAAGTATCTTGACCCAGGAAATCCAGTTGTCAAAATTCACATCAATGGAATTGAAATTCAAAACACACTCATTGACTTAGGAGCAGCAATAAATATCATGAGTAGACAAATCATGGACAAACTGAAACTTCCCAATCTTCTCTTTACACCCACGCTATTACAATTAGCAGATAGATCTGTGATCAAACCAGATGGGGTAATAGAAGACATTCTAGTGTCCCTAGACTCTTGGGAGTACCCTGTGGATTTCATGATCCTAACACCCAAGAATAATCTAGGAGGCCATCCTGTTATACTAGGAAGACCTTGGTTGGCTACAGCTGATGCCTTTATTAGTTGTAGGTCCGGTGATATGTATATTTATGATGGTAGTTCAACAAAGAAATTCACTTTATATCCTCCAGCTAGGACAATTACAGAACTAGATGACACTCAATGGATAGAGGATGAAGAATATTTACAACCACTCTTCACAATCTCATAAATTAGTGAAGATAATCAAATTCTGAATACTCTAGAAAATTTTGAATCCTCTCCAGAGCATAAACATGAATCATTTCAAGAGGGATCCAATATTGAATTCTTGTCATCTAGGCAGATGTCTCTTCATTCTATGGACAAATTTGGCAGCTCTACAAGTGAAATTTTTCCAGGCAAAACCTTGAACATAAACAAAAACCTAGAAAATTCTCAACAAGAAGAGTTAGTCAAAGTATTACAGAGACATTCTTCTGCATATGCATGGGAATACACTGACATGAAAGCGATAAGTCCCAAGACTTGTACTCATCACATCTATATAGAGGCAAATTGCAAACCAATTAGACAGCCTCAAAGACGGATGAATCCAAATCTTAGGGAAATTGTCAAGGAAGAACTGCAAAAATTATTAAATGTTAATTTCATCTATCCTATTTCAGATAGTCAGTGGGTTTCTCCTTTGGTGATTGTGCCTAAGAAAAATGGAAAATGGAGGGTGTGTGTTGACTACCGAGAACTGAATAAAGCTACTCTTAAAGACCATTTTCCCTTACCTTTCGTAGATCAAGTATTAGATACATTAGCAGGTAAAAAGTACTTTTCATTCCTAGATGGGTTTAGTGGTTACAATCAAATCCAAGTAGCACTTGAAGACCAAGATAAAACCACATTTACTTGTCCTTGGGGTACCTATGCCTACCGAGTATTGCCATTTGGGTTATGAAATGCACCTGCAACATTCCAAAGGGCAGTATTAGGAATTTTTTCTGATCTGATACATGACTGTGTAGAGGTGTATATGGATGATTTTACAGTTTATGGGGATACATTTGAAGAGGATTTAGAAAACTTGGAAAAAGTCTTAAAAATATGTCAAGAAGCAAACCTTTCTCTTAGTCATGAAAAATGTTTTATGATGTTCACTGAAGGTATTGTTTTAGGGCACCACATTTCAGGGGATGGGATTAGAGTAGATGAGGCGAAATTTGAAGTTATTTCTAACCTATCCATTCCAAATTGTCAAAGAGATGTTAGAAGTTTTCTAGGATTTACAGGGTATTATCGGAGATTTATAGAAAACTTCACCAAAATAGCATCTCCTCTCTTCAAATTACTCACCAAAGATTGTGAATTTAAGTGGACCTCTGATTGCCAGTTAGCTTTTGAAACCCTGAAAACCAAAATTTCTGAAGCACCTATATTAAGGGGACCTAACTGGAAGTTACCTTTTCATATCTCGACAGATGCTTCCGATACAGCTCTAGGAGCAGTATTGGGACAGAAATATTTAATTCCCTATGCCATCTATTATATCAGTAAAAATTTGACTCCTGTAGAGTTAAACTATACTGTAACTGAAAAAGAGTTTTTAGCTGTTGTTCATGCCATTAACAAATTTAGACACTATATAACAGACTATGAAACTTTTGTTCACACTGATCATTCTGCAATTAGATATTTAATGAATAAATCAATTACTAATGGCAGAGTTATAAGATGGTTGTTATTATTACAAGAATTCAACATTACTATTCTAGATAGGCCTGGAAAACAAAACACTGTGGCTGATTTCCTGTCTAGAATTCAAAATATCAAAGATGACACTCCGGTTGAAGATCAATTTCCTGATGAATATCTTTTTGCAATCTCTACTCAAACTCCATGGTTTGCTGATATTGCCAATTATTTAGTTTCAAGAAAATTTCCTTTAATTATGAATGCAAGGGATAAAAGAAAAATCATTAATGATAGTGCAAGATATTCATGGGTCGCTAATGAGTTGTACAAGACAGGTCCAGATTTGATCATTAGAAGGTGTGTTCGTGAAGATGAGATGCCTGAAATTCTCAAGGCATGTCATGATGAACCTTGTGGCGGACACTTTGCAGATAAGAGGACAACCTATAAGATCCTTAACTTAGGATATTATTGGCCATCCTTGTTAAAAGATGCAAGGGAGTATGTAAAAAGGTGTGACAGTTGCCAAAGGGTAGGGAAACCTTCTCCTTCAGGTGAGATGCCATTACAACCTCAGGTACACATTGAACCTTTTGAAAAATGGGCTTTGGATTTTGTAGGACCTATTAGTCCTCCATCAAGACAAAAGAAATACATATTAGTTTGCACTGATTATGTTACTATGTGGGTAGAAGTTAAACCATTACTTGTTGCTAATGAATCATCTGTAATTACTTTTCTTTTTGAGGATATTTTTACTCGTTTTGGTGTCCCAAGGGAAATTGTTATAGATCAAGGAGCTCAATTTACATCAAGGCTAGTGAAGAAAATGATGGAGAATTACAAAATCAGACATAGAACATCTACTCCTTATCATCCACAAGAAAATGGTCAAGTGGAATCCACTAATAAAGTCATTGACGGAATCCTAACAAAGACTGTTCATCTACATAGAAGAGATTGGGTGGATAGGCTTCCTGAAGCCTTGTGGGCCTATAGAACTACATGGAGAAATACAACAGGACATACTCCTTATGAGCTTGTTTATGGAAAGAAAGTTTTGTTTCCTATAGAGTTCCAAATTCAAACATTCAAGATGGCAGTTCAGCTAGGACTTGATCTAACGGAGGCACAAAAGCATAGACTGGAGCAAATTAATGAGTTGGATGAGATCAGACAAGATGCAGTTCAGAAAACAAGTCTAGTCCAACAGCAAAGAGCTAGATGGCATGACAAGTACATCAAGGAGAATAAATTCAAAGAGGGTGACTGGGCTCTCTTGTTTGATTCAAAATTCAAGGAATTTCAAGGGAAATTTCAGACACATTGGCTTGGGCCATATGAAATTGTTCGAATTTTTGATAATGGGGCAGTAAAAATCAGAACTATAGATGAAGAGGAGGTCACTTTTCTTGTGAATGGTCATAGACTGAAGCTATACCACAAGCCACTCTCAATAGAAGAGTTTGTCAAGAAGTTCCAAGAAGACAATGATGTGAAGTTAATGAAGAAGAGTCTCTCTTCTTCATCAACTTGATTAAATTTTTTGAAGCATTTCTCTTTTGAAAAAAAAATAAAAAATAAAAAAATAAAAAAAATAAAATAAAGGTATAAACATGAAAACCAATCATTGATTGGCATGTTTATACAGAAAAGATAGGGTGAAAATCAGAGTCTCTCTGACACTCTAACTTTTCCTATTTTTGTTTTAAGCAGCTGTTATAAAAATCATAAGTTCAGTTCCATAGTGCTTATGATTCATTTCATCTCACTCCATTCACTTATCCATTCATACTCCATTCCATCCATCATTCATTTCATCTGACTCCCTTCCACATTTCATTCATATTATTCCATCTTCCATCCATTTCATTTTCATGTCAAAACACAAAATTTGATATCATGCTGTAAGTGAATAAAATATGTCATGAATTGCAGTACAGCCCTTATGTTCCTTCATTCCATTTAATGGACTGAATTCATTCCATTCCACTTATCCACTTCATACATATCATAATCCATCATCCATTTTCATTCATACCACATAACATTTCACCCATACTCCAAAAACATTCCATTTTCATGATTAAAGTGTTTTACAGGAACATTCTGCAGCTCAGTGGACATTCTGCAGCTGATCAGCCTTTCTGCAGCCCGCTAGTCTTTCCGCAGCTACAAATCCTGAAGACATCAACTAGCAGACATTAGAATTACAACAAAGTGACCCAATGAATTCATGAATCAAAAACATCAAGAAAATTATGAAAGATTCCTCCAAGGATGAGCAGAGAAGACAAAAGCTACAAAATTCAAATAAAGGGCAGAGGTAATAAGTTTAAAATTACAATGGCATTTCATAAAAATTTAGCATAGTTTAGTTATGGATTATTCGAAAGTGTTGTTTTAATTGTTTTTATTGATCAAACACCAACAAACCCTCTACAGACTTTATATTAAAATCTTCCATTTCAAATTTCATATCCGATAGCATTTAAGCGGTGAAACGGCCAAAGCATTTGAATTTTCCACGTCTCTTAACCAATACATTTAATGATGATGATTCCCTCTGCCGTCGTAAAATCCTCCGCCGTCTCCTCAATCATTAATACAATCCCTCCAACTCACTCCACTACTCCATTCCGTGACCACTACCATAACTTCATTCCGTAGCCGGCATTCCATTCCGAAGACAGAGATATTATTATCACCAGAAGCAGAGCTAAAGGATATCAGTATGAATAGCATTGAGCATTGTAAACACAGAGTAGAGCAGAAAGGTAAATTTGAAAGTATAACAGTGCGAGGACTTGAAGCCACTTGATTCTGTGGGCAAATAGAATATCACTGTGGACGGAGTTTGAAGCATTTTCACTATCAACACAGAATTGTAGCAGAGTGGAGTTTGAAGTCTTTTGTTACTAAAAGACAGAGGTTTTAAAATTGAAACCATTTGCTACCAGAGACAGAGGTGTTGTAGTGTTAAGTTCGAAGTCTGTTGTTACCAGAGACAGAGGTGTTGTAGTGTTAAGTTCGAAGCCTGTTGTTATCAGAAACGGAGGTGTTGCAGTGATTGAAGTTTGAAGCATACCATCTGCTACTAGAGAAAGAGGTGTTGAGTTTGAAGTCTGTTGTTACCAGAGACAGAGATGTTGCAGCGTTGAATTTGAAGTCTTTTGCTACTAAGAGCCAGAGGTATTGCACAAAAAGAAATTTGAAGCCATCTGCCATTTTCAATCAAAGACATTTTCAACTCGAAATTTGAAACTGCTTTCATCATCAAACAAAGGCATAGCACTCCGACATTCAATTGTCAACAGAAGCATATCAGTTCGAGGTTTTAAAGGCATTTGCTATTATCAATCAGAGGTATGTCATTCCAAAATTGAAGCCATTTTCATTTAGAGCTTGAAACCATTTCAGTTCGAAAGTGAAAGTCATTATTTTGTGGGTAGAAGAGTGTTAATTTGATATTGAAAAATCATGGGTTTAATTGTAAGGACTGAACCTGTGGGTTCAAAATATTTATAAGGTTACCCACAATGCAAGGAAATGTTACAACAAATAGGATGGCTTCAATTTTTGGAAAAATTTAATGGCTTCCATAAGGAAGTCACTAAAACATTTGCCAGATCATTCCAAGGAACCGAAGTTGAAATAGGGGATGTCAAGTTTACTGTCACTGAAGTTTTTATTGCAGAGGCTAGAGGATTGTCCAGAACTGGGGAGAGATGGTTTAAAAATATGGAATTCCACAATGACTCCTAGAAACAAATTTTAAAATCACCAAATATGGATGTTAGTGTATTCAAGAAAGTAATTCCCAGTACTGCATTGAAAAGCAAATGGAGAAACATACTACTTCTTTTACAAAAATGTGTTACATGTGAGGGTAGATATGGGACATTTTATGTCTACCACATTAGACTAATGATGCATTTTCTGGGAGAAGATTTAAATCTACCATATTTCTTGCATCAAAGTCTGAAGAAGATGGCTTCTTGTGTTCAGAGAAGAATTCAATTTTTAGAGACAACCCTGTATCATCATGGTTTGGTCAAAATTTTGATTGAGCATCATCTAGCTAAAACAAATGATACATGGGATGATTTCTTAATAAGAAATCATTTTGAAGAAGCAAAAGAACCTTCACCTGAACCACAGCCTACAAAGAGAAGAAGGAAATGGAGGGCTTCAAAAGTTGAAATTGACAAACCAGCCCAAGAGAGCAGTGAGGAAATCATTTTGGAGAAGTTGACTCGAATCAAGAGGAAACTTAAGGAAGAAAAGATAATCAAGGAATCTACCACAGAGAAAGGAGAAGGATCCTCTCAGCTTAGGAGAAGCCACAGATTAAAGGGAAAACTGAAGAAAACATCAATCAAAAAAACAGGGGTAATCAATATTGAAGATGAAGAAACATCCATTGAAGAGGATGATGAAGAAGATTTTTATGAAGGCACCCCTGAAATTGATCCTGCTCAACAGGAAATTTATGACTATGTGGAAACTTTAGAGAGGACAGCTTCAGAAAGCAGAGAGAGAACCCCCAGTCCTCCACTGTCTGAAATTGATATATTAAGAAGGGATAGGTATGAGTTGGAATTATTGAATAGACACATCAAAAATGAGAATGAAATTCTCAAAGATCAAATCAAGCTCAAAACTGATATGAAATCAACCTTATCCCTGCATATAGACAAAGTGGAGAGGACCAATGAGAAGATGAAGACAAGGAACAAAAAGTTAATCAGGGCACTCACAAACCTCAGGTTCAAACTTGTGATCAGGAAACCCAGAAGGCCTCTAGCTTTCAGACAAAGGAGAAGAAGGGGATTAGATGTCCTTGCGGAAGCCTCTGAATTCATAGGATAATTTGCATGAGGACATGCAAAGAGACAGCAGTGGGGGTATGTTGAGCCTCAAATTTGTGCTTTCCTTCACCTCATTTTACCTCATTTTCCCTTGTCCATTTCTATCTTAAACCCAATTGATCAATAAATATAGTTAAAATTACTTCTAGAATGATTTACATGACTGACTTGTTGAATTTTGTGATTTTTTCCATTGTTAAGCATTTTTACCGGAACTAGCTGCAGAATGCAGACATTCCGTAGCTAACCGGCGATTCTGCAGCTACCTTCATGTTTGAGTATGTTCCAGGTGGCCTCTTGAGAAAAACCGCATATGGGCATGATCCACGTCCTATATACATGGTTCGTTGCTCATCATGGAGGAAGAAATGGATTCTGGGTACGGTTATGCACGTGGGAACACATTTATGAAGGGAGACTCTTACTAGGACTGTCTCAGTCCAGATGTCTTTTCTTCTTCACGTAGCCACCTCAAAGACTCCTAAGATGATTCGGATAAGGAAAGACATTATTCCTAAATTGTTGTAATTATTGTTACTTGCATTTACTTTATAAACTCTTGAGTAGACCGAGAGCTTAGTTAGAGATTTTATGTTAGATTTGCTGCTAGATTTTGTGCACACTCTGTGATACATTCCTGAAAACGCAGAGTGTCATGTTCAAACTTTTGCATCGTTAATGGAGCAGACAAAGTTATTTTGAAGGCGTGATTTAATTTGGGGTTGAATGCCGTCAAGTGGTAGAGGGCCCCTGCCTCTTGCACGGATTTATTTTGCGTTAATTAGATAAGTTTTTCTAGCTGCCTTTACACTTTGCATTTGAATTAATAGTTGTTTTTATTATCTACTGTAGACGTTCTCATTCTAGCTCTTCCACAAGAAGACACTTTTCCAACAGATTAAAATGATGAATGTTGAATGACTATGGTATTGTAGGATTAGGAGTTGAATGTATAGTTGTTTTAACCAGCTACTGTAGTTATATTCATTCCAGTTCTTCCACAAGAAGACATTCTTCCAACAGATTATAATGATGAATGATGAAAAGCTATAGTACTGTAGGAATTAATTGTAGTTTTTGCTATTCACTATCACAGTTACACTTGTTCTAATCACTCTTCCACAAGAATAAATTCTTCCAAGACATCCTTAAGAAGTTCAAGACATGACCGTGATAATGAATGATTTAGTTGTGTGTTTGTACTAAGTATCATCTCTGATCTTGCTCTTAAACGCTTGCCCAAGACATCATAAGAAAGAGTAGGGTATGGATGTGATAACTTAGTTTTTTTTTTCATTTGCTTTCAGTTCATTTGCTTTCAATTGCACTCAATTACACAGTTAGAATTGTTCTATCCCTTCCAAAAGAAGGAACTCTTCCAAAATATCACTAATGATGAACAAACAGATTGTGTAACTTCATAGAGTAATGCATGTTAGTATAGTTGGAAATCTCCGGAGTTTCATTGCATTTAAATCATGATCAGTTACTTCATTTCAAAGTTTGATGATGACTTATAGTTCAGCATTGTTCTAGCTTAGTGGAATCTTAGGTTCATTCTTAGATTAACTCATTGCACTTGCATCTCATATTCAAATTGTCATCCATTGCACAATAGATCACTTTATTTGTTAGGATTAACAAGACAGCCTTCATTATTCATAAACATCTTCTTGTTCTAAAAACTACAACAGATCCATAGCCATAGGAACATAAGACAACATCACTATAAGGTCTGAAACCTCTCTGCAATTTCCTCATCATTTTTATAAATAGAGCTCTTCCTCAAAAGAACTACTTTGAACTGGAATCCAATAACTTCTTGAGTATAAGTTCTGTGACATTCAATTAAATTGCAGAATAGAACTAGGAATTAATCATAGAATAAAAGAGCTTAGGACAGAGTATTGCATCATTAGTGTTTAATTGTTTAGTTAGAGGATTTGCATATTTAATGACCATTTCTCAAGTTTAGTTTGTGTCATTTGCATAAAAAGTCATTATCAAGCTTTTTCTTTCATATTAGTCATAGTTCAGATTCTGCTTTAGTGTTTCCAATTGCATTTTCCATTCCATACATTAGACTTAACTCTGTTTTGATCACCAACCCCTTTTCTATTAGTTTTCTAGGCAGTTTCATTGTGAACATAAAACACCAAAAGACCAAAAACATCATAAATCATCACAAAAGACCAAAAACATCACAAAACACCACATACAACGCATTAGGAAACAAGCACCTAGGTACATATGGTACACTTCACTTCAGCAGTTTACAAATCCCGGTTGACAATTAAATGAGCTCAGTTTAGGAGACTAGATTGGGACACAAAACTAACTCAAATAACTAAGAATGTTGAAATTTCTTTGACTTTAATTTACATTTTTATACCATTTGAGGACTGATGTAACTCAAAGATGCACCTAGATCTATTAAAAATATAATAGATTGGTCAGCAATCATACCTTCCATTTCGACCATAATGGACTGGTGTTTTACTTGACAATCTTCTAAGGCAGCATTGATTTCGAAGATGTTCCTAGCTACATAATTAACTATAGTTTCCTCTCTCAGTACTTGTATTGTCAGGATATTTCGGTGTGGACAGTCCCTCAATAAATGAGGTTCTCCATAACCCCAACACTTCAAAGGTTCTTTAATTTTTACGGTCCCTTCCCTCTTATTATTTCCATTCATTGGTTTGGATCTTGTTTGGGATTGGGCAGTTTTATTTTCTCCCATTTTACTGAACTTCTTTCTTTGGTGGTTTCTCCCAAATTTTTTCAGATAGGCTGGTTTTGGTTTTTTTCCATTGAAGTCACTTTTTTTTTACCAATTCTTTCCTTGTTCTGTCTTACCCTTGAATTTTTGATAACACAATTTGGCCTTCCACACTACCTCATCCATTATTTTTGGGTTATCAAACTCTATATTCTCTTTAAAAATGATAGGCAGGCAGTTTAGGAACCTCTATACTTTTTCCTTGTCCTCTCTGATATAAGGTACATATCATAACAGGATTTTGAACTTGGTTACAAACTCATCAATCGTTATTTGTCCCAATATGAGTTCATGAAACTCTTTTTCCTTATCCTCATAGTAGCATTCATTCAAGTATCGATTTTTAAACATGACTTGAAAACCATCCCAAGTCACTATTTTTTGATCAATGGCATGAACCCTCTTTGTTTCCTCCCACCACAAGGTAGCCTTACCTTGCAGTTGATAAATAGCCAGCCTAGCTCTTACATTACTTTTATATTCATAAACCTGAAAGTACTTTATCATATTCAAAAGTCATGCCTCAGCATCTTCTTCTTTCTCTCCATCATAGGAAGGAGGTTTAATTTTCTGGAATTCACTCTATAATTCCTTCTTTTGTCTCGACTGCTGTCTAGAGGCATCATCTTCCTTAGAATCTTCTGAGAAATTAACCCTTCCATTTCTCTTCCTTCTAGAACCTTCACCATATTGGCTGTTCCAAGAAGTCAATTCCCTTATTAGTTTGTCTTGCTCCTCACTGGTTAAAGATAGCCTGTCATACTGGCTTTTAAGTTGTGCCATTTCTCGTTGCATTCTATGCAACATAGCCATCAATGGAGCATTTGGATTTGACATGTTTTCTCCACCATCCAGATATATATACGGCTTGTACCTTTCAACCATGGTTCGCAGATGTATACTTCAATACTGTTCACTGTATAGGAAATTAACATTAGCAAAATTTAAAATTCATAAAAATTTTATAGCAGCATATATTTTTTTTGTGAGCACATAATTTGCCCAGTGTTTTAGCTAATGCTCTAATACCATTTATAATGTACCTTACTTTACATTTTTTTTGTCCACTAGATTTAATTTACAATTTTTCATAAGAAATCATTGCAAGTTGACGATACTCTAATTACATGTTTAAGTCCTTGTAGAAATTTTATGAGACACTAACTCGATCCCACAATTTCATCTTCTCTTCTCTTGTCACAATTTGACGAGATTCTGTTATCAATATGAAAATTATTACTTTCTATCCTTAACTTCTATTTTTTTTGTTTTCTATGATTACCAATACTTGACACCAAATCTAGTGTATTAAATAATACCAATCCAACACATGACTATTCATCAATCCATTTATGTTATTTTTAACTTTCTCTTTTACTTCCTCCCTATAATTTAATTCCTTTAATTAGCACATATGCATATAATTATATATTAGGCCTCTATACCTAACCTACCTATCATATTAATTTTATCCCTTCCTAACCCTTTTTCATTTATTATCGACGGTAAAAATCATTAAATGGGAAAGATACCTATTCTATGATATAATCTCCCTTTTCCCAGTTAATTTACCTCTTGTCATATCTTATATATTTCATTATTTAACATACTCAAATTATGACAATAAATTATACCATATTATATTATAATTGTAATACATTATAATCCCTCATAAAATATATTATATGTAAGGTCTTCCATTTGGTAACCTTAGAGTGATGGAAATTTAAAACTACGATATTAGCATCGAAAATGTATACTCATTATGTCAATGTTGTTCAATTAACTATCTTGACCTAACCTCACTAATCGTACACCTAACTCCTCTTCGAATTTTGGAATCATATTGATGAGGCTAGCTCATGACACCATTTCTTGAGCCACGGGAAATTTTCTGAGGCAGACATGGCCATTACTTTGTCGGTCCTGCATATTAACTTCTCTTTCCATCAATGTAACTTCCTCGTACACAATCACGTGATTGTTTGGTGTTCATAATTTCAAGCTATGGATCTGAGTGAGATGGTTAAATCTATTAGCACCTGTAAGGTTAGGATCTATTAGGGTTTAATACATTCCTTTTTGTTAAAATTTTCAATCCATGGCTTTCATTTCTCTCTTTGGTTTCTCTGAGATGAAAATTTGTGTTACTCTGCCTGAATAAGTTTAGGAGCAGTATTCTCCATCGAATGGCTCGAGCCAGTGTCATCCTCCAAACTCATCCTCAACTGGTAAGTCCCGATATTAGTTCCATTCTTCTTTGTTTCTCTAACTTTCTATATATAATTTATATTAATTGTAAAAGGAATTCGCCTGATGGCCTCCCCACATGTTCATTTTTCATATAGGTTTCATTTTTACTTTGCACGTTGACTCTTCCGCATTTGATTTCTTTTTTCTAATTAATGTACTCCACAATTAGGGTCGAGTGGACAGAATTTTATAGCGTTTATCCACCACTCCTTGACATGAATACAAATTCCTTTGGTAATTCATGCTTTCTCTGCAACAAAATTCGTTTAGATTAACAGTATTTCTTTTTCGAAAGGTTTCTTCCCAACTACGGACATGATTTGAATAGCTGGGTATTTATGAAAATCCTGTCGTGTTCTTTTCTTGGAATAGGAAGGTAGTGACATGTATCAGGATTTACACTCCTAAAATTTCATAGGACCATAAGGTTTGAATATGTGTTTTAATTTTAGTCATGCTACCAAGGTGCCTTCCATTAGTATGGATGTGGCCTCTACGCTTTCAATTATTTTCTATCTCCAGATAGATGGGATGTTAGTTTTATTTTGTGCTGTTCTATTCTTTGCTTGTCATCTTCCTTTAACTACCAAATTCTCAAAGACTCTATTCTCAGTTTTCTTTAGTATTGTATCAGAGTCCACTTATGGTAGTCAAATTTTCCCTTAAATTTTATGGGTCATTTCATTCAATTTAAATTTCCATATCCACAAAATTCAAGTTTGAATCATGGGTTAATTTCTATATTCTGCTTTTTCATTCATATGGGTGAGCCACCTCTAACAGTGGAGGTAACATCCCCTCTCCTTAAGTGGACCTGGGAATTTACACAACCCTAGTTTCAATATCATTTTGATGCTTTGAAACAATTGTTTAAGGCTTCGTTTCTTCTATCTGATGCTACAGGTATGCTTTTATTTTTAGACTAAATCCCTCTACTACTCATTTATTTAGTTATATCACACCCTTAACATTACTCTCTTCAATTTTGTAGTCCATCTAATCCATACTGGCTTATTTTGCATGCAGCTGAGACCATCAAAACACTGAATCTCATAAGGTACGATTTACCTTATGAACTCTAATTCAACCTTTAGTTTGTTTTAAATTCTTATGTTTACCCTCGTCTTAATTTCTTGTATTTTGGTTTCAGGTGCATTCAACTTGGGTGTATTCTGCTCGTTTATGGTACCTTAATTTCTTTCAGCAACTTGTCTTCTCCTTAACCAGGTACTTTCCGTTGAATAGGTTGGTATCATGGTTCCGGGGATCTGTTCTACCATGAAAGTTCCTTTATATTTCAACAGATGTGTCTATTTTATGTTTTTACAGTGCCCCTAGCAACAGCTATGGCATTGAAGTTAATTTAAAGTTTGACTGTAATATATATAAAACGATAATTATGGGTTTACACCAAAATTGGACTCTTCGAATACATTAAATTTTCTCCCCATTTAAATGTACAGTAATTGTCCTTTCTGCCATATTATGAGTTACTTTACTATTTTATTTTAATAGAAGTACTTAGATGAGGTATTCTAAAACATACCTGAATATTCGCAATATTTTAATAAATCTTCCCTCTTTACCTTAATAGCATAAGCTTTACTGTTTATTCAGTAAATTAGTGTAGTTTTATTTCTGTCATTGAATACCCCTAACAGTGTGACCTCACTTCATTTAATTTAAGAGTTTAATGTCGTAACTCAAATTCTATAAGCAACTCTTCAAGGATAAGATTTACTTTTCTATTTATTGCTTTACTTTAACCCATCACCTAGAAATTTCTCTCTATCTATTCTTATCTGAATTTCCTGTACATTTAAATTACAACAATATGTTTAAACTATTTGGGTGTAGCACAAAAGGCTACTGTAATAGGGGAATTTTCTGTTGGTAGTTATTCCATTATGTTCTTATAATTTTGCTAAATTAACTGTAGATGATTTGAACATAGTTATTTTAGAGATGTATATGTTTTTTATATATTGATTTTAGGAACCTAGGATAATAACATATCAGCATAATTTTTTTTTCTAGAGATTAAATTGATTTAGCTATGTCTATTTATCTATAAAGTTTACACTTTTCAGCAAGATTTTTAGATCTGTAACTTGGAAACACATGTCTAATGACAGTTCTTATCTAAGATGATAGCCAATTCATTTTCTATTGAGACTGGTAGAAGTCTCAATTAGATTTCCTAACTCCAGATTTAAATCTGTAACCAGATTTAGACATTCTGGTGGTTGGAGCTAACTCGAACTTTATCCATGCAACCATATAGATTTCTAAGTTACTACTGTGACAAAATGTGTTAAATGTATGGCTTTCCATAGATGTTTGTAAAAGTTAACAATTTAAACTAAGACATTCTTTCTAGTATAAACTGCAACACTTTTTAACCATCATTACATATAAGTCTAAATTATTTCGTCAGCAGATATCGTGTAACATATATATGAAATTCATATCAACTAGAAAACATGTTAGTTAGGTGTGAATTCCAATTCCTCTGACTAGTTCCACCCAACCATAGAGTTCTCTCTCCATAACTCACCCTCTGAGCTGAGACCTTAGCTCCTAGTGATAGACAACCCTGTCTCTATCCTAGAGGAGCTTATTTAAGCTATGCTTTCCCAATCCTGTTTCCAATTTCTGCATCTAGAAATTTCAGAATGCTTTCTTCCTTCTTTGCCTAGGCTTTCCCTCATTCAGGTACTTTAAAGTTGTCTTTTCGACTTTTCCATCTTTTTCTTCCTCTTCCCAATTACTTTCCTCTTCATTGGGGAAATTAGATTTTTATCTCCAAATCTAATCTGTTAATATTCCTTCCAAGGATTTCTGAAAAGTGTGAGAAAGTCTAATCACCTTATCCACATCCTCATGGATTTAGGTTTCAGATATCAATTCTCAATATAGTCATTGCACACATAACTTTTCCATTTATTTTTATTAATAAAATCAAATAAATCCACACATTAGTTCTCCATTGGGGTCCACTTCCCCTTTGGACTTATTCAATTTCCAAATTAAAAAACATAGAAACTTGGGGTGTTACAAGCTTTTCATTTTAATTGTAGTTTTCTCAATATTTTGGTAATCTGATAGATATGAAAAAATTTCACTGTTAACTATTTAAATTTGTGCATATCCATCAAAATTTCAAGAAAAATTCAAAACCTAAAATGAGTTATGCTCAAATCCCTTTGAAAACAAGTTTGATTTCTTTCTTATGCATTTAACAAAATATTTCCCTATTAATATCCAAATCATAGAAATTGAGAATCGATAATATACTTACTTGAGATAAAAATGTAGCTATATTCATGGAAGTCTCAAAGTAAAGTTGCAGGTTGGGGTTGAACATAGACAACGCCACAAAATAAGAATTTGTTAGGAAAATAGTTAAAATTATTGAAAAACATAAACAAACAATATAGAGTTTACCAAGGGTTGAATGGGTGCAGGGTGGCCCCAAAGAGACCTCTGTGATTTCCTTCTCATATTGAGAAGACTCCTGCATGGAAATATTTTGTTATTTATGTTTCTTGCTGCAGTGAGTGTTTTGAAATCAATAAAAAATAGTTTTTTTTTCCACATCTCTTTAACGTTTGAGTAAAATTACAATATTTGTGACCTCATCTGGAGTAGGGTTAGTACAGATGCATTTTGCACATAATTGTTCCTAAAGCTTCTTATGCTTTTGGGTTGGATTCTTCTAAAAGCTTCTTATGATTTTGGATTGGTCTCCAACGAGGCAATACATTTGCTTCACTTTTTCACTCTGAATTTCTAATATGTGGAGATTCATTATTAAGAAAGGTTGACCAATTTTTCTATGAGGAACTTCGAGATTTGACATCTATGGGGGGAGGGAAGGAACGAGGTGCCATACTTCTTTATATTTCCTTACTGAAAGGTAATAAAAACCCCAAATCAACCAAAATTAACTTGCTACTGACTTATATCATATAGTCAATATACATTAGAAGTTTCAATAGATATATGAGCACAGAGTGGATGATTTTAAATGATTTTTTTGGGGAAACATTAAGAATATAAAAGTGGACTCATGATAAACTATTTAATTAATGAGGGTATGTGATAAGAAAATCAAGTATCAATGTACTATCCTTTCAATTTTTTTTTCAAGTAACTTGCATAACTAATGAAATGTTTTAAAACATTTTTTTCTTTACTTTAAAATTGATAATCATTGTATATTTTTTAAATATTTTTCCTATAAATTTGTATAACCATGCAATGTTTTAAAACGTTTTTTTCTTATTTTAAAATTGATATTAGGTTTTTTCATTTTAAAATTTATATTAGAGTAAATTATTTTATTGTAATTTTGATAACATAATTTAATAAGGTCATTGAGTGAGATTTAGAATATCCACATATTTATAATTATAAAAAATAAAATAAAAGTGTAATTTATTTATAATTATATTTATAATTAATCCGAAAAACTTATTATCAATATACATCTATTTATATATGAGATACTGTAATAAGAAAATTTTTTTTTTCTCTATATTCTCAATCAAATATGAAATTATATGTGTGTGTGTGTGTGTCATGTTATAACAATACATGGTTCCTTTGTCATAAAAAAGACCTTCCTTCAAGGCTTTCCATCTTCAATATATCATCATATATCATGTATCATACACATACTATATATATATATATATATATATATATATATATATATATATATATATATATATATATATATATATATATATATATAATAATAATAATAATAATAATAATAATACAACTTATAAATTCCAAGTCTAATTCATAAATTTCATAAGTATGAGATTCCTTCTCATGGTGTTTGGTTATTAGCGTAGTACCTAATATTTCTTACAGAATTACACTCATTTTAATATTTGAGACCATTACACCTACAACCTAAATTTTTTTATCAACCAAATAAAAGTAATTATCTATGCTTATATTCCTTTCTTTCAATATTTAATACCATACATGAGGTGTTATCAGAATGATATTAACAAACTAATAATTCAATCATTTTTATTTGTCAATGATACTCAATTAAATGGAACTATGTTTCAATGTACATGCGTTACTTAGCATACCTACCATTACAAGATGAAACTAAATATTTATTCCAATAAACTGGTGTGTCGATACTCATGATCACACCTACTAAATCCATCCCTGTCACTTGATTTCAAAATCATACATTTCTATATCATGTATTCCACCATCATCAATTAGAAGGTCTAACGAATACCTCAACGCATCATCTAGTCACCCACTATATGTACCTCTAACATACTAAAAGGAAATTCCTTTCTCTACTATATATTACCTTAGGAACCCTCTCCTTTATAGGTGCTCCTCACTATTTTCCAGAAGGTTATAGTCTACAATTAAAATAAAAGCAGGGAGACAAGTTTACATTTATGTAGTACTATATCCTTCCATATCCATCAACAATATGGTCTCACACATTAGCTCTATTGGAACTCACTATCATATGTTATACAAATTCATAACATGATTTTGTTACCCATTCACTCATTATAAGTGAATCAATCATGAGATACTAAATCATGGTTGAATCAAAAGGATTATAAAAATATTTTCATACCAAAATATTCTTCATTCATCATATCCAACCTAGGTATCATTATCATACATGCATTCATTCATAAAAAAAATAAATGAATATATAAAGTATGCATAAAGAAATTATTACTCCAATCATTACATGGCATATATAATGGCATGATTAATTTTGATATTTCGATAGTTTCCTTCAACATTCGTGATGTTAATTGATCATTTGATGTGTTGTAGTAACTCAGATGATCCCTTAATCATCCTCTTTAGAAGTATCCTATCATCTTTAGCCTTTTCACAAGGTTTAATATCACAGGCTACTTCATCATCAACATTTTGAACCATGGTTGAGATTTTTTTTTGTAATAAACTATGTTTCAATATTCGAAATGTCCAATGTTTCAAGTGGACACTCCACCCATCATCAAGGAAAAAAAAAGAAATAAAATATGAGGTGGGTTTAGAAATGAAAATAGAATATAAAGGTAACAGAAAGGAGTTAACCATGAAATAATAAAATGGGCTCTAAGGAATGGAAAAGATATTTAAATAATATAAAGAATAAAATATACCTTAGGAGAAATTTGTGGCTTAAATTATTAAGAATCCA
This sequence comes from Pinus albicaulis, assembly GCA_034641835.2. Taxonomy (NCBI): domain Eukaryota; kingdom Viridiplantae; phylum Streptophyta; class Pinopsida; order Pinales; family Pinaceae; genus Pinus; species Pinus albicaulis. The sequence goes on from CM076575.1 coordinate 1,241,989,143, forward strand.
ACGAAAACAAATATTTATAAACTAATTAAATTTTTCCAAAAAATATTAAAATATGGATTAAAATATTAAATTATTATTTTTTAAATTCAAGGTATTTTGGATTCATCAAAATTGTTTCAACAAGCCATGTGCTTTGCTGAAATAATGTGGAAACAATTTCATCTTTTGGAGAATCCTCTAGAATATGGTGCGATAACAAGATTATGGAATATCTTATATGCTAGCTAATAATTACAAGAAAACATATCATAATATTTCAAATTAGAATATTTGTGTCAAACCATGATTTTTTGATCAGTAGAGGATGAGAGGATGTTTAGTGCACTATCATATTTTAAGTCAAATTTGAGGAACAAACTTGATAAACGTGTGGATATATGCCTAAAATTATATGTCACAAAGTATGACATTAACTATTTTCCATGTGAAAGAGCACTAGCTCTTTGGCGATCATATTGTGATAGAAGGGGTGAAGACAAGACAACCAACTTCTCTAATAAAATTGATATGGAAAATGATATTTTGCAGTATCAAAATTACAGTTCATGCGGAAGAGACTTTCTTCAGAATGAAACAAATGATGAAAAAATTGAGAAGTGGAAAATTGATATAACACAATATTTAATCTATTCCAATAAATATGAAGTCCCAAATGATAATTATTTTTGTATACATGTTCCATAGGTTGTGTAAGAAAAATTGAACGGAATAGTACAAATAAGGTGATTCCTTTTATTTGATTAAATTTGTTGTTCCTCTATTTCGGTGTAGGTTCTAAATTATTTATCACAACAACATTACTAATAATATATGCAAATTTGACATTACATTTGAGGTAATAACATGTTCTATACTTTCAATTCTTTATTGTAACATTGAATCCATATTTCCTTGCTCCAATGTTTTTTAAGGTTGATGTCTTGATAATTAACTATTACTTTATCCCTTTCTTGTATGTGATAGAAAATGGAGCAACAGTTTTATGAGGTGAGGATCTATATTTTGACATAGGTAGTGTCCTTGTATTAAAGGATAAATAAGTACTTTAACAAGGATTTTAATAAGCAATAATGGGTTCATTTCAATTAGATGAGGTTTTTTTTTTTTTTGTAGCTCTAATATCTTTGTCACTCTTAATGGTTTGTTTGTTTGTTGCATTTGGATCATTTTTCTAAGTTTGAAAATTTTGGGTTTATTTTAGTTAAAAATTTTGATCTCTTAAATTATTCTAGTTTTTATTTGATGTATAATTGATCCTTTTGTCAAGGCATGGTTTTTTTTATCTTATTTTATTGATTTAAGGGCTTCGGTTAAAGTTAAAGACCTTTTTCGAGTAAAAGTATATTTTTTTGTTTTTTTATCATGTTCATTTGAGACTAATATGGTACTAGGATTAATATTTGACTTTACTTATTATCTAGGCATTCAATATGTTTTCCATAATTATTATTATTTTCTTTATATATTTGATTATCAAAGTATATTTTTTATTTTATTTTTATTTTTATTTCCTCTGTAATGTCCCCAATTTTCTATAATTCTAATTTGGCAATTGAACAAGTCCAAAGGGGAAAGTGGACCCCAATGGAAAACTATTATGTGGATTTATTTTATTATTTTAAATTAATAAAATAAAATGAAAAATTATGTGTGTAATGACTAGATTGAGAATTGAGATCTAAAAACCCAATCCATGACGATGAATAAGGTGATAAGACTATCCCACAACTTCCAGAAATCCTTGGAAGGAATAAAGAAAGATACTAAAATTAGATTTGGAGATAAATATATAATTTCCCCAATAAAGAGGAAATTATTGGGAAGAGGTAGAATAAAGAAGGAAAAGCGGAAAAGACAGCTTGAAAAGTACATCTGTGGAAGAAATAAAGGGAAAGCCTAGGCAAAATAGGAATAAAGCAACATGAATTAACTGGACGCAGTTAATGGAAATAGGCCAGAGAAAGAAAAGCTTAAATAAGCTGCTTTAGGATAGACACAGTGTTGTCGATGGTTGGAGCAAAGGATCTCTGCTCAGGGGTGAGTTATCGAGAGAGAACTCTACGGTTGGGAGGAAACTAGTCAAATCTAAGTGGTATGCACATAAAATTAGAAATGTTTTGTTATTTCAGAAAAAAAAATTAATGTTGTGATGAATTATGAATAGTCATAAAATACTTATATTAATGTGATCTATTAAGTTAAATTCTGTGTTGAGATATTTGACAAGTTATGAGTTACATGGATAGGAAAAGGACCTATACATTTAACATATTTCACTATAGAAAAATTAGCGAAATCTATATGGTTGTATAGATAAATTCTATGAGGACCAACTCTCAGAATGTCTCAACCTAGTGATGGTTCTAATCTGAGGTTAGGTACCTCACAAAGAACTAACATCCATTTTTTCTCATCGGGTTAGAACCCTATTATGAAACTGGTTAGCCATGGAGAAACAAACTTAGACATAGGAATTAAGCTACCGATATGTAATACATGGTTAATTATAAATGTAGATACGTTTTATCAAATGGTTGAACATTTTTGTAGTAACTATAAAGAAACAACTTTATCTGAAACTAAATAGACAGGCATATTTCTGAAATGTACATTTATATTAAACTTAGAAATTTAAATTAGTTATAAAAGAAAAAATATACTCATCTTTTAAATGTATAGAAATTAATTTTCATAAAACACTACAACCAAATTGGTTGCTATAATAATAACAAATTTAATAACTTCTTGTTCAGAATTATTAAACAACAGTGGACAAAGTTACAAATTCTAGTACATTTTGTAGATGGTATGGTAGCTAAGATGATTTTGATAAACTTAAACTAAAATAGTAATAGTAAATCATTTTTATATTTGTCTTTTAGCTTAGTCATGTAGGACACAAATAATAGCCTTTGAATATTTCAGTGCAGTAGTAATGCAGTGATGTAATGTCAAGCTATGTCAACTACCGAAATGTACATTACACTAAGATAAATAATACGGACTGTCATAGTTTTATGTATAAATTCTATATAATCATAAATCATATTTATTTGAACTACTGAAATTAATTCATAAAATAAATATATTCTCATTCAGTTAAATATCTATAACTAATAGTAACTTTCTTCAGGAATACATGTAATTTTTGACTTGAGGAAGAAGAAATTCTGAGTTACAAATCTAGTACTCATGTAATTTCAGTCCATGGGTACAACCCATAAATGTCCTGGATAGTAATACATGTTTTCAAAAATATGGCTCAAAAAAAAAATTAAATGATAGAGAGGACACTTTGTTCTTTGTATGAATCCAGAAATGCTATGCCAAAGGCTGATGCACATTTCGACATAGTAGAAAAACATTGCAAGGAGTTGAACCAACCTGAAAATTTAGAGTTTCATTTTTAGAACCGACAACGAGACCTTGTAGACCTTGTTGAACCAAGAAATAGATTAGTAAAGCGATACCTGCAATAAAATATGATGGTGAGTTGTGAAATCGTAAGACTGCAATGAGTCAGATGAATCAAACTAGAAAAATTTACCATACAAGAAAATTAAAATAAAATTACCTCGGTAAGCTATAACAAGATGATATGTCTGCACAACAAAAGGGTAACTGAGTAAGAAGAAAAAAACAAACAATGGCTATTGCAAATTTGTATTACAAAATCTAGAGATAAATGCAAAACTGTTATTAAGTAGAAAGTTACGATTCACATTGAAAATACATATCATCTCCATAGCAAACAAATTATGAAAGAACAAAAGAAAAATATATATGAATGATTGAATAGAAGGATGGTGTTAAGATCGTAGGACCTTATTAATATACCTGTGCCAAGAATAACGAATGGAATAGTATTTATAAGGGACGTTGGAAGTATCATCGTATTGGGCTTGTGCTTGTTACAAACGCATTCCCAAAAGTAAGAGGTTATACAAGAGTAAATAGCACATACCCAAAACCATAGGAAACCATGAATAGTGAATAGTAAACCAATGTATATGTATACATATCAACTTGAGAGTTATGCGTAAATCATTTTTATTACTTTTGCATGGAACTACAGATGGGATTATCACTATACCTAAACTGAGAAGTGGTCTTCCGGGAGGAGGGCTATCAAAGTTTTAGATATGGAGAAAGGCTCACGAGGGATTTGAGGGTGATACCTTGGATCCTGGTCATTGAGAATTATGAGTGAGTTTATCAACCAATAATATCCCAAACAAACTTGATGTATAAGCATTTAAGTTGCAGAGGAAACAACGAAAATAAGAAAACGGTTGGAATGAAAAGTTACTTCTCCAAACAAATAAAAAAAAAATTAGAAATAATTTTCCATACATAGTGAATTCAACAGGATTTTAAACATTGATCGAAAACGAATAATACATCCGCAGAAGTAAAATAAAATATTTAGGGAGGAATAAACTCTACAGAAAAATTGTAAACTATACCTAAATATCGATGAAGGTAGTGGCTAGATAGTCTGTGCCTTTTTCCTTCTTGGCAATCTCTCATTTGAGGTAATCAAATTGGAACAGTCAATAATTGCAAATCTTGCAATTTACACTCAGACGAGAAATAAAAAAACAAGGATACGGTAACAAATGTCTATGTTTTATATGTATTGAAAATAAAACCCTAAAACATAAGGTCATCCAAAACTTTCATGCGTCAAAGGATGATGGTTAACCTTCAGATCAACGAGTTGAGAACAAAGTACTGAGAGCCAAGTGATTTGGTAAATTTCACAAATCTTGAGTAAGACCATTAAATCTCTGAGCGAATAAACAAGCTACAACCCGCATGGGTCAATACTTATTTATTTAATGCACTCCAGTTAAATTTTTAGAAGAATATTGGTCTCGTATCCCAGTGATACGATTTGGACCGATGGGAGTAAAGGGATGGGAATATTGAAATGTGACATAGAAAGGTGGTCATAAATTCCAGCCATCTCCATCATGAATAAAACCACTCATACTTAATGTAAACCCTAGTCTTAAAAGTCAGGGTAGCTAGTTATGTTAGTTGCTAAGGGAGTAATAATAAATACGATGTGATTCCAGATCCTTGTTATGGTTAATAAGGTCTTAAATAAGAAAAAAAATCCAGTACGTGAACCATTAGGATAGATGATAGTAGAACCATATAAGGATACATGAAAATTAACCTTTTAAACACAAGGAATATGGTTGGAATATCGTAAGGAAAGATAAATTGGTAGTAAATGCCAAATGATATATGTACACTTCATAATCAAGAATAAAAGTGTACATGCATGTATGTGGGTGGTATGGATTCCAAATGTAGATTTACATTATATGGGAGACAATTATTCTTTAAAAGCTATGCGAATATAATTAAAAGAAAATGAGAAAATAAATAGGTAAGTGAAGTTGTAATAATGTTCCTCTACTTGGAATATGGGTTGAAAGTATTATATGGCCTCCAGATTTTATAGGTGGAAAAGGAAATTGTTGGGGAACTAAGTAAAATTGAGTAATATGGAGAAAAAAATGTTATTGGAAACAAAGGTATTACAAATGGTATCAGAGCAAAGTTAAAACACTGGGCAAATTATGTGCTCACATCAAAAATTTTATGTTGCTATAACATTTTATTAAATATCAATGTTGCTAAGGTTTAATTTCATGTACAGTGTGAATAGTGCTGAGGTATACAACTATGAACCATGATTGAAGGGGACTAATTGAATGTAGATCTGGGTGCCGTAGGAAACGTACCAGATCCAAATGCTCCATTGATGGCTTTGTTGCATAGAATGCAAAAATAAATGGCGCAACTCAAAATCCACAATTAAAGACCATCTTTAGCGAGTGAAGAGTAGGATAGATTGACAAGAGAATTGACTTCTTAGAATAGCCAAGAAGGTGAAGATTCTGGAAGGAAGAGAAAGGGAAGATTCAAATTCTCAGAATATTCTGAGGAAGATGATGCCTCTAGACGGCGATCTACAAGGAACAAGGAATTACAGGGTTAATTATGGAAAATCAAACCTCCCTCCTATGATGGAGAGAAGGAGGAAGATGCTGAAGCATGGCTTTTGAATATGAAAAGGTACTTTCAGGTTTACAAATATGGAAGTAACTTGAGAGACAGGCTGGCTATCTATCAATTGCAAGGTAAGTCTACCTTGTGGTGGGAAGAAACAGAAATTGTCCATGCCATTGATGAGAAAACTATTACTTGGGAGCATTTCCAAGTCAAGTTCAAAAAGTGATACCTGAATGAACGCTATTATGACGATAAAGACAAAGATTTTCACGAACTCAGATTGGGACAACTCATGATTGATGATTTTGTAACCAAATTCACTAATTTGTTACGATATGTACCCTATATAAGAGAAGAGAAGGAAAAGGTACAATTTTTCTTGAACTATTTGCCCACTATTTACAATGAAAATATAGAGATTGATAACCCTAAGAAGATGGATGAGGTGATGCGCAAGGCAAGATTGTGTTACCAACAATTCAAGGGTAAGAGTGAACAAGAAAATAATTGTACAAAAAAAGGTGATTCCAGCAGAAAGAAAACAAAACCAACATATTTGAATAACTTTGAAAGAAACCACCAAAAAAATAGTTTTAGGGAAATGGGTGCAAATAAAATTGCTCAATCACAAATTGGGTCCAAACAGATGAATGAAAATAATAAAATAGAGGGGACGGTTAAAATGAGAGAACCTTTGAAGTTTTGGGGTTGTGGAGAACCTCATTTATTGAGGGAATGTCCACAGCGAAATATCCAGAACTTACAAGCATTGAGAGAAGCAATGATTGTTAATGATGTGGCAAGAAACATCCCCAAAATTATTGCTTCTCTAGAAGATCATCAAGTAGAACACCTATACAATATGGTTGAAGTATAAGGTATGATTTCTCACCAACCTGTTTCTATTTTAATAGATCCAGGTGCATCTTAAAGTTATATCATTCCTCAAATGGTAGAAAAATGTAACTTAAAGTCAGAAAAATTTCAACATTCTAGGTTAGTTTAGTTAGCCACTGGTAGAAAATGGAAGGTGACTCATAAATTACCCCAAATAGCCATAAAACTGAATGGATACCAAACATAATTAAATTTACATATATTGCATTTAGGGTCTTATGATGTACTAGTAGGGATAGACTGGATAAAGAAAAAGAAGGCCATGTTTAATTTTTTAGAAAAAACCCTACATTGTGTAGAAAAGGAGGGAAAACCAGTTATAGTAAAAGGAAAACCTAAACCCATATATGTGAGATAAATTTCAGCACTTTAGTTGAAGACAATTGCTAGAAAGGGTTATCAAGTGTATTATGTTCATGTAGAGGATTGGGACAGTAGGCAGAGGAAAATCCTTTGGAAAAAATACCAGTTCTAAGAGAATTAAAATATGTTTTTCCAGATGAAATTCCTCATCTGCCCCTAAGAGAGAGATTTATTTCTCAATTGACTTAGTACAGGGAGAAACTCCAGTTTCTAGAGCCCCATATAGAATGAGTACTCCATAATTAATGGAGTTGAAAATGTAACTACAAGATTTGTTGGACAAAGGTTACATTAGACCAAGTGTGTCCCCATGGGGCTCACTGGTGTTTTTTGTGAAAAGGAAAGACGATACTTTTAGAATGTGTACTAATCACCATCAATTAAAAAAGATGACAATACAAAAACATATATAATTTACCTAGGACAGATGATCTCTTTGACCAACTTAGAGGGGAAATATTTTTTTCAAAAATTGATTTAAGGATAGGTTACCATCAGTTAAGGATTAAATATGAAGATATAAGAAAAATAACATTTAGAACTAGGTGCGGAGACTATAAGTTTGTGGTCCTACCAATTGGGTTGACCAATGCACCTACTACTTTTATGTGCATAATGAATAGTGTCTTAAATAGACAAATTTGTATTAGTATTTATTGATGACATTCTGATTTATTCCAAGAATGAAGCTGAGTATAAAGAGCACCTTAGAACTATTTCACAAACTCTCAGGGAAAACAAATTTTATGCTAATTTTATCAAATGTGAATTATTCAAAGATAAAATTCAATACATGGGTCATATAATTTCAGAACAAGGATTTGCAGTGAACCCAGAAAAGATAAAAGTAATAAGAGAGTGGCATGTACCTACTGATGTGTTTGTTGTAAGATCCTTTACGGGAATTGCAGGATACTATAGGATGTTTGTGGAGAGATTTTCAGCCTTATCTTACCCCACTACATCCCTAGAAAGGAAAGGAGTTAAGTTTGAATGGACTGAAAAATGTCAAAACAGCTTTGACTAGCTAAAACTATAACTTACAACAACACCTATTTTAAAGATTTTTGATCTAGATCAGTAATTTGTGGTGTGCACAGATGCTTGTGGAGAAGGATTAGGAAGCGTGCTACTATAAGAAAGTTATGTTATAGCTTATGAATCCAGAAAACTTAAGAAACATGAACATAATTATAGTGTTTATGATCTTCAGTTAGCTATCGTAATACATGCTCTCAAGATTTGGAGACATTACCTTTTAGGGAAAAAGTTTGTTTTGATGACATATCACATCAGCCTAAAGTACTTCTTCACCCAAACAGATTTGAATGCTAGATAAGCCTGGTGGTTGTCCTTCCTTAGTGAACTTGACATAGAGATCAAGCATATTAAGGGTAAGGAAAACAATATTGCGGATGCATTAAAAGGAAATGCTTGGAAAAGTGTTAGTAATGTTGGGAGTAGTTTAAATTTTGACATAGAGGGACTAATACAAGAAGTGGTGAACCAAGACCAAAACTATGAACAAATTCAGGCACAAATTCCGAAGAATGAAATGAAAGGATATACACAGAACAAAAAAGGGTTAATTTGGTATAGAGACAGATTGTACATTCTTGATGTAGACTCGCTAAAGAAAGAAATTTTGGATGAGTATCATAAAAGACGCTATGTTGGACATCCTGGGTACCAAAAATTACTCTCAGCTTTAAGAAAGAACTTGTTTTCGCCTAGTACGAAAAAGAATGTGGAAAATTACTTTGCTAGATGTATTGAATGTCAACAAGTCAAAGTGGAACATCAACATCTAGCTGGGTTTCTGAATTCTTTACCCATTCCAGAATGGAAGTGGGAGACTATTTCCATGGATTTTATTACTGGTTTACCAAGAACCGAATACCAACATGACTATGTTATGGTTGTAGTGGATAATTTGACTAAAGATGATCATTTTATACCTGTATAGTCTACCTTTTGTACAGACCAAGTAGCAAATGTATTTATTAAGGAGATTGTAAAATTGCATGGTGTTGCTAAAATGATCATCTCACATAAAGACACAAAATTCACTGCAGCTTTTTGGAGGAGTTTGTTTGGAGGCATGAGTACAAAATTAAATTTTAGTACTACCTACAATCCCCAAACTAATGGTCAAATTGAAAGGACAAACCAGATTCTAGAGGATATGTTAAGGATGTATTTTATGGATAGGCCAACAAAATGGGAAGACTATCTACACTTAGCATAATTTTCCTACAACAATAGCTACCAAGCTTCCATAAATATGAGCCCTTTTGAAGCACTTTATGGTAGAAAGTGCCATACCCCCCAAGTTGGAGTCAACCTCAAGATAAACTAATACTTGGACCAAAAGCTTTACAAGGAATCGAAAAAGTTGTGAAAAAGATTCATCAAAATATCAAAACAGTACAAGACAAGCAGAAACATTATGCATAAAAAAAGAGAATTCACAGAGAATTCACTGTCGGTTATCATGTGTATCTGAGGATTAAGCCTAAGATGAGTACTTTTCACACTAGAAGCTATGAAAAACTAGCTCCATGATACTATGGACCTTTTAAAGGATTGGAAAGAGTTGGAACAATTGCATATAAGCTAGATTTACCCATTCACTTTAAGGATCATGATGTATTTAATGTTTCATTATTTAAAAAATATGTTCATGATTCTGCTCATGTTATTGATTCGAATGTGATTCCAGTTGAACGAGAAGGGAAATTCCTTTCAGATATGCTTCAAATATTGGCATGGGAAGAAATTGAGCTCTGCAAGAAGACAATGGCTAGGGTGAAAGTGCAGTGGAGGCACTTTTCACCTGAAGATGCTACTTGGTAGCAAGAGACGGACATGATGGAAAAATATCCATCACTGTTTACACAGTGATTTTGCTATTTATTTTGTTCACACTGAGGACGGTGTTTATTTTTAGAGGGGGAATATGTAATCTCCCCAATTTGATATACTTTTAATTTGACAATTGAAAAAGTCCAAAGGGGAAAGTGGACCCCAATAGAAAACTATTGTGCAGATTTATTTTATTATTTTAAATTAATAAAATAAAATGGAAAATTATGTGTGAAATGACTAGATTGCGAATTGAGATCTGAAAACCCCATCCATGAGGATGGATAAGGTGATAAGACTTTCCCACAACTTCCAGAAATTCTTAGAAGGAATAAAGCAAGATACTAAAATTATATTTGGAGATAAATATCTAATTTCCCCATCAAGAGGAAAGTATTGGGAAGAGGTGGAATAAACCTGGAAAAGCGGAAAAGATAGCTTTAAAAGTACCTTTGTGGAAGAAATCAAGGCAAAGCCTAGGCAAAAGAGTAATAAAGCATCATGAGTTAACTGGACACAATTAATGGAAATAGGATGGGGAAAGAAAAGCTTAAATAAGTTGTTTTAGGATAGAAAAATGGTTTTCGATGGATGGCACAAAGGATCTCTGCTCGAGGGTGAGTTACTGAGAGAGATTTCTACGGTTGGGAGGAAACTACTCAGATCTAAGTGGTATGCACATACAATTGGAAATGTTTTGTTATTTCAAAAAAAAATTAATGTTGTGATGCATTATAAACAGTCACAAAATAGTTATATTAATGTGATATGTTAAGTTAAATTATGTTTTGAGATATTTGACAATTTATGAGTTACAAGGATAGGAAAAGGACTTATACATTTAACAGATTTCATTATAGAAAACTTAGTGAAATATATATAGTTGTATAGACAAATTCTATGAGGACCAACTCTCATAATGTCTCAACCCAGTGATGTGTTTCGATCTGAGGTTAGGTACCTCACAGAGAACTCACATCCCTTTTTTGTAATTGGATTAGAATTCTGTTATGAAACTGGTTAGCCATGGAGAAATAAACTTAGACATAGGAGTTAAGATACATGTATGTAATACATGGTTAATTATAATTGTAGATATGTTTTATCGAATGGTTTCACATTTCTATTGTAACTATAAAGAAACAACTCTGATCTAAAACTAAATAGACAGAAATATTTCTGAAATGTACATTTATATTAAACTCAGAAATTTAAACTAGTTATAAAAGAATAAATATACTCATATTTTAAATGTATGGAAATGAATTTTCATAAAAAACTACAGCCAAATTGGTTTCTACAATAATTAAAAATTTATTAACTTCTTGTTCAGAAATATTAAATAAGAGTTGACATAGTTACAAATTCTAGTACATGCTGCAGATGATATGGTAGCTAAGATGATTTAAATAAACTTAAACTGAAATAGTAATAGTAAATCATTAGTATGCATGTCTTATAGCTGATTCATGTAGGACACAAATATTAGCCTTTGAATATTTTAGTGCAATAGTAATACAGTGATGTAGTGTCAGGTTATGTCAACTACTGAAATGTACATTACACTAAGATAAATACTACAGACTATCATAGTGTTATGTTGAAATTCTATATAATCATAAATCATATTTCTTGGAACTACTGAAATTAATGCATAAAAGAAACAGATTCTGGTTCACATAAAAATATGTAACTAATAGTAACTTTCTTTAGGAATACACGTAATTTTTGACTTGAGGAAGAGGAAATTGCGAATTATAAATTTAATACCTGTGTAATTTTAGTCCATGGGTACAACCCAGAAATATCATGGATAGTAGTACAAGTTTTCAAAAATATAGTTCCAAAAAAAAAAAAATGAAAAAGAGGACACTTTTTTCTCTGTACGAATCTATAAATGCTAGGTGAAAGGCCGATGCACATTTCTACATAATAGAAAAACATTGCAAGGAGTTGAACCAACCTGAAATTTCAGAGTTTCATATTTAGAATCGGCAACAAGAAAGGGGAAGATCGACCCTGTTCATCCAAAAATAGGTGTAACACCCCCAAGTTCTATGCTTTTTAAATTAGACATTTGAACATAAATCCATAGGGGAGTGGACCCCAATGGATAATTATTATGTGGATATGGTTAACTACTTATTTATGAAAAATAAATAAAATATTGTGCATGCACTATGACCAGATGAGAAAGTGAGATCACATGCCTAATCCATGAGGTGATGGAAAAGGAAAAGACTTTCCCCAAAATCTTTCAAAAATCCTTGAAAGAAATTATTTCTAATTTAGATTTTTGAAGAAAAATCTAAATTTCCCCAATGAAGAGGAGTAGTTGGGAAGAGGTGAGAAAAAGATGGAAAAGCTGAGGAAAAGCTTAAAGCAGCTTTAAAGAGTCCCAAAATGGGAAGCCTAGGCTAAACAGGAATAAAGCAACCTGAAATTCTAGACGCAGAATTGGAAACAGGCTTTGGGGGAAGCATAGCTTAAATAAGCTACTCCAAAACAGATTGAGGTTAGTCTGTTCTTGGAGTATCTCAGCTCGGGGGTGAGTTCTGGAGACAAATGAACTCTAAGGTTGGGTGGACTGGTCATAGTAGAGGTGTGCATGCATAAATTGGGAGGTTTCTGTAAGTCTGCATTAAACATATCCATGTTTTATGAAATTGTGATATTATGGTTCATCATGCAGTTTATGAATTTTGATATTTTGGTTCATTATGCAGTTTATGAAATTTTCATGTTATGGCGCATTATGCAGATTTATGAATTGTTATGTTATGGTTTATTATGCAATTTTTATATTGATTAATTGTTCAGTAATTCATGTAGTTGCAAACTAAAGCTATTGATAGCAGAGACAAATGATGGGGTTGTAAGGATGAGTACCTTGTAGTAATGAGGTTAGAGATGATAAATCAATTGAACAGCAAATCTAAGAACTATGTATAGGTACAGCTTGCTATCTTTTAAAGGAATATTTAATTTCTGTGTGTATAAACATAAAATGTTAACAAACAGTATCCATGAGCAGCAAGTACCAGACAACTAAACCTATCATAACAATACTGATGGCACATAATTCACTGGAATCAATAACAAAAAGTAGGGAACAACAACCCTGTGATAGCGGTATGGGGTTCCGTATGTCAGCTGTATTACAATGGAGAGAATTGCAAAATTTAGAATTTACATTATTCTATTAAAGGTAATTGTACACATATGGAAGCAGAAGTTGAATCCTAACCAAGGACGAGGATCTAACACTAGGGATTTTAAACTAGCCAGTTCAGTATTCTCTACCCCCATTGGATTGAGCAAGAGGATCTGTTTCCTAGGTTGCCATGGAACAGTGAATCTGTACCAGAGTGTCACACATGTTGAATGTTTGTAACAGTAAAATAGGGGGGAAATCCCATTGAACAATCTGGTGTGTGATAAAATTTTGTGTGAGGGAAGTTTTAAGCATAGGTAAAAATACATTGAACAGAGCATCTGGTTACCATCCATATAAACTGCTGGGAAGTAGTTGGAGAAATGGAGGTTAACTGAGTATAGATAGATGTATGCGAGGAGGCATACATCTATACCTCGATGCTGCAACTTTAAAATGTTGGAAATGTTACCAGGCCTGCAAACTGGGAAGTTTGAGTAAGGGCCTAGTGATCATATAGAGTTGGACAAAACTCTGAAAAGAAAACCTGAGAAATACAAAGTAATATATATAGATATATAAGTCTACGATATGGACTGAGAAGAGGGGAGGTCAAAGCAAAAAATTCTCATGGGAATTCTTGTATTCCATGGCTGGCTATAAGTACTAAAAAGAATCTAAACCCCGGATAACAGTCTGAATTTGTAGGTGATTCAGTATAAAAACTATAGTTGTTATCTGCGCATAAAGCGGAGAATATTTGAGTTATGTTATATGTGTAGCACTCATCACAGGTTCAATTGTCTTCCCCAATCGGGGTAATGTATCTAGACATGTTATGAATCTAAAAAAAACAAAATTTTGGGTCTGGGAGACGTGACAATAGGGCAGTAAAACCATACTTGTAATAAAATATGATGGTGAGTTGTGAAATAACAGGACTTCAATGAGTCATATGAATCAAACAAGAAAAATTTACCATACAAGAAAATTAAAATAAAATTACCTTGGTAAGCTACAAAAGGATGATATGTCTGCATAGCAAAAGGGACACCAAGTAAGAAGAAAAAAACAAACAATGGCTATTGCAAATTTTCATTACAAAATCTGGAGGTAAATGAAAAACTGTCATTAAATGGAAAGTTATGATTCGCATTGGAAAGACATATCATTGCCACAGGAAACAAATTATGAAAGAACAAAAGAAAAATATATTGGTACGATTGAATAGAAGGATGGTATTAAGGTCGTAGGACCTTATTAATATACTTGTGCCGAGGATAATGAATGGAACAGTACTTATAGGGAATGCTGGAAGTATCACCATATTGGGCCTGCGTTTGGTACAAATGAAGTCCCAAAAGTAAGAGTTTATACGAGAGTAAATAGCACATACCCAAAACTAGATGAAACCATGAATAATGAATAGTAAACTAATGTATATGTATACATTTCAACTTGAAAGTTATGTGTAAACAAGTTTTATTACTTCTGCATGGAACTAGAGATGGGATTCTCATTATACCTGAACCGAGAAGAGGTCTTCCAAGAGGAGGGATATCATAGTTTTAGATATGAATAAAGGCTCACGAGGGATTTGAAGGTGATACCTAAGATACTGGTCATTGAGAATTAAGTGCAATTTTAGAAACCAATAATATCTGAAAAAAACTTGACGTATAACCATTTCAGTTGCAGAGGAAACAATGAAATTAAGAAAAGTGTTGAATCAAAAATTTCCTTCTCTAAAAAAAAAAGTAGGAATAATTTCTCATACACAATGAATTCAACCAGAGTTTAAACATTAACGAAAAACAAATAATACATCCCCGAAAGTAAAATAAAATATCTAGAAAGGAATAAACTCTACGGAGCAATTGTAAACTCTACCTGAAGATGGACGAAGGTAGTTGCTAGATAGTCCACGCCTTTTTCCTTCTCAACACCCTCTCCTTTGAGGTAGTCAAATTGGAACAGTTGATAATTGTAGAGCATGCAATTTACACTCAGAAAAGAAATAGAAATACATGGATACGATAACAAATGTCAATGTTTTATATGTATTGAAAATAAAACCATAAAACATAAGGTCATCAAAATCCTACACATGGCATAGGATGATGGTTAACCCTCAAATCGACGAGTTGAGAAAAAATTACTAAGAGCTAGGTGATTTGGTAAATGTCACAAATCTTGAGTAAGACCATTAAATATTTGAGTTAATGAATGAGGTACAACCCACATGGGTCAATAATTAGTTATTCATGGCACTCCAGTTCAATCTGTAGACGAATACTTGTCCCGTATCCCAGTGATACGATTTGGACAGATGGGAGTAAAGTGATGGGAATATCAAAATGTGACATAGAAAGGTGGTTGTAGATTTCAACCATCTCCATACTTATTGTAAACCCTAGTCTTAAAACTTAGGGTATCTAGCTATGTCAGTTGCCAAGGAAGTAATAATAAATATGATGTGATTCCAGATCCTAGTCATGGTTAATTAAGTCTTAAATCAAAAAGAAAATCCATTACATGAACCATGAGGATATATGAGAGTAGAACCATATAAGGATACAAGAAAATAAACCCTTTAAACACAAGGAATATGGTTTGAATATCGTAAGGAAAGATATATTAATAGTAAATGCCAAATGATATATATACACTTCATAATCAAGAATAAAAGTGTACGTGCATGTATGTGGGCAGTATGGAATCCAAATGTAGATTTAAATTATATAGGAGATAATTGTTCTTAAAAGCTATGGGAAGACAATTTTAAGAAAATAAGTAAATAAATAGGTAAGTGAAGTTGTAATAATGTTACTCTAGTTGGAAGATGGGTTGAAAGTATTATATGACTGCCAGATTTTATAGGTGGAAAACAAAGAGCTTGGGGAAATAAGTAAAATTTACTAATATGGAAAAAAAAAAAATTATTGGAAACAGAGGTGTTACATCCTCTCACATTGTGGTGTCACAAAAGAATATTCACCTTTTAGAATCTACTATTTTATGTTATATTTTCCTTAAAAATACTTATTTTTTGTTAAGAGAGGAAAAAGGAGCTCTGCTAATTTAAGTGAAGAAAAAAATGGTCTATGCACTAGGATCCTATGTGTTCATCATATAAGTCATATTATCATGAGAACGACATTCATCTAATGCAATTATACTTTTATACCAATACAAAAAAAATCACATGTAATTAGTTGAGAACGATAGATAATTTAGTGTAGTACTATTCCTGAAATGAAAAGCCCTTTGATGATCATTGTTTTGTGACATATTATTCCATGTAATGAACATGCATAGACTATTTTTTATATTTGTGTTAGATTTTTTAACTCACCCATTGTATATTTTTCATGCGTTTGTGTTATTAGCTTTTTTTTGATCTTGTAGGAAATTAAGTTTCAATGCATATTCATCTTCCATTCATTCTCATTTTTTATTTTGTAAGATTTCAATTAATTTGTTACCAAGTCAACATTATTAGAGTTGTTCACTATAGAATAAATTGCAACAACTAATACAATAATTATGATCCAAAATTAGGTGAAAAACCTACATATTATGATGGAACATAATATTTTAAAGATGTTTGTTTATTTGAACTTGAGGAATTAAAGAAGTATCTACCTTTTAGAAAAGTGATGTATAAGAAAAATAATAATTTTATGTAAATATTGATGATTTTGATCTAGCTATTCATAGACTTTATTTGATGTGAAGCCTATAGAATATGAATTACATAGAATATAGCAGGGTTATCTAGATGCATAAAGACCAAGTTTGAGCAAAATAATTTATTTGGTTCAACGTCACATGCCTTTCGGGGTGACTTCCCAATTAATTTACCCTTGGGATGTGATAAGACATTTGTGGTAAAACATAATAAAAACATGAAAAAATATTTTCAATAGTGTATAACAAGAACCTAGAGCAAAATTACCCGTACAAGAACCAATACACGGAAAATTGTATATCATAGTTTTTAAATAAATATTTTTCTTATTATTTCATATGTTTCTATACATTGGTAATGAATCACTAATATTTTACAATATTTTCTAATTTTTTAGAATATTAATCAACAATTTGCAATGCTTTATAACCTAGTGAAAAATTTGCCAGTATTTAAGAAAATTTTATAATTTAGTGAAAGATTAGCCAAAAAATTATATATGTATATTGTATTAATGAAAAAATAGCCTATACATTTTTCTATATACGTTGGTGATTCACCCATTTATTATACATATAAATTTGAGGGGTTTCTTAAAATTTTCCTCGGGTGAAATGACATGTTTCCATGCGCTAGGTAGTAGTGTCATGAATTATGCAATTTCTCACATATACATCCTCAACCATATTACAAACTTTGAGCTTCTTAATGGATTGGAGCCAAAAACTAACCACAGACCTCTGTCCCTAATCCTAACTCTTGCTATGGATACCACCCACATGCAAGAGACCAATGAAAGAAAAAGACACATTTGCTTCGATACAAGTAAAACCTACCTCTTCTTAAGGGATTTAGGCCCTATGAATTATAATATTAACATTGAGAAAATTTATTACCATTTCACTAATATCATTTCAAATACCATAAACAAGCTTTATAATGACATTTGGTTTAATAAATATAATATAACTTCCAATCCATGGTATGCTAGAGATTGAAAAATGGCCAGGAAAGCGATCAGAGACGCTCCTAATGAAAAAATTAAGCTGCAAAATGTCAATATTTAAAAAAATATCATGAAGCGGAAGAAAAGATCATATATTAATAAAAGACAAGATTATATTCTCCACCTTTCTAAAGTCATGCCCAAAATTTTTTGGTGGAATGTTCTTTTCCGTAAAACCAAAGATAACCATTCTATCCCCTTAGAAAACGAGGAAAAATATCTTAGGAAGTTGTATGACTCTCTCAACACCATGAGCACCAACTTAATCACTCTAATTAAGGAGGATGTATTCTCTATTGATGACATTGAATCTGGTTAATAAGCTCACTAATGGGAAAGATAAAGATATTGAAGGATATCAAGCTAAGATCCTTAATATAGGAATATCTATCCTCATTCCTTATCTCCACAAGATTCTCAATTTGGTTGTAACACATGGCTTCCCTCAGATTTGGAAGAAAAGTCTTATTGTACCTATATTTAAAAATGGGGACAAGAGTGATCCATCTAGCTACATGACCATTCTGGTTAGCCATATCCATGGAAAGTTTTCTAGGCTCATTTTCGAGAAGACACTTAGCCTTTGGCTTGAAAGACAAAGAAAAAGAGCTAAAGGAAAAGTTGGTTTTAGGAGACATCACTCCACTATTTACCATCTCGTCACTCTTAGAATCATTTTGGAGGAATGTCGCAATACTAAATTTGATCTCTTATGTTGCTTTGTGGACTTTAGAAAAGCTTTTGACACTGTCCCTTGAGACAAACTTTGGGAGATAATTAAAGAGATCATGGTCCCTCTTGAGCTGAGGATTGTTCTTATCCATCTTTATGATACTGTCACTTCCAAGTTTAATACCAACAAGGGGTGGTATAAAGACATTAAATACAATATTGGAGTTAATCAAGGGTGTCCCATATCCCCTTCCCTTTTTTACAGATGCATCGATAAGCTAGAGAAGTATCTGGAATTTGTGGGGTGCAAGGGATATGAGCTTTTTGGTGTTTTCATTACTCTTCTCCACTATGTCAATGATATCATTCTTCTTGAAAAAATAGATGATGAGCTTGACAAGTAGCACCATATTCTTCGTGATTATTGCTCCAAGATGGGTATGACAGTTAATACCGACGAGACTAAAGTCACGATCATTAAATCCAAGAATATCACCCATGGTAGTTTCGTGTATAGTAACCATTTCTTAGAGCAAGTTTACTCTTATAAGTATTTGGGAAATCACTTCCCTTGTCATCTCAATTCAAACTATAGCATTGAGAAAATGATTATTGGGGGCTATAAAGCCTATTATGAGCTTGAAAAAAAATTTAATTCGGTTGCTATTTACATTTTGAATAAAAATAGGTTCCTCCTTGAGACCATTTTCACCCATGTTGTCTTATACAGATGTGAATTTTGGGGTTGCAGTATATCCAGAGAGATATGGAGGAAGATTGAGAGGATTCAAAAACAATTCATCAGCTATAACCTTAAGATCAAGGGAAATACTCCCTATCCTATCCTCTTGATCAAATCTGGTTTGTCCGCCATTGAGAGTAGGGTTGTGTTTAGATATCTGATGTATAAGAAGAAGCTTAACAAGATGGAATCAAAAGGGATCCCTAAAATTCCTTCTTACTATAGTCAAAACCCTCACCTTCCCCTCAAGCAAGGCTGACATAAGGTTGCCCAGTCCTGGCTCAAGCATTGGAAAATTAAGGAGGAGCTTAGTATGGGAATCAAAGATAATATCGAAAATACTATTACCTCCAAGTTTAAGGAAAAGTTGTGGGAGGATCAGGAGCTGGAAGGTAAAAGGAAGCTAAGATATTATAAGGAAGTGATCAACCCACCCTTGATAATCAGAACTATCTCTCTATGTTTTCCAACGATAAGAAAAATATGAACATCGCTAAGATAAGATCTAATTCCCATGAGCTTCAGAGTGCGACTGGGTGGTCGTCTATCCCCAAGACCCCTGGAACTATAGAATTTTTCATATCTTTTTATTTTAATAAAAACATTGTTTCTTTATATATATTTTACTATCATATACTATTTATATTAACTTTATTAATATTAACAAAAAAAATATTAATAAATAATTGATCAATGTTATTAATAATATTTATAGTTGTTAATATTAATAAAAAACATAAATATTAATATTAATATCAATAAAAATAAAACATCATTTCTTTATATATATTTTACTATAATATTCTAATTATATTAACTATATTAATATTAACACAATGTTAATATTATATAATGTTATGTTATACAAGTATTTTTACCAAGTCAAATTACATAAAAATAAAAATCAAAATAAAATAAAGAAAATTAATAATTATAATTACTAACTATTAATGATGATTAATATTTAAACCAATTTAGATTTTGCTTAACTTCTAATCTATGCATTTCTATGAAAAAATCTCTTTTACACTAAAAACAAAGATACTTGATAAATCCAAAATTAAAATAAATCTAAACTCTGATTGAGATTTCAAAACATATAAACTTATTTTCTTGAAGTGAGAGAAGAAAATTGAAAATTCAATCAAACAAAATGTAGTAGCTAACATAAATCACCTTGTTGAAGCTTAGGGACAAACTTTGAAATACAAATAGGGAAGCAAAAATAACTATACAAAAATAATTTTTATTTTTATCATATTCTTTTCATAACATTTAATATAATCATCTTGATAGACTATCATCTATATAATAGTTATTAACAATCAAATTGATATTTTCATAATAAAATTAAATCTTTACCATCTATATAGTAATTATTAACAATTATATTACAATTTTACAATCATATTCATAATACTCTTGATTTTACAATCATATTCCTAATACTCATAATAAAATTAAAAGTGTAGAAATCTCATTCCATTCCCAGACATATAACTCTATTCTATTTTAAGAAAGGGATGAAATAAAGGAAAAGAAGAAAAAGTTTACTTTTTTATTTTATTCTAATGATATATCGTTTCATAAACACAATAACTATTCAATTATTTCTTAATATATGGTAGGTTTGTTCATTTTTATAACATATGTAGAAATTTTAAATACACCAAAATTGGCAACAGACAATTATCCATTCAATGATCAGAGTTAATAGTTGAAAAATATTTACTTACTAATATAACAAAATATCTCTAATAATAGTTTCTTGTCTGAATTTTGCAAAAAAATTCAAAAAATGAGGTAGTTGGAGTATTTGAATACTTTTTTTAGAAATGGATTCAACACCATCACAAAACCCATGAACCACCCAAAATCTTGAAGTTTAACGCCTTTAACTCAGATTTTCAAAAATTTCTACTAAATTTTTTTATAATCTTACTGAAATTCCTTAATTATTTTTAAAAAATTCTACCAAAATGATTATTTTCAAAAATTTCAATTTCTACCTGAATGTTCCATAATCTTACCAAACACCTTTTCTTGCTCTTGTTAAAATATCAATATTTAAATGGCAAATTAAAAAAAATTCCAACCATCACTAGTACTGAAATTCTTTGGCAGAGGAGGGCACAGGTGCTCGCAACTATCCATCATGGTTCAATACCGCTTTTGGTGGAATATGTGACCGCAATGGAGTCGACCCGCGTCCTCCCATGATTTGAAAATTGTCATGGAAAATCGGGCACGAAGAAATAATGGTATTGCTGTCACTAATATGTTCGCCTGAAATAATAATGGGATGTAGCAGAGTTCGAGCGATTTCATGTACTGGTAACATTGGTAACATTAACTGTTCTATGTCTCGTTGGCATTCCTCAAGCTCCCCAAATTCTCTTGTAATCTCTCTTATTTTACTAGATAATTCTCTATATTGATCTCTTTCTTCACCCTCATTGTTCTGGTCGTTTGTCCTTCCATTTCTAGACTCCCACAGATTCAACGAATGGTTTCTTCTGTTCCTAAAGAAACTGCGATCGCCGATGATAATTAAAATGTTGATCGAAAGACCAAAAACAGGAGTACCTTTTAGCTCTACCCTTTTCAATCAAAGTCAATCGAGTTTAATTAGTAATGGAAAATGCGTCACAGAAAATTGTTTGCATGTTTCGTCGGAAGGTGCATCACGATGAATTCATTCTCTCGCTTCAATTTAATAACAAAAATTAAATGTGCAACCTTCAGATAATTGTATTGGTGTGTCCGTATGAGTTTAGTGGTTAAAGATGGTGGTGGAGGAACATTCATCTAATCAAATGTTGATACTGTGAATTTTTTTAAGCCTATTTTGAGTATGTCTACTATGTGGAAGTTTGATAGAGACCAACTAAAATGCAATTATATATTGTTAAAAAATAAAATATAGAAATGAATTAGATTTAAAATATATAATTTTTATTATGTTTTTATATTGAAAGGCCTTGTTTTACTAGAGTTTATTAGTTGTTGTCGTAAGGGATTTTGACAATTAATTATAGCTTTGTTCATGATTTCTGAAAAACTAATTAGTGGTTTTTCTGATCTCACAACCCATGGTTTTTTCCCATAAATTTTGTACAACTCATGGTTTTTCCATAATTTTCATTGAGATGAAAGGCTTGACTAAATTAATTCTGAAATGAAAGAGTACTTAGATCCATCTTACCTTTACACTTATCTCTTGGTCAACTTTGGTGTACCCTTAATACATAAATAATTATTGGTCGTAGAGCTGAAGACATCATTTTGTTGGCTCGGAGCAGGAAGCATGAAACAAGAACTGGGAGATGCGAGGGCTTTGCGAGACGATAAAATTTATATATCTATAGTATTGATTGTAAAAAGTGCTTTATTGATGTGCTCTCCTTCGGTCCTTGGTTGAAGCCAAATGCTGGAGGGTCGAGCGTGCAAGTGATGAGTCTTGGAGTTGTGATCCTCGTGCTACTATGCTAGCAATCAAGAAACAAGATTCAGATTATGCCGAAAATTTTTCAACATGGATAGTTATACGAATTAGCTGCATGAACATAATAATACTTTCAATATTCTGTTCAATTTGATTAACTCAAGAAAGCGTTTTCGTCATTTCTAAAATTCTCATTAAGCAAAACCTGCTACATAACATATACGTGCGATAAATAAAGACCTATTAAATAATAACTTCTCACAAATGGCATATAGGCGAATTTAGGTATTTATTAATTTAATAATCATCTCTCATAGTTTTCTTGTGAGATCTCACGACTATTTAATGGATCCATTTCTCATCCCAGAATACAAAATTTTCCATATCGTTCCCAAGCTTTTAATCTTTTTCCATATCTGTAGGCTCGATCGCTTGTAACAAGGAGTTCGCCTCTGACTGAAAAATCAACCGTAATCCGGCCTAGGTCTCAACAATGCAAGCTCTGTTGTGATTAAATTCAGAAGAATCTCTTATAACACATACTATAACCCACCAGCACTTCGTTTCGGTGGTAGAAATTTCGAAAAAACTCTCTGAAGCGCTCGTATACTTCTACCCATTGGCGAAGGTTGTGGAACATATTCCAATGGTGTTGTGTATGTCGGCTATAACAATCCTTCCATGGATTTGATTGATGCGTCTGCAATAGACTTTCGACATTCAAGGAGATCACAAAGGCCGACCGTTGGCTATGGTCGTTCGCCATAACACTTGAGTGAATAATTTAACAGAAGAACTGATAAAAATGGGAGGATTAAATCAATTAAAGAAATACATATTAGCTCTAAAATAGAGACTACATCCAGAGGAATTGTGTCTGTAGGTCACTCTACATTCTCATTACAATGCAAATAATATATTACTTACATGCATATAGGGAAATTAGAAATAATACATAAAAAATATGAACAAACTCCGAATTTAGGGTTCGATGGACAAATCTCTCTAATTATGTTTCTCCATTATTTTCAACACTTCCTTTCAAGAAAAAGAAAGGTTTCACAAATATTCCTAACATTTCACTAAACAAATTAAAATTTAATTATACCAAAGAGCTTAGTGAAAAATTTTGGTCACATTATCCCAAGTATTACAATATTCGACTTGCATGGCTGAATTAATATTTAAAAAATGTTTGGAGAAAATATTTATAAAAAATAACACAGTCCAATTTGTGAGTTATAAACCCAACCATGTTTATGTATATTACAAAGGAAAATAAATATAATTATAGTGGCCTAGTAAGATCTGGGGATCACTGCAAAACATTAATATATGTCTATGGTAGTGCAGCAAGATGACCAATGTAGCAAAGGAACTCAACTATGTTGATACCAGCACTGTGCAAAAAACTGAACTCAACCTCAAGAAAAGACCGCATGAGTTACAAGATTTCTAGCAAAAAACGAAATGAATCATAGCAAGGACGTGCGTGCATAAACCAATAAATTGGATTAGAAATATTGAATGTAAATAAAACTTATAACAAATGATAATCATGAGAAATCAAATTACAAAGGTTAAAGGATATGCCTTCAAGAGGTTCAGCCTTCATAGAAAACCACACTTGCAACCACAATAATCGAAGTAAGATGTGAGATGTAGTATTGCGGTTCAAAAATGAAACTAAAAACGAAGGGATAAGTCATATAAATAATGCTGGCAATGTAAAAGTTAAAAAACCACAACCTACATGCTGAAAAACTCCAGGGGGTGAAATGGAAACCCTTGAGATCGTAGCAAGAAATTTGAAACGCCTTTACTAGAAAACTCGAAGGAAGCCAAAAACATTCGAGGAAATTTCGAATGGAGTTGATCCTTCGTGTTGGGTTCTCCTCACTCAGGCGAAGCATAGTATGAAATTAAAACAACGAGAAAAGCATTGCAACAAGAAAGACATGTATACAAACTATGAGAGTGGAAAAAACCACGAGAACAACTAAAATATACAACTTTGACTGAAACCAACCATGAACTTTGTGCTCACAAGCTGTGGTTTGGGAAATTGTATTAATAGAGATAGAGTATATTCAACAATTGGGAAAAAAATAACCAAAGTCCCATAAGTATAAAAAAACGATGCGGAGACACGCACCCTTTTTACAAGGAAAGTGTCTTATTGAACATAGCAAAAGAAAAAGTTGTACTACGACTCCATAGCAAATTATTATATTAGTAGTCTAGGTGAAATAATCAACTCTTTCGAGTTAAAACAAAAATCATAGTAACGTAACAATTTCAATGGGAATTAATAGTAGACCGGGTAAGACGTAATGTCTTCCATCTATTGTCATTCACGGTGGTTTAAGAAGCGAGAGAAAAAGTGACAACAATCATTAACCAAACCGAAATCAACCACGGAAGTGAGAAGGAAAAATTTACCAGAGAAATGCAAATGAATCTATGTGAAGAGGGTGTAGTGTTCTTCTTGGGTTCCTCCAAAAGAAGCGAGAGAGAAGATACGATAAACCAAGCTTATTAAAAGAAAAAAACGAGAAGTTCAAATGAAGTTGAAAGTCTCGAAAGAGATATTGATATACAACACCAATAAACCCTAATTGGCGAGAGAATCCACACCATCCATGCCTCAAGCGATGGAATGAGGGATGCTGCTTCGATAAGATGGGTCTCGAAAAAATGAAGTAATTTCACAACAACAAGCTGTATAAAATCTCGCGAGGTAAAATCCAGAAATCTACACATTTAATAATCAATGCAATGTCACATGGAATGCGACGGAAAAATTTATGAGTACGGTGCTTCTGTCTCATAGCCTTTACATATAAGATGTCACGAATCACCTTGAGTGCGGAAGAGGTACATAAAAGTACACGTTGAAATTAAAACTACCATTAACGTTCTTGAGCCCAACAACAAGTTAATGGATGCCATTACGTTGGTAGGATGATTGCCAACACTATATGTAAGGTAAGTTTCTCATGGGGAATAGTGATAACCTAACTAGTATATGTTAAGAAGCTATAGTTAGGATAAATTCGATTATGGTCTCAATTGATTAGATTTGAACTATGAAATCAACTTGATGTGACATAAAAAAGAGGTAGGTAGATATTAAAGTAGAGCATAAAGGAAATAATATAATTATATAGTATATAGGTCCGGGGGTAACCTATTTAAGACTATATAGTTCCCTTTATTATATGAGTTAAGGTGAATGACAAATAAATGACTAAGGAGGTTATCCATCAAGGAAGTATATGTAAT
Organism: Pinus albicaulis; assembly: GCA_034641835.2. Classification (NCBI taxonomy): domain Eukaryota; kingdom Viridiplantae; phylum Streptophyta; class Pinopsida; order Pinales; family Pinaceae; genus Pinus; species Pinus albicaulis. The sequence goes on from CM076575.1 coordinate 1,242,015,293, forward strand.
GAAGGTGTGTAGATATAATAGCGAGGAGGTTTTATAGATATATATGTATACACTATAACACTACAAATATGCTTGCAATGAAGAGTAAGGAGTTAGTTACAGTGAAATCATAATAGTTGCATCAAAAACCTTGGCAAGGTGGAATCATTCAATTACATCATTCATAGGTGGATTTAGGATCAAAGTTAATTTAGATAAATTCACAAAATATCGTTGGAAGAATAGTACAAGTAGGAAACTATGATGAAAACCAATTATGCAAGTATCCTACTTTGTTGGTTAATAATGCAACATATCAATGACTTAGCAAGAATGTAAATCATCTCTCGTCGACATGTGACGAGAAAAAAATAGAAAACATTGTTTGAGAGGAAAAGAGGTATTACAAATGGGATCGGATCATTAGCTAACTTACCTATGGGCAAATTATGTGCTACACATAAATTTTATGTTGCTTTGTAAAAAATTTTATAGAAGTTAAATTTTGCTAATGTTTAATTTCTTGTATATCAGAACGGTGTTGAAGTATACAACTACGAACTATGACTAAAGACAGACGAGTTCTATGTAGATGCGGGTGGTGGAGAAAACACACCGAGCTCCAAATGCTTCATTGATGGCTACGTTGCATAGAATGCAAAGAAGAAATGGTGCAACTTAAAAGCCACAATGAAATTCTATCTTTTGCCCGGTGAGGTTAGGACAAACTAATAAGAGAATTGACTTCTCGAAATAGTCAAGAAGGTGAAGATTTAGGAAGGAAGAGAAAGGGAAGAGTCAATTTACGAGAGGATTCTACGGAAGATGACGCCTCTAGACAATAGTCTAGATGGAAGAAGGAAGCTGAGGGTGAATTCCATAAAATCAAACCTCCCTCCTATGATGGAGAGAAAAGGGAAGATTTTGAAGTGTCATTTTCTGAATATGATAAAGTACTTTCGAGTTTATGAATATGAAAGTAAATTAAGAGCTTGAGTTGGCTATTTATCGGTATGCAAGGTAAGGCTACCTTGTGGTGGGAAGAAACAAAAATGGTGCATTCCATTGATGAGAAAATGGTGACTTGGGAGGATTTTTCAAGTTAAGCTTAAAAATAAATACTTGAATGAACATTATTATCACAATAAGGCAAAAAGTAATTTCATGAACTAAGATTGGGACGACTTATGATTAATGATTTTGTAACCAAATTCACAAATCTATTACGATATGTACGTTATATCGAGAGAAGAGAAAGCAAAGGAATAGTTGTTTTTGAACTATCTACCCATGATTTACAAGGAAAAGATAGAGTTTGATAATCCAAACACTATGGATGAGGTGGTGGGCAAGGCCAGATTGTGTTACTAGAAATTCAAAGTTAAGAGTGAGCAAGGAAATAATTTTTCAAACAAAGGTGACCCCAACAAAAAAGAAAACAAAACCAACATATCGAGAAGAACTTTGGAAGAAACCACCAAAGGAAGAAGTTCAAAAAAATGGGTGAAAATCAAACTACTCAATCACAAATTGGGTCCAAATAAATGAAAAGGAAATAATAAAATTGAGGAGACTATTAAAATGAAAGAAAATTTGAATTGTTGGGGTTACGAGAGAACCTCATTTATTGAGGGATTGTCCGCCTTGAAATATTCGAATTTGTACAAGTACTAAGAGAGAAAGCGAATGTAAATGATGTGGCAAGGTATATCCCAAAAATCAATGCTTCTTTAGAATATTGTCAAGTAGAACACTAGTCCACTATGGTCCGAAATGGAAGGTATGATTCTTGACTAATGCATTACGGTTTTAATAGATCCGGGGGCATCTTTAAGTTATATCGGTCCTCAAATGGTTGCAAAATGTAATTTAGAGTCGAGAGAAGTTTCATCGATATTGATTAGTTCGGTTAGCTGTGGTACAAAACAAAAGGTAACTCATAAGTTACCTAACACGACCATAAATCTAAATTGATACCAAACGAAATTAAATTTAAATATTCTTCCATTAAGTTCTTATGATGTACTAGTAGCGATGGATTGGTTACAAAACAGAAGGCTATCTGTTGAATTGTTTAGAGAAAACCTTACATTTGCATTGACAAGCGAGGGGAAAACCTGTTATAGTAAAAGGAAGCCTAAACCCATATTTGTGAGACAAATCTCGGCTCTCCGATTAAAGGGAATTGCTAGGAAAAGGTTATCGGGTGTATTTTGTTCATGTAGAGGATTTGGGACGGTAGGTAGAGGAAAATATGTTGGAAACATTACCAATAATAAGATAATTTAAAGATGTTTTTCTAGATGAAATTCCTCATCTGCCCCCTAGGAGAGAGATTGATTTTTTCAATTGACTTAGTGCTAGGGAGAAAATCCGGTTTCTAGGGCCCCATATAGATTGAGCACTCCAGAATTAATGGAGTTAAAAAATGCAACTACAAGAGTTTTTGGACGGAGGTTACATTAGGCAAGGTGTATCCCCATGGGGAGCATCGGTGTTCTTCGTGAAAAGAAAGACAAAACCTTTAGAATGTGTCTTGATTGTTGTCAACTAAACAAAGGCTGTCAATCAAAAATAGATATCTATTACCTAGGATAGATGACCTCTTTGACCGAGTTTAGAGGGGCAACGGTGTTTTCAAAAAATTGACTTAAGGACTAGTTACAATCACTTAAGGATTAAAGATGAAGATATGAGTAATATAACATTTAGAACCAGATATAGATACTATGAGTTTGTGGCCCTACCGTTTGGGTTAACCAATGCACCCACTACTTTTATGCGCTTAATGAATAGTGTCTTAAATAATACTTGGAAAAAAATTGTACTAGTATTTATTAACGACATTTTGATTTATTCAAATAGTGAAGAAGAGCATAAAGAAAATATTAGAACTATTTTGAAAACTCTCGGGGAAAAAAAAGCTGTATGCTAAGTTTAGCAACTGTGAATTTTTCAAAGATAAAATTCAATACTTAGGGCATATAATTTCACGACAAAGGTTGGTTGTAGACCCGAGAAAAGATAAGAGAAATCGAAGAGTGGCATGTACCTATTGATGTATCTTTCTGTAATATCCTTTATGGGAATTGCAGAGATATTATGGAAGGTTTTTTAGAGAGATTTTCAGCCTTAGCCTACCCCATTACTTCACTACAAAGGAAAGGAGCTAAATTTGAATGGACTAAAAAAATGTCAAAATAACTTTGACCGGCTAAAGCTGAAACTTACTACAACGAGATATTTTAAATATTGCTTGATCCGGATCGGGGAAATTTGTAGCATGCATGGATGCTGTGGAGAAGGAATAGGGGGAGTATTATTACAAGAAAATTCTGTTATAGCCTATGAATGTAGAAAAATTAAGAAACATGAACATAATTATAGTGTATATGATCTTGAATTAGCTATCGTAATACATGCTCTCAAGATGTGGAGACATTACCTTCTAGGAAAAAAAATTGTTGATGATAGATCACATTAGCCTAAAGTATTTCTTCACTCAAACGGATACTGAATGCTAGGCAAGCAAGGTGGTTGTCTTTCCTTAGTGATTTTGAAATGGAGATCAAACATATTAAAGGAAAGGAAAAGAAGATTTCGATGTATTAAGCGAGAAATGCTTGGAAAAATGTGAGCAATATTGGAAGTAGTGTTAACTTTTACTTGGAGGAAGTCGATACAAGGGATACGGAACCAAGACCAAAACAATGAAAAAGCTTCAAGCATAAATACTTTGAAAAAAAATAAATCAAATGGTATACACAAAATCAAAAAATGGCTAATTTTTTATAGAGATAGATTGTACATCCACGATGTGGACTCCTTAAAGAAATAAATTTTGGATGAATATCATAAAATACCATATGTTGGACATCCTGGGAACCCAGAAATTACTCACGACTTTAAGAAAGAACATATTTTGGCCGAGAAATGAAAAATTATGTAGCAAATTACTTGGCACGGATGTATTGAATGTCAACGAGGTAAAGGTTTAACATTAGAATCCAGTTGGGTTGCTAAATCCTTTACCCATTTTAGAATGGAAGTGGAAAAGCTGTTTCCATGGATTTTATGTCATTTGTCTTACCAAGAACGAGATATCAACATGACTCTATCATGGTTGTGGTGGATAATTGGAATAAAGATGCTCACTTTATACTGTACGGTCTACCTTTGGAACAACTCAAGTAGAAAATGTGTTTATGAAGGAGATTGTGAGATTATATGGTGTTTCTAAAATCATCATTTTGAGACGAGAGACGCAAAGTTTCTTTGTGACCTTTTTGGAGGAGTTTTTTTGGAGGCATGGGTACCAAATTAAATTTAAGTACTTCCTACCATCCCCAGACCCGGTGGCCAAACTAAAAAGAACAAACCGGATTCTAGATAAGGTGTTAAGGTTGTATGTTATGGATAGACCAACCAAGTGGGAAGACTATTTACACTTAGAAGAATTTAGCTACGACAATAGTTACCAAGCTTCCATAAGATGAGCTTGTTTGAATCCCTTTATGGCGAGAAAGTTCCATACCCCCTAAGTTGGAGTCAACGTGAAGATAAACTAATACTTAGACTAGAAGCTTTAAAACAAATGGAAAAAATTTGTTAAAAAGATTCAGAAAAAATATCAAAATAGCTCGGGAACGAGACATAAACGTTATGCGAGAAAAAAAGTGAATTCATCGATAATTCAGGTGTGGGTGATCATGTATATTTGAGGATTAAGCCAAAGAAGAGTAGTTTTCTACTGGAAGTCGTGCAAAATTAGCTTCACGATATTATGGACCTTTTGAAGTGCTAGAAAGAGTGGGACCAATTACCTATAAGTGACCTTACCCATTCACATTAAGGTTCATGATGTATTTCATGTTTTGTTGTTAAAAAAATATGTACATGATTATTCTCACATTATTGATTGGAATGTGATTCATGTGGAACCGAGAAGGGGAATTCCTTCCCAAGGCATTGTCTCAAATCTTGGAGTGGGAAGAAATTGAACTTTGGAACGAGAAAAAGTTACGAGGGTAAAAGTGCGGTGGAGGCACTTCACACCGAAGAGGTTACTGGGAGTGAGAAGCGAGAGATGATGGAAAAAATATCCATCACTTGTTTACATAGTGATTTCGTTAATTATTTTGTCAACATGGGGATGGTGTTTGTTGTTAGAGGGGAATATGTAATACGCGAGTTTTCTATGCTTTTAAATTGACAATTGAACAAGTCCAAAGGGGAGGTGGACCCCTAATGGAGAACTATTATGTGGATTTATTTTATTTTTTTAATTAATAAAAAAATAAAATGGAAAAGTATGTGTTCTATGACTAGGTTGAGAATTGAGACTTGAAAACCTAAATCCATGAGGATGGATAAGGTGATGAGACTTTCCCACACCTTCCGGAAAATATTTGGAAGGAATAAAACAAGTTACTAAAAATTAGATTTGGAGATAAATATATAATTTCCCCAAGAAAGAGGAAAGTATTGAGAAGAGGTAGAAAAAAGTCTGGAAAAGCGGCAAAGACAACTTTAAAGTACCTCTATGGAAGAAATAGATGGAAATCCTAAGTGAAACAGGGAAGAAAGCATCACAGAAATTACTGGGCGCGATAATTGGAAATAGGCTAGGGAAAGCAAATCTCAAATAAGTTGCTCCGGGATAGAACAAGGTGGTGGTATATCATTGGGAGCTAAGGTCTCTACTCGGGAGGGTGAGTTACGGAGAGAAAACTCTACGGTTGGTGGAAACTAGTCAAAGATAAATTGGTATGCACACTAAACTAGAAATGAGCTGGTTGATGATAAGTCTTCATGTGTAATGCTTTTCACTGATTCGAGATTTGTTAATATTATTGCGAAAATTGTTTAAGTTAGAGTTCCATAATTTACATAGGTTGAATTAGCATTGGGTAAAATGATTCAAATCGCCCATACATTTCACACATTTTGTTGCGGTATTAATACTGAAATCTGCATGGTTGTATGGACAAAATCACGTTTTGAGACCCAACTCCCAAAATGTCTAAACACTGGTTATAGGTTTAAAAGCTGGGGTTACTGAATCTAACGAGATAATTTCTTTACAATATTTAAGCAAATAAATTATTATTGAGTACGTGACTAGGGTCACAGGAAAATCATTACTAACGTAAATTTAATTAAAATTCGGATACTTGTTGTAAATAACTCTATACGGATAGAAGTAGGGACTTTTGTACAAATCCACACTCTTGTGTTAGAATACGAGGACATTGTTTCATACATGAATGATAGAGGAACGGTCATAACATCACACTAGTCTATCATTATTAGCGAGGGAACTTGAAACAAGAATGGTTAACATCAAATTTTTCTTGTTCTAGAAACATATGGAAAGAACTATTCATGAAATGTAGAGTGAAAGATAAGTTTGTATAAAAGGAGTGAAAATTAACTTTGAGTACGGCTAAGAAGTGAATTATTTTAGTACGATAATATGTTGATCTATATCATTATTATACAATTCTTTCCCAAAGAATATAAATATTCCGTATAATGGAATATAAAATAAGTAGAATTATATTAAAAAAAATAAGCTAAGATAGTAACTTAGAAATATGTAGCTATGTGTATAAAAAAAAACATACTAAGCTGAAACAATATATTTAAACTACGTGTAAACTTGAAAAATATAATACTAGGCACGAAATCGAAAAAATATTATTAAGTTATGTTCTTTAGTACTAGAAGAGAGCGGATATACATATCTCAGTCGAAATCTCGATTATGAAAAAAATTAGGTGATCTTGTCACCAAGATCAATATTATGAAAAAATAAGTGATATTCAATTATCATCATTAACTGTAAACTAGAACAAAGTAATTCTATTGGAAACGATAGAGAAAGAATAAATGTAGAGACATAAAATTTTATATTTAAATGATGGTGCAGAAAAAAATATTTATAAACCCAACCATGTTTATGTATATTACAAAGGAAAATAAATATAGATACAATGGTCTAGTAAGATCTACGGTCACTACAAAACAATAATATATGTCTACGGTAGTGTAGCAAGATGACTAATGTAGCGAGAGGAACTCAAGTTTGTCGATACTAACCTATGCAAAAAAAGCTGAACTATGTCTCAAGAAAAAGACATCGCATGTGTTACAAGATTTCTAGCAAAAATAAAATGAACCATAGCAGGGGTGTACGCATAAACCAATAAATCGAATTAGAAATATTGAATGTAAATTAAACTTATAACAAATTATAATCGGAAGAAATTGAATTACAAAGGTTTAAGGATATACCTTCAAGAGGTTCAACCTTCATGGAAAACCACACCTGCAACCATAATAATCGATGCAAGATGCGAGATGTAGTATTATGGTTCAAAACAAAACTAAAAACGAAGGGATAAATCATATAGAGAACCCTCACAATGTAAAAGTTAAAACACCACGACCTACTTGTGAAAAACTCCAAGGGTGAAAACGCCCCTTGAGACCGTAGACAAGAAATTTGAAACGTCCTTACGGAAAACTCGAAGGGAAGCCAAAAAATTCCGAGGCAATTTCGAATGCGACTGATCCATCTGTGTTGAGTTTATCCCTCACCCAAGCGAGAAAAATAGAATAATTAAAAACATTGAGGAAAGTGTTGCAATAAGAGAGACATGTATACCAATTATGATAGTGGAAAAAAACCACTGAGAACAATTAAAATATACAACGCAACCTAACACATGAAAAAAACCGGCCATGAAATTTGTGCTCACAACTATGGTTGGAGAAATCATATTAATAGAGACATAGTATATTTAAAAATTTGGGAAAAAAAAATGTCCACGTAAGTATTAAAAAACGACGTAGAGATACTACACCCTTTTTACAATGGAAGCGTCTCGGTGAACGGGGAAAAAAGAAAAAGATGTACTACAACTCCATAGAAAATTATTATAATAGTAGTCTAGGGTGAAATAATCAAATCTTTCGGGAATTAAAACAAAAATCACGGTGGCGTAACGATTTCAATGGGAATTAATAGTAGACCAGGTAAAACATAATGATTTCCATCTACTTTCATTGACGATGGTTTAAGAGCGAGAGAAAGAGTGACAACAATCATTAACCAAAGCTGAAATCAACTACGAAGTGAGAAAGAACAATTTACACGAGTAATGAAAAACAAATACGTGTGAAGAGGGTGTGATGTTCTTCTTGTGTTCCTCACGATGACGGAGGGAGAAGATACGATGAAACCAAGCTTACGAAAAACAAAAAATGAGAATTTCAAATTAAGTTGAATGTACGAAAGAGAAATTGATATACAACACCAATAAACCCTAATTGGCGAGAGAATCCACACCATCCATGCGTCAAGTGATGGAATGAGGGAATGTTGGTTCGATAAGATGGGTCTTGGAAAACAAAGTAATTTCACATTAACCACTTTGTATAAAATCCCGCAAGGTAAAATCCCGAGAAATATACACATTTAATAGTTAGTAAAATTTCACATGGGATGCGACGGAAAAATTTAAGAGTGTGGTGCTACCTATGTCATAACCTTTACATATAAGATGCCATGAATCACCTTGAGTGCGGAAGGGTACATAAAAGTATAAGTAGACATTAAAACTACCATTAACATTCTCAAGCCCAATGAAAATTTAATGTATGCCATTATGTTGGTAGGATGATTTCCAACACTATACGTAAGGTAATTTTCTCATGGGGAATAGTGATAACCTAACTAGTATATGTTAAGAAGCTATAGTTAGGATAAATTCAATTATGGTTTCAATTGATTATATTCGAACTATGAAATCAACATGATGTGAAATAAAAAAGGGGTAGGTAGATATTAAAGTGGAGCATAAATGATATAATATAATTATATAGTATATAAGTGCGAGGGTAACCTATTTAAGACTATATAGTTCCCTTTATTATATGAGTTCAAGGTGAATGAAAAAACAAATGAGTAAGGGGGTTATCCATCAAGTAAGTATATGTAATGAACGTGTGTACATACAATAAGTGAGGAGGTTTTATATTATCTATATATACTCTTTAACACTAAAAAATATGTTTTCAAGGAAGAATAAAGGAATTAGTTTTGTGCAATCATAATATTTGCATCAAAAACCTTAGCAAGGTGGAATCATTCAACTACATCGGTCCTAAGTGGATTCAGGGATCAAAGTTAAGTTAGATAAATTCACAAACTATGTCTTTGGAAGAATAGTACAAGTAGGAAACTATGATGAAAACCAATTATACAAGTATCCTAGCTGCTGGTTAATAATGTAACATATCAATGACTTAGCCGGGGAATGTAAATCATCTCTCGTCAAAATGTGATGAAAAAAAAATAAAAGATTTGTTTGAGAGGAAAGAGGTATTTCATCAATCGACTATTGACATACTTACCCTATGATAGAAAAAGTATGCCCTAAATCTCTCTAGATTTCTAGACCCAAACGATGAGCGAAGCTCATCGAGGTATTTCATCTCAAACATTTGTGACATTTTCTCTATGATTTGTTTAATGATTTTATCTTCATTTCATGTAATGATAAGATCATCTACATATAAACAAACCAAAACAATTCTCCCCTTTTCAAACAAAACATAGTATAGATATTGGGATCATTTTTTTCTTCTTTTATAACTTTCCTTCAAGAAAAACCAATCAATTTTTATCATATCATGACACTGTGAGTGTGTTTTAGTCCATATAACCCTTTCTTTAATCTACTGAGACTAAAAGTTCTTTCACTGTTTAACAAATCCTTTAGGTTTCTCTAAATACACTTCTTCTTCTAGCACTCCATTTAAAAATGTAGAATTAACATCTAGGCTGATTCATCATCCGGTGATGTTTAGTAGCTAAGACAATTAACATTCGATTGTATTTAATTTAGCTACGGGGCGAAGGTTTCCTCGTATATACCTTCTTTTTGAGAATTCCCTTTTTGCAACCACCCTAGCTTTATATTTATCTATGGTCCCATCTTGCCTTAAATTTGGGATTGTATAGCCATTTGACACCTATGGTTTGTTTTCCCTCGGAGTAACTCAACTAACTCCCACGTTTTTTTTTATGTATTGATTCATGTTCCTCTTCCATGGCTTCCCTCCATTCATTATATTGATATGTATTCTTTATAACTAGAGGGTTCAACAACATTTAACATGCTAGTCATAAAATCAATTTACTGTTCTAATTATCCATTGATGGACTTGGTTCGATGATTGTATCTATACCTTCTACTTCTTCCTTTTTTACATTCTGTGATGTAAATTCTCATGGCTATCTCTAGTTTCATTACTCTCTTCTTCCACCAACAAATTAATGTCCCATTATTCATTATTTTTTTCATCGTTAACATCATGAACCTGCTCATTAAAAACTACATCTCTACTCACAAAAAAATCTATGAGTAGAGGGATCAAAAAAATTTGAAAGATTAAATTTAGTAAAATACCCAACACTAGTGCATTTGATGGCCTTTGGATCTAGTTTCTTTTAATCATCCTTTGGTACATAAGTAAAGGCTTTGGATCCCAAAAAAATAAATGTTTAACTACATGTTTAAAGCCTAATAAGGCTTAAAAAGGAGTTTTAAATTAAAGAAACTTTGTTGGACTCTTGTTTCTTAAATACGCTACGGTATTAACCGCTTCAACCCAAAATCCATTAGAAATATTCTTACCTTTCAACATGTTGCACGCACATTCCCGGAAAGAGTTATGTTTTTCCTCTCGCAACCCTTGGGTGCGAGAGCGGTGTGTGGTACTTGTAAACTTCTACAACATTCCATGGTATTTTCAATATTTTTTCAAATCAACCTTCATGTATTCTTCCCTTTGATCCGTGTGGAGAATCTTGATGAATTAACTTGTCACGCTTCTCAATCATGCCTTTGAGCTGTTTGACATATTCAAAACTATGATTTTTTTTTCTAAGAAAATATGCCCACATGAATCTTTTATAGTCATGAACTAATAGTAAACCATATTAAGCACCTCCCAATGATCTCGATTGCATTGGCCGAGATAAATTAGTGTGGAATAACTCTATTATGTCTCTTTGTTTTCTATTTAGATTAACAAGAAACTCATCTTTGTGCATCTTCCCAAGAGAAGATGCTTCGCAATCAACATGACTATGTTTTAAATCGGGGAGACCATTGAACATACCTCTTTTATGAAGTAGCAACAAATAATGGGAAATTAATATGGCCAAATATCCGATGCAATAAGTCTTCTACAAACATATTTGAAGATATCAATGTTTGAAGTGGCACACTTCGACATTCATCTTGTAAAAAAACACTTAGAAGAATCCCTATTGCAATTTTTTTTCATACGATCTAGAAAATCCTAAACCACACAATAATACTTGGAAAAAAAATCTACCTTAAGGTTCTGATATGTTATCATTGAAATATAAATCATATTCTTATTAATCCCAGGCACATACATCACTTTTGAATGTGCCTAATATTTCCATCGAGGGCGATATCATAGGAACATTAACATGTCCTTTGATTTGATACCCTCTATCGTCGCCAAGGTAGAATTTTCTCTCCATTGCTATTTTCTTTGAATTATCCAATCAATTGTCTGTTAGTTGTCATGTTGGTCGATGGTATTGAATCTATATTATTCATCATTCTCATCAGAATCAACCAAAAACAGTCTAAGGTCCTGGTTATGGTCATCATGAGCAAAGTGTCGTGCATGTCTTTTGTATCACTACTGACTTTCATCAAACTTCTTCTTTCAACAATGTTTAACCACATGGACAATTTTACCACAATAGAAACATTTTAATGCTAAATCATTCCTATTTAATGACATACGTTGATATGGATTGAACCTTTTTTGTGGCATACCTCCACCTCTTTGTCCTCCATTTTCCTTCCCTCTAAAGGGCTTCTTCTTCGCCATTAAAGCAAGATGTGAATTATAGGGTTTTAGAGTCATCCGCTATTCTTCCTCTTGCATTAAAATCCCTGTCAATTCTTAAAATTTGGGGGCCTTCTCTCTCTCATTCAATATTGTGATAAAAATATGATAGTCATCAGTCATACCATTCATAGTAATTTTTACCAAATCAATATTACTTACTACCTCTCCTATGTCACCAGGATTTTCATTGAGATCCTTGATGTGAGAGATGAATGCAGTTGTTGTTTCATTTTCCTTCATTTTAATGGAGAGAATCTTTCTTTTCAAGAAAAGTAGGCGATTTGTATTTCTAGTTTTGTATCCTTGAGAGTTGTCCAGTTCTCCTTTGCTGATTTGCAGTCTTTGATGTGAGAGATAAAGTAGTCTTTGATTGCTATTTTCAACATTGTTTTCACCTTGTTCTCCCTCTTATCCCAATCCTGCACTGTCGCAGATTTTGCACCTCCTGCAAATGTAGGTTTAAATTCATCACCATTCACGATCCCCCATGCACTATGCACTTCAAGCATAGATTGAAACCTAAATTTCCAATCAGAATAATTATAACTGTCCAGATTTTTTCTCTCGTTTACGTATACTTCCATCAGAACATTCATATTGATAGTATAAAAAAAAAACTCCAAGAAATTGACAAAAAACCGGATCTACAAATGGATCTATCCTATATCCACAATAAATAATGTCAAGAAACAGATCTACGTGATATTTGAACACTCTAGCAAGATACTCTACGCACTGCACCATGGGCTCATGGGCTCCTCTGCAACCACCTCTTCTGTTACGATCTCACGGGCTCCTCTGGTATGGATCACGCTTGCAGTGATCCTCACAATTTACCAGTGACTTTCTACTGCCTCTACTGCCACTGCTCACCAGCTCCTCTGGCATGATCTCAATGTCTATTTAGGCATGAGCTCTCTGGCTCAACTGGCACAAGATCTGTTTCTCAATCAATGATCCACGACATGATTTTTCTAGATCCATGATGCTCCACAAAACAATCTCTTTAGCTCCTCCCACATGAGCTCTCTAGCTACATGACGTTCCACAACATGAGATCTCTAGCTCCTCGAACATGATCTCTCTAGCTCCTCCAACAGGAGTTATCTTGCTCCAAGGTGCTCTACAAAAAGAACTCTCTAGATCCTCCAACAAGAGCTCTTTGGATCCATGAAGCTCCACAAAAAGAGCTCTCTGGCTCCTCCAACACCAGCTCTCTGTCTCCTCCAACACGAGCTCACTGGCTCAAGAGTGCTCCTCAACTAATATGATCTCAACAACACTCCTCAGCCACTCTGATTTCATGTTGGCCATGCTCGGAAAAACTTTTACAAAGTTTTCACAGATCATCACGATCCTCCCGCACGATCCCGCACCAATTTTTTAGATGATCAACTTTCTCTGGCATGGGTTCACGTTGATCAGTGCTTTTGTGCCACTAAAAAATGCATTGATCGAAGTTTCCTTTAAAAAATAAAAACAACCTCACTGAACCTCATTCAGGTAGCCACAAGCTTCTCTTCTGCCGCTTGGATACTCATAGGTATCAAATCACTTCGGCTTTGATTCAGCCCTGAACCTCTAATACCATGATATATATGGCAGGATCAAATTAATTAAATGAATAATGGCTAGCTCTACAATGATAAACTACACTAGGATGGACTGCGTTTGCAGGTCTATCTACATTCTCATTACAATGAAAACAATATATAGCTTACATGAATATAAGGAAGTTAGAACCAATAACTAAGAAATGGGAAAAAATTCCTAATCAAAGGTTCTCGTTAGCTGAATTGCTTTATTTAAGTTTCTACGTTATCTTCAACAAGAAAATGTGTTCAGATTTTCTCAATGGCGAGCAATCTTAATAGTGTCTTCTTTAAGAACCTCATAATAAAAAATGCCTTCGGTCTAAAAAGTAAGAAAGAATACTTCAAGCAATTATATAGAGCTAGATATTGCCTGAAATTTTGTTTTTCCAACACAAAAATCATGCATTAAATAGAAATATTAAAAATCAAACAGAGAGTTGGAAATGCAATTTGAAGCTTCAAAAATAGGGCCACAATATTAAATTAATGTATTGATTGAATTTTTCATTAATTAACAAACTTAACGAAAAATAAAAATTTTCTCTTCTCCAAGTGTTAATTACATCCATCGATTTATAAAATAAGGTTGAAAACACACTTTTAGCCCAAGCTAAAATCTACTTGCTTTAGACAAGAGAAGCAAGTTAAAAATCAAATCAAACAAGATGCAAGAGAGCTAAAAATAAGGCTAATTTTTCCATTAAGGAACACGAAAAAATAGAAAAAATTGCCTTGTTGATGCTTAAAGAAAGGCGTTGAAAATGAAATTTAAATATGAAAATAGAAAAAATAGTTTAAAAAAAATCAATTTTGTTTTTATCATAATTTTTTATAAAATTGAAAATTAACTCACTTTAAATCCCTACTATCTATATAACAATTATTAACAATAAAATTACAATTTTATTATGATATTCATAATAAAGTGTAGAATCCTTATTCCAAGATATGTACTTCTATTGCTAATTAATTTAGGAAAGGGATGACCAAAAAAGTGGCAAAGAAAAAAATGTTTATGTTTTTTATTTTAATTATATATTGATTGATAAAAACAATAAAAATTCAGTTATTTCAAAATTTATCATTGGTTTACTAATTTTGATAACATATTCTTTTAGAAATGTTAAATACTCCAAAATGGAAAGGGACAATTATCCATTCATTACCCAAAGATTAATAAATGAAAATCTTACAAGACACATTTTCCTGTTAAAATATCAATATTTCAAGGGAAAAAAAATCAACCATATAGTACTAAAGTTCTTTACGACAAATGGGACAGGTGTTGGCCGCACAATGCACTTTTGGTGGAATATGTGACCACAATATATTCGAGTTGTGTCCTCCCGCAGTTGAAAATCATCATGGAAAATGACAAGAATTGAAAAATAAAAAGAAGTGGAGCAGAGGATTTCTCTTCTCAATATTACAAATCAATTAAATAATATTACATTGGATACATCAACATTAAATGATTGCAGTGAGACTCAACTAGAACCAGACTATATGAAACTGAATCGAGACACTTGGATGGATGGTTTCAACACCTAGTAGGTGGTTGGAATTAGATTGTCCAGCACTCCCCCTGAATTACAACCACCTAAAAATTAAATTAAGGTACCTGCTGGTCTATGTCTTAGCGACGCTTACAATTTAAAAATTTGATTTCAACTAGATTTAGTTTTCTTGTCTCTTCTTCCAGGTTCTATAGCCTCCAAATTGTCTGAGATTTTTCTCTTTGTTCTATCCTTCAAACCTCAGTTTCTTCATTTTTCTCATGCAGGTCTTCTATTGTTCCAAGTTGTCTAAGATTGTCCTAGAATTCTTCCAGAAATGACTTGTATGTGGTAGGCTACAACATATTGTCGTCTATAGTGCAATTTTCATCATCATTCTATTGCACCATAAGATGAGAATTATGTTTTATCTCTTCAAAACTCCAATACCTGAAAATTTCATTGACTTGTGTGTTATGGATGTTTTCTTCAACATTCATATGTATAGCATCTGTATAGACCTCATATAGAAATGGTGTCGGAAGCCATGTTTCATGAAACTTTAACTCTTCTTCATAATTAGTCTGTGTACCTACACATTGGAAATAAATGGGAAGTGTAAAAACAACTCCAAAACCACGTTGATTTTTCTCCTTCTTCTCTGAAATGGAAACTGTCTCATGTTGTTCTTCCTTCTCTGCTTCTTTGTAGACTTATTTGTTTGCATCTATCTTTATCTCTGCTTGGTTTTATTCCTTCTTCTTTGCAATGGAAAATTTCTCCTGTTGTGCTTCCTTCTCTTCTTCTACCTTTATCTTTATTTCCTTCAGCTCTACAATGGGAGATATTTCTTACTTTGTTTCCTTTTCTACCTCAATATTTGTTTTTGTTTTGTCTTTGTGAGCTTCCTTCTCCGCATCTACCTATTTCTCTGTTTCTTCTTTCCCTTTGCAGACTTCTTTCTTTGCATCTGTCTTTATCCTTGTTTCTATCTCTATATTTATCTTTGTCTTTTTATTTGTCTTTGTCTCTGTCTTTTCATCACTAACCTGTGCTACTGTAAACAGGTTTTCTTCCACTGTTTGAGTGGGATTATCCCATCCAATAGCATCATGTTGATATCGTGTTTTTGTTGCATCACTTGCAACCAATCATTATTAGCCAACACATATTGATCAAATTTTGCATCAAAAATATTAATCATCGTATTTACCATAGAAATGACTACCTCAATAGCAATTTAACTTCCATCAACAAGATGTGTTGCTAGATTCATTAAATGCTCATTAGCAAGCTCCGTTGCTGGAATCACATTAGCAAGCTTTGTTTTTGGAGTCATCAACAAGCTTTGTTGCTGGATTGATCATATCATCATTAGCAAGCTCCATTGTTGGAATCATCAAAACATCATTAGCAAGCTCCGTTGGTAGAACCATAAAACATTTTTCCACTTTTTGCTATGCACAGTGGGGTTCACAAGCATCTTTGTGCTCCTTCTCTGCTGCTTCTGCAATTTCTTCAAGACATCATCCACTTATGGCTGAGCACAGTGGGATTCAATGAACTTTTCATCTCATTGTAGATCTGTTGCTCTAGATCCACCTTCATATTCAACTTCAATGCTCTTCCTTTCACTAAACCACCTCCCAATGGTATCCCATGCCTCCTTTGTTATCTTGGAATATGAAATAAAGGTTAGAATGATTTCATCCACATATTCATTTATGCATTTTAATACAAAGGTGTCCTTTTTCCTCTTCACTTCTAGATCTAAAAATATCTCAAACATATTTTGTTTTTTCTCTAGTCTCTCGGCTTTTCTAATGACCTCATTACTTGGCTTCCAAAAATTCTGTATGAAGACAATAATTTCACAAGGCTTTCATAATGCTCCTTTTTAAATCTCCTTTTTGAAAAAAATCTACTTTCACACATGCACTTTTAAAAAAAATTCATGCCAAAATAAAACCCTTCTTTTTTTAAAAACTTTAATAAAAGAACATTTTTTATGAGCTTGCTTACCCTTTTAAAAAACTTTAACATAAATCTTTTTAAAATCAAGTTGAATTCTTTGAATTTTTTTTTTAAGTAATGGATGAGCCCATTTTTAAAAAAATCGTTTCAATATGTTTGAATGAAATAGATAATTCCTTCATGCATTAACTTTCATAATTCACTTTAACTCAAAAAATCACCTTAATGCAAGTGCTTCAGGCCGGAAGCATGTGCGAGAAGAATTGATATATGTATTTGAAACTAACACAGCTTTTAAATCTCCGTTGTTGCATTAGAAACGCTTAACGCGTTTTATCAACAACTTGGTTGCATTAATAATTCACTTCTCTCATTTCCTAGAGTGTGTTATCCTGAAACAATATTAAAAAAAAAAAAACTATGTTGACCTTTCTTCAATTCATTATCGGCGTCTTCATTGTCTTTGTCGTGGTAGCTGACTTCTTCGTCCAGTGCTGCTTATTAGCACTAGGCTTCTTCAAACTTCTGTTACTAATCAAAGAGTCTTACACAGGCTCACCTCTTCTTTCTACTGCTCTAACTTTTCTCTTGTTACTATTTTCTCTGGGAGTCTTATGCAAACTAGCTCTGATACCATGAAAAGAATTGAAAAATAAAAAGAAGTGGAGCAGATTATTTATCTTATCAATATTATGAATCAGATAAATAATATTAAATTAGATACATCAAAATTAAATAACTGCAGCAAGACTCAACTAAAACTAGACTAAACGAAATTGAAGTGGGACAATTGGATAGGCGGTTTCGACATGTAACAGATGATTGGAATTATATTCTCCAACAACAAATTCAGAATGATTAAGTGATGTTTTTTCTATCACTAATATGTTTGCCTCAAATAGCAATGAGATGTGAACTTAACTATTCCAGGGCATCTATGTCTTGTTGGCGTTGCCACCGAATCAAAGATGCATGCATGGCTGCACCGAATGACGAAAACCTCCTGTAATAATTCCTAAAGCTCCCTAAGTTATCTTATAATCTCTCCTATCTCAGCTGGTAATTCTCTATATTGATCTCTTTCTTCACCCCCTCGTTATTCTGGTAGTTGTCCTTCCATTTGTAGACTCCCAAATATTCAATAAATGGTGGCTTTATGTGCCTAAAGAAACTATGATCGCCGATGATAATGAAGATAATGATTGATGACCCAAAAAAAAAAAGAGTGCGTTTGTCTTTTCCTCCCTGCATTTTGAATCAAAGTCAATCGAATTTAATTAATCGTGGAAAATACATCCACCCAAATTGTTTGCGTCCGTATGCAGAGGGTTGCATCACAATGGCTTCATTCCTCTCTCTTCAATTTAATAATAAAAAATAAATGTACAAGCATCAAATATTTTTATTCTCCTTTCCATCTAAGTGTAGTGGTTAAGATGGTGGAGGAACATTCATTTAATAAAATGTTGATTCTGTGAAATTTTTAAACCTTATTTTGAGTATGTGTACTATTTTGAACTTTGATAGATATGAGCTAAAATGAAACCATTGATTTGATATATCTTTAAAAAATAAAATATAAAGAGATGAGTTTGATTTCAAACTATATAATTTGTATTATTTTGAAAGGTTTTTTTCATTAGGTTATTAGTTTTTGTGTTCTAGGTTTTGACAATTCATTGTTTTGTTTATAGCTTCTAAATAGAGTTAATGGTTTTTGTGATGCAATCCATGGTTCTACCCATGGTTTTTTTTGTGTTCAAACCTACTTAAATGCTTTAGGAAATTAATTATGAAATGCAAGGGTACTTAGATCCATCTTACCTCTACACTTCAACACATGGTAGATCTAAGTTTAACATGGATTTTGACTAGTTCGTAACAATTCTCTATAATTATGGGAATTTTTTTGAGAAAGCATTTTGAAATAAATTGTGTTTCAATATTGGAAACATTTTATTCTTTGAGCGGACACTTCACCCTTTTTGAAATAATATAAAAAGTATAAAGATAAAAACAAGTTAAATAAAAATTGAATATATATAAAATATAGAGAAAAATATTGACTATTAAATAAAATTATTTAAAAAAAAAAAATTAAATATAAAAGAATAATAAATGATATGGTTAAATTGTAGGCTAAATTTTAAAATAATAAAAAAAAAAAATTAAATATAAAAGAATAATAAATGATATGGTTAAATTGTAGGCTAAATTTTAAAATAATCAAACAATAAAAGAAAATAAATTAAAGAATCATAATCGCATGGAAAAAATATAAAACAAAAAAATAAGATGAGTTAATAATTGGTACTCAACCAAAAATGAATAAAAATATTAAGAAATAATTATAATTGAGATTGAAAACTTATGTGATGCACACTCATTTTCAAATAGATTCTTCCAGGGAATCACATCATCAATCATAGAATCAAATCGTTTCGAAATACCAAGTGTAAACAATTAATTTGAAATCAATGATTATAAAATTAAAATAAACTAACCATTAACATATTTGTAAAAGAATTTAATTTTTCAAAATATTATTGAAATAAATTAATAATTAAGATAAAGTATTATAATAATAATAAAATAAAATTAGAAAAATGTGGTTAAATTATAACAAACTAAGTTAAAGAGGAGAAATTAATGCAGAGAAATAATAAACAAATATGCTAAGACTTGTGGGTGAATAAGAGGAAGAAAAAAGGAGGGGGATAGGGAAAAGGAAGATACAAATGAGAGAACAAAAGAAAGTGAGAGAAGGAGAGATGGCCTAAGATGTAGAGAGAAAAAGGAAGATAGGAAAAAATTATTGGGAATTTCTAGGATGTTGATAAATATGATGGAGGTGAGGACTATATTGGTTAGGTCGATAACTATCTTCCCATTAAATTTGTTCTAATGAGGCCCTGTTAGGTCCCTATATTACTATTGTAGTCCCTTAACCACTCATCAAATCTCATCATTGAGGTTATAAATATCCAGGTGCTCAATTATATATGCGAGAAGTAATGACTAGAAAGAATAATCAGATCCGTGAGTATAAATAAGAATAAGCTCATAAATCAAGGATTACTTATCTTCAATGGGAGACCATCCTCTCCCTCTTCAACCAAACTTTAAGAGCCATCCATGGACCATAAAACAAGGATTCCTTCAGTCAAAAAATTTATCAACAACTAGGTCATTTTTCTAATCGCTGCAAAGTACTTGAGAATCTCCACATAGGCCATGTGAGGGTTTCATACACCAAATATCAAGTCTTTACTATAAAATAGGGTTTCTCTCAAACCCTCACTATCACATCCTTATCCACTAACTACCTGTGGTTTTCTTCATACCCTAGAATTCTTTTAGGTCTCTACCATCATCTGCTTGATTCCATAAAAGTGTCTCCATGGGGATGATCTCCATGGATTTTCTTTAACCTAGCTCTGATACCATGTCAATTTTTCATAGATTTACATTGTTCTTTTCTTTGATATATGCATTTCTTCAACAACATGTTAAGCTCACCACAAATAATTGTATCATTATAAAGATGTACCTTATTAACCATGAGAATATGAAACTATGTAAAAAGAACAAGACTATCATCATCATCCAAGAAACAAAATATAAAGGAACAAAGGAAGAGAAGCATGAACACATAGAGACACCACGATTGGTTAGAGATGAGGGAAAAAACCACTACGTGGAAAACCCTTTCAAATTCTTCTTCTTAGATCGTCATCAAATGATTTAGCAAAAAAGAGTACAATGATCCATATATCCATATCTTCATGATGCGGTAAAACAACTAGCACATGCATAATGTAACCTTACACATATTTCTATTGAACAAACTTGACTCTAAGAACTGAGATGCACTGACACTGGCTAAAGCATAGGGATCATGAATACTATTGATATTCAGTGAAGATTGTGAATACCTATTGCAACAAAAATACATAGAGATAATGATCCAGATTTATGCCGGTGTAACAACTCCACTTACCACTAATTTTTTTTTTCTAATTATAGTATAGTTACCCACCTTGCAAATTTTGCCGTTCCTCTTTGACAATTTGTTGTTCTTATCTTTTCATCACAATTTCGTCGATTTTTGATGAACCTATTTTTATCCTATCGTCATGCTTAGATGAATTCTATGGTGATATGACTTGAAATGAATAGTTCACAACATCACTACTCCTTCTTTCTCATCCTCTTTCCTCCTTAACCTGATATGGTTTAGGTTCAACTTATCATCTTCATCACCTTAAGTGTACATAGGAATTTTGCACTATTACACTTCACTTAATTCCCTTACATCTTCTATCATTTATTTTTTTTATTTATTAACTACCCCACTTAGTCTCATGTTTCTAAAATTCTCTTTAATCTATCCAAAGGAATTCCTCTTCCTTACTATTCGTAGCACAACCTTATCAACTTTATATATTTTATGAATTAATTCCCTTATAATATCCAACAGGGTTTGATTGAATTCCCCCTACCATAATTGGATTTGAAGTCCATATTAAAGTTCTAAAATTTGGCTTCTCACAATATTACCCTTGGGCTACATTTCGATATTGCATTTAAGGACTATTCTATGGTTTTCAATTCCTATTCAAATACTACAATCCGAGGTAAATTATATCCTTTCAATTGTAATGTTATTCCAAAGTACCAAATATAGTTGTCGACTATATGTTAAAGGAATATGTCTTTAATATTTCATATTTTAGGGACTTTAAGCGTTAACTATGGCTAAAAATTCCTTTGAATTCCTACCATGAAATATTGATTGAGCTTTGTGCACAAAGCCTCTCCACTATAATATAATCACATGTCATATTACACCTTTATTGATTGTTTTGTGTCCCAAATTATAATTTCGAGTATTTATAATTGGGCTACCTAAGTTTTATCCCTGGTTACATTTCTAGCTTCGAACGTCCTTGACCATTTCATGGTATTTGCCATCAAATAGTTTAGTTTGATCAAATTATATTATAGTGTTACCTTGGGAATGCATGCACATCATCCCTCCATCCCCCAAGTTATTGCCCTATATTCCATACATTAAGGCTAAAAGGTTTGTAAACTGCAATATTGGTTGAAAATTAAATTTATGTATCTGTACCAGTACCAAAATCCCACCTCGATATTTCTCTAGCGTACTGGCAAGTTGATGTTAATGTTATCACATGGTTTCCCAGCGTCCATTATTCAACGCCTTACACATGTAGTGTGAGGATAGAATCATATGTCGTGGAGTGGTTTATCCCAGCTTCCATTATTCAATGCCTTACACATGTAGTGTGAGGATAGAATCATATGTGGTGGAGTGGTTTACCATGAGGTAACCCTAACTCTGTTCTACCATTTCCATTTCTGAATTCTTTCGGATGCGGTTCTGCACATTACTTGCCCACGCAACCCAATTCAAGTTTTCTTTCATTGCCAAGTATTTCACAACGAAAATCACGTAGTCAATCCCTGGTATAACTATTAACACAGTCATCCTTTCATGCAATTAACGTTTGTCTCAAGTAAAGCCAACGCTCCTCTGCGTTTACGTTACCCAGCAGTATTTCGTTTATGGTTTATACGGTGTTTACATATATCCTAGTTTGCATTTCCGATTTTTTTTATTTTTTTCATAGATTTTTGTTCTGTCATTAATGATAGTTCTTCCTGCTAACTTTTTGCAGTTATATTTGAATTTGATAAGTATCTATATCCAAAAAAATTCCAAGTTCTACAAGTAAAGGGTAGTGATTTATTACACCTCGACAACCTCATTTTTTGTTTCTGCGAGTTGAATTTTCATAAGTCCGTGGCCTAAGTTTGAAGTTATTTTGCAGTTTGACATGAGCCGAATTTGATTATTCCAACAAACCCTAGGTAAATATATAACCAAATTTCCCATTTTTATTTTTATTTTGGGGACATATTTTCAAGTTAGATGCTTGATCTTACATATCACTCCCCATAGACGGGTTATATTAAAATTTGCTCTTAATTCCCAATTAATTTCGGGAATTCCTGCCCTTATGCGTTTTCCCAAATCGGGGGTGTTTAGAGACTGAAATTTATTGCAATTTTTATTCTACCTGGCTTCTATCTTTAAGTATGACATCTCCTATGTTAAATTTACTCAAATTATTCAAACGGAAAGATTCTAACTTTTCATTTCACTTTTCAAGGTTCGAATATAAGGTGATTGTGGGTTTTATCATTTCTCAGGTTAGTTTTCCATCATGATATATCACTTCAATACTATTTCTATTAATTGGAATGACTTTCTCCACAGAGTCTATCTTGACTCAAACAAATCATATATTTTTTAGTTCATTTTACCTCAAATTCCCTTGTAAATTAAAGTCATTAACTTTGTTGATAATTTCTTTGCATGTATGTATAAATGATACTTCACAGTTCTACAATTACTTTTACCTCTAAGTTACATAGACTAGTTTCAAAGAGTAATATCTAGAAATGAAAATTTTATGTTCTGGGGGGTTCATAGTAAGAAAAATTAATAGTTATTTTTTAATTTCCACTCTCTATAATAATACTTCTATTTCCTGAATTTGATTCCTAGAATTCGATTCATAGAATTTTTTAGATTCTTCCCTTGGGAATTATGGAGACTTTTAATCAACTACCTCACTAATAATTGATTTATTGTGCAGACTCCTCTTTTAAACTTCTAAAGATAGTCATGGCCATTCAGGTCTCGTACTGCACTAAAATAGGTAATTCCGTTCCCATGTGTTTCCATACTTTTATTGGTTTATAATATATGCTTGTGTATATTTTTGTCCTTAAATTGTGATTTGGTCACTTATGTGAATACATAAATTTATCTGCACATCTCTACTTGACCAGTAAGGTAATTTACTATTTACCTCCTTATAATTTCCTTTACTGATTTAAGATAATAAATTTAATTATCCTCATAATTAATTAAAATCAAATATTTTATTTTTTATTGTACACATATTTTATCTTGAGCCATTTATTTTAATCAATCTGAGTGTTCCTCCATCAAATGCTGAAAATTGGAAGTTACATCCACTAAATTCCAAGATAAATATTTATTTGTAAATTTCTTACATAATATACAGATTGATTTTCTGCTATTCATGTACTATGAACAATGTATCCTAATAAAATTTATCAGTATTTCCTACGTAATTTCCATGAGCATGTATTGTTATTTTGTGTACATGCTAGTATCATCTTTTTGTGCTAAGATATATATATGAGATTGAATTTCTCATTTATTCTTATATTGATTAGACACAGTGATGTACGGATGAAAATAAAATAGATATTGAAATCATATTGTTGTTGGATTGTATGATATCTCTTGGTGTACACAGGTTTCCAATTCATTTTGATTTGTAGGATAGTTCAGTTAATTAAATCCACTCTCAACTATTCTAATTCACATAATAAAATTTATGAATTGAACATAAAGTTCTACAAAACCTACCAATAGATTTAAACCCTCCTAATTGGTTTTAGATCTTCTGTCTGTTGGTTTCTAACTAAATCTGTCGATGTAACCATATAGAACTAACCTATTTTTCCAATGGTTAGGTTCTGTTAAATACATGCGACTATAAACTGTAAGATTGATTTAATTACTCAGCATATATAATTTTTCATTTATCTTTATGCATAACATCATTCCTCAAATATATCATTCAAATCATCAAAGAAGAATAATAATTCAGAATTAATTTAACTCTGTATACCCAAGACTATTTTCCACTCAAGCTTGAGCTTTATCTCCACAGCTCCCCCTGAGTAGAGATCTCATCCTCCCATTTGTACAAAACCTCTTGTCTACCCAGGGATGGCATATTTAAGCTTGCTTTCCCACCAACGTGTTTCCATAATTTCATCTAGTCAATCAGGATGTTGTTTTCCCTTTTGCCTAGGATTTCCTTTTATTTCTTCCACAAAAGTACTTTAAAACTAGTTTTTTCCTCTTTATAGTTTTATTCCACCTCTTCCTAGTAAATTTCCTTTTTACTGGGGTATTTTTTTATATTTTTATCTCCAATCTAAAAATCGATATTTAATTTATTTTTTTCGAATGATTTTTGGAGAATTGGGAAAGTCTTGGAAACCTTATCCATCATCATGGACCTAGATTCCTGATCTCTAATTATACTCTAGTCTTTGCACAATTAATAACATTTCCATTTTATTAAATTTAATTTATAAAATATGTCCACAATACTTGTTTTCCCTTGGGGCCCACTTGACCCTTACAACTTTTGACTGCCAAAATTAAAAGCAGAAAATTAGGGATATTGCATATTCCCCCTTTAAAATAGAACACCCTCCTCGATGTTTCCAATTACTTTGTTTATTTATCGAACATGAATGAAGGTTCCTCCTTCATCTCATCTTCTTGCTCTTAGAAGTTTCCTCAGAGTATAGGTGTAGTCACCATAACTTTATTCTGCTTACTATTATATCTGGAGTTTGATTTCTTCCTGCTTCATTAGAAGAATTATGTCTGGAAGAATTTTTCATTCCTGCTTCCACCTATTCACAGTTCATACCAATTCATATGAGTGGTATCACCTATATATATATTGATACTAATTAATCAAGATAATACTATGAACCTTAATAGTTCTCAATACAGTTACTTGGTAGCAAGACTCCTTATGGTTCATAGTAGTACAATGCTAATTTAGCAGAGCTACTATCCTTCCATGTATGTATTCTTACATTGGCTCCATCTAATTGAAGTTTATAATTTCCTGTTACACTTAACTTCACAAAAAAAACACCTCTTAATCAGAAGCTTATTAATTTCTACTAAAACAACTTTGTCATATGCAGTTTTCCCACTTAAGGTTTTGTCCCTTTGTCCAGTTCATACATGCACAACATGTATTTAATATTTGATTGATTCTCTCAATTTGTTGAGATGGTAAAAAACAATACTCAAGTTCAACTTGATACTCTTTTTTTTTGTAACATAGTTTTCAAAGTCCACTCGAAATCAACATTGTCAATTTTATCAGTTTTAATCAATCTTGGAACCTCATATTTGTCCACAATTTTTGTCTCACACACATGGACTATTTTTATTAATGTCTGGTTCTGGGCCAACCAGTTTTAATATTGATTGAAACAACCTCCTATTTCTATTTTGGAATAGGGATAGAATACAATAGTTATATTGGATACTTATGTTTCATTCTTACTTAATAACATTTTTTACTATAAAATATACTACTCATTTCGCATACCATGCCAAATCATGTGTTGGTTAAATCATGAATTCGATTTTAATCACAAGTATGTCCTACCTATAGACATTTATGATATTCATATAATTTTTTTGTTTTAATGAGATCGCATTAGTAATGTACACTCTATTTTTTCAACAATCAGTCCCATCCTGATTTGGAATATATCCTAATATTTTAGTATTCTAAATTTTTTCTTGGAATTTTTCATGTTTAATGTTGGAATCATTACCACTTGAATCAATCCTTCAAGGTCAGAGTTTTCATTACTCCAATACTATCCAAATTTTGAGGAAAAACCCCGCTCAAAATATCTGAAATCTTATTTTCTTTTCCTCTTATATGTTTCATTTTTATTTAAAATTCATTAAGGAAATAAAAACACTTAATTCACTTAGCATTTTTCATGTTGTTGAAAAATTTATACTTCAAAATTAGGTGTTATAGTGTCAAAACCCATTCTTACATAACAGATAATGTCTCCACTTCTTGAAGCATGCATTTTAGGAGCTAACTCCAAGTCATACCCAGTGTAATTTTGTTCATTTGTCTTAAATTTTATTGACTCATATGTTGAGTAAGTTTTTTTTTCATAATAATACTACTTCTAATCCTTCTGCCCGAGCTTCTGTAATAGTATAATTTCTTCGATTGGGTCATAAATATTCAAAATTAGGAGAAGTTGTTAGTTGAAATTATTCAAACTATATTGACCATTTTCATTCCATTCAATTTTCACTCCTTTCTTATGTATAGAGGTAATAGGATAGGCTAAGACTAAAATTATTTCTACCAATATCCTGTATTATTTCTCAATATGCGTGATTGATCCTATGGTTGAAACATCAGTAAGTACTGACCAATACATAATAACTTCTATCTTTATTCAGTGCACTACTAATCCTCTTTCTGTATTTAGATGACCCAAGTACTGAATTTTATCTTTATCAAATTCCTTTTTGCTAAGTTTGGCATGTAATTTATGTTCTCCAAGTGTTTGCAAAGTTCTAGAACAATTCTGAGTTTTTCTTTATGTTCTGTTTCATTTGACGAATTAATTAAATTTCATTTCTGGTGTGACGAATTAAATAGTGATGAATTATAATTTCAAGTATTTACAATTTGGTTACTTATGTTTTATCCTTGGTTACATTTCTACCTTCGAACATCCTTGACCATCTCACGCTATTTGCTGTGAAATATTTTAGTTCGAGTCAAATTCTATTATAGTGTTACCCTGGGAACAGATGCACATCATCCATCCATCCCCCAAGTTATTTACCTATCTTCCATACATTTAGGCTGAAGGGTTCATATACTGCAATATTGGTTTAACATTAAATTTATGTAACTCGACCGCTACCAAAATACCACCTCGATATTTCTCTGTGGTACTGATAAGTTGACATTAACTTTATCACATGCTTTCCCAACATCCGCTATTCGATGCCTTACACATGGAGTGTGAGGATGGAATCGTATGTCATGGAGTGGTTTACCACGAGGTAACCCTAAATTTGTCCTACCATTTCCATTTCTTAATTCTTTTAGATGTGGCTTTGCACATTACTTGCCCACGCAACCCAATTCAAGTTTTCTTTCGTTGCCAAGTTTTCACAGCGAAATTCAAGCAGTCAATCCTCGGTATAACTGTTAACACAATCTTCCTTTCGTGAAATTAACCTCTATCTTAGGTAAATCCAACGCTCCTCTATGTTTATGTTACTGAGAAATATTTCATTTATGGTTTACACGGTGTTTACATCTATTCTAGTTTGCATTTTTTATTTTTTTTATTTTGATCATATATTTTTGTTTTGTCATTAATGATAGTTCTTCCTACTACCCTTTTGCAGTTCTATTTGAATTTGATAAGGATCTATATCCAACAAATTTACAAGTCCTACAAGTAAAGGGATATGATTTATTACACCGCGACAACCTCATTGTTTTGCTTTCTATGAGTTAAATTTTCATAACTCCATGGACTAAGTTTTAAGTTCCGTTGCATATTGATGTGAGTCGAATCTAATTATTCTAGCTAACCCTAGGTAAATATACTACCAAATTTCCCATTTGTTTTATTTTGGGAACATATTTTTGAGTTAGATGCTTGAGCTCACGTATTGCTTCCCATCGATGGGTTATATTAAAATCTTCTCTTAATTCCCAATTAAATTTGGGAATTCCTCCCCTTATACATTTTCCCAAATTTGGGGAATTTAGAAACTGAAATTTCCCGCAATTTTTATTCTACCTAGATTTTGTCTTCGAGTATGACATTTCCTACATTAAATTTAGTCAACTGATTCAAACGAAAACATTATAACTTTCCATTTGACTTATCAAGGTTCGAATGTAAGGTGATTGTGGGTTTTAGCATTTCTTAGGTTAATTTGTCATCATAATATCTCACTACAATATTGTTTCTATTAACTGGAATGACTTTCCCCAAAGAATCTATATTGACTCATAAAAATAATATATTTTTGAGTTAATTTTACCTTGAATTTCCTTGGAGATTAAATTCATTATATTTGTTGATAATTTCTTCGCAAGTATGTATAAACGATACTTCACAGTTCTATAATTACTTCTATCTCTAAGTTACACAGACTTAGTTTCAGAGAGTAATACCTAGAGATGAAAATTGTATGTTCTGGGGCTTCATAGTAAGAAAAATTACTACCTATTTTGTAATTTCCACTTTCTATAATAATACTTATATTTCCTGAATGTGATTCCTAGAATTTGATTCATAGAATTTTTCAGATTCTTACCTTAGGAATTATGGAGACTTTTAATCAATTACCTCACTAATAATTGATTTATCCTGCAAACTTCTCTTTTCACCTTCTGAAGCCAGTCATGGAAATTTAGGTCTCGCACTGCACTAACACAGATAATTCCATTCCCATGTGTTTCCAAACTAGTATTGATTTATAGTATATCGTTGTGCATATTTGTTTCCTTAAATTTTGATTTTATCCCTTATGTGAATACAAGAATTTATCTGGACATATATACTTGACCAGTAAGGTAATTTACTATTTACCTCCTTGTAGTTTCCTTTTCTGATTTAAGATAATAAATTTAATTATCCTCATAATTAAATTCTAATCAACTGTTCCTCGGATGCGGGTGGAGAGGTGAGAGTTTAAGATGATGGGATGGGGGTGGAGTAAGTTTGAGCGCCACCTGCCACCCCGTGAGCTGGAGGACGATGGTTATTTAATTTTGGCTGTGTGTGGTGTTATGGCATTTATGCCTGGCACTGGTAACAATCCTCTGTCCGACTTTCGAAATGATTCGCAGCATTGTAAGATGATCCGGCCCTCTTGTAAATTAATTGCAGGTCCTCGGCTTTGGATTCTTCGGTACTCTGGAGATATTATGGATAATTTCATTGATATGGCGGATGTTCCCATGCCAATCGCTCAGAACTGTTCTCCAGATGCAGGTATTTCTTTCAAGTGAATGTCAACTGGTTTGAGAAGCAGTTTGAATTGTTGTCTTGACCTCGGCAACAACTTTCACCTCCCTCTCGCAGGAAATTGCATGCACGTGTCCTTCTTATTGCTTCCTAACAAGTTGGTCTCTGCCCCTGAGCAGGTTTTTTCTCCTCTTCCTAATATCCTCATAGAGTCTGCTATCATGCCGCGCCTCCGACATCGAATGCGATGCCGCAGAGGCTCCTCACGTGGTCGGTTGCGTCATCCTTTGCTCACTCCTAGCACCACCTCGTCTTCTTCTTCTTATGATGATAGTCATTCCAGTGCTCCTTGTGGACGTAGGCTTCGCTCTGGGAATTGTCTTGGTACCCCCGTCCCCTCTCCTCCCCCTGCTCAGACTCACACGGCATGTTTCTCCTTCGTCAGTTCTCTTAACCGTCCTCTTATCACTGCCTCCATCACAATTTCCTTTCTGGAAGAACCTCAAAATGTGGATCCCATTTCTGGTCTTGTCTCATCCTCTGACTTGCAGGCAGGGTCGATGCACAATGTTAATTTGAATTTGCAGGGATTGGGAAGCTCTGCCCAGTAGGGGCAGACCAAGGATATCTCTATGCCTGAAGGTCAAGCGAGCGGGATGCAGATAGCCAATGATCAAGCGAGCGTGATGCCGAATGCTGGTGGTCAAGCGAGCGAGGGGCAGACTGATTATGATCTCATGTGCCTGAAGTGGAACACTGCTGATCACGTTAGCTGAGGAATGGTTCCTCCTTTGACCGGGAAAGTTATCCATTCAGTTGAGGACTTGTATGATGCAGATGGAAACCCTGATGAATTCTGCTACAGGGTCGTCCAAGAAGATCCCGATGAGTAGTTCCACCCTCTCCTACTATTTTTTGTGCTCTGGCTCGGCCCTCTCTTCTAGGTTTGTTCTTGTCTGTCTCAATGTTTTTGTTATAAACTTGTTATATTGTTATCTCGCCTACCTTATAGCTTGTTATCAGCTATGGGATCCAAAAACTGATGTTCATATTTCCCCTGCGAGGGATTTTTTTGTGAATTCTGTTTTGGCACTGGTTTCCCTAATTCAGGGCAGTGATCCTTAGGAGTTTATGTTCAAATTCCACTGCATAGGGCAATGTTCAAGCTCTGGCTTGCTGTAAATATTTTTTATCTATTAATAGAATAGTTTTACTTAGAAAAAAAAAAAAAAAATTCTAATCAACTGTTTTCTGGTTTATGGTAGAGGTATTTTAACTTGAACCTTATATTTTCATGAATCTGAGTGTTCCTCTGTCAATTGTTGAAACTCGATTTTATTTCTCCACTATGCAGGTTGGTTTATACCCTGCCCGAATTTACATCCACTAAATTCCAGGGCAAAGATTTCTTTGTAAATTTTGTACCTAATATATAGATTGATTTTTTGTTATTCATGTACTATGAACAGTGTGTCTTAGTAAAATTTATCGGTATTTCATACAGAACTTCCATAAGCATGTATCGTTATTATATGTACATAATGGTATCATCTTTTTGTGCTAAGATATACATATGAGATTGAATTTCTCATTTATTCCTATACTAATTAGACATAGTGATGTACGGGATGGAAATAAAATAGAGATATAAAAGCATATTGTTGTTGGATTGTATGATATCTCTTGGTATACAAAGGTTTCCAATTCATTTTTATTTGCAAGATAGTTCAATTAATTAACTCCACTCTCAAGTATTCTAATTCACATAATAAAATTTCTAAATTGAACATAAACTTTTGCATAACCTACCAATAGATTTAAACCCTCCTAATTGATTTTAGATCTTCTGTCTGTTGGTTTCCAACTATATCTATCGATGTAACCATACAAAAACTAACCTATTTTTACAATGGTTAGGTTCTGTTAAATACATCCAACTATAAACTTGTAAGATTAATTTCATTCCTCAACATATATAATTTTTCATTTATCTTTCTGCATATCATCATTCCTCAAATATATCATTTAAATCATCAAATCACAATAATAATCTAGAATTAATTTAACTGTGCATACCACTTAAGGCAAGACTATTTGCCACCCAACCTTGAGCTTTATCTCCATAACTCTCCCCGAGAAAATATTTCTTCCTTCCATGTGTAGACAACCTTTTGTCTACCGAAGAATGGCTTATTTAAGCCTTCCTTCCCAACATTTTGTTTCCATAACTGCATCTAGTTAATTAGAATGTCGTTTTCCTTTTTTCTTAGGCTTTGCTTTTGTTTCTTCCACAAAAGTACTTTAAAACTAGTTTTTTCCTCTTTCTAGTTGTATTCCACCTCTTCCCTGTAACTTTCCTCTTTACTAGGATATCTTTTTAGATTTTTATTTCCATTCTAAAAATCAATATTTAACTTATTTTCTCCAAGGATTTTTGGGGAACTGGGAAAGTCCTGGGAACCTTATCCATCCTCTTGGAATTGGATTCCTGATCTCTAATTATACTCTATTCTTTGCACAATTAATTCCATTTCCATTTTATTAAATTTAATTAATAAAATATGTCCACAATACTTGTTTTCCCTTGGGGCCCACTTGACCCTTAGAGCTTTTGACTGCAAAAATTAAAACCAGAAAATTAGGGATATTATAGTTGGAACAAAATATAATACACATAGATCCATAAATACAAAGATGCAGTGGAAATAACACTTCATTTAATTAATATCAAAGAACTGAAATTTTCTTACAGACATAATGGAAATAAACTAGCTAGGGCACTGGTAGCTTATCTCTGAGAAGAGATGTGGTGGCTACAAGCCTCTAAACTATGTTTCAATGAAGCTCAAGGGCCTATTTATTATTTAGAAACAATGAAAAACCCTAAACATCCAAAACCCTAACCCTAGGAGATGAAGCGCCAAAACTATGGGCCTCGTTTGGGTAATTTGGTGTTTCAACTTCCTAGGATGTAACTTTGGCATACGATTTAAGTTTGACATGTATCATACCTCGTTAGAAAGATATATCCAACTAAAACTTTTTGTGTGAGAAACATCAATCCATGGACCCATGTTGCTCCCAATTTTCCCAAAAAATGTCATTTAGCGCCTCAAAACAACTCTCGAATTTTAGGACCCAAAAAATGCTAAAAATAGTAAGTTTGTACGAAAACTGAAAAAATGAAAGAGACAGTGATGGGGACCCATGTGGAATAGGCTGGTGCCAACAATATCCACTTGGATCATTCCTCCCCCCCTAGGAATTAATGGTCCCCATTGCGTTGAGTTCCTCCATGAGATGATGAAACTTCTGCTGAATATGGTCCCTGGTGAGCCACTTGCATTGGTGTAGGAGTTGGCCAACTTTGACAACCCGATACAGTTGGATTTTTTTTGGCGAGTGTTCTTTATTTTGATTTCCATGATACAATATGTGGTGGTATGTTCCATGAAGTCTAATTTTAACTCTATTGGTGTGAGTTTTTTTGCAATGTTAGAGGTGTCCAGTAGAGGTGGGAAGTAGGGACAAAGGTGGTCCATATTGAATACTGGGTGAAGACCAAGGAATGGTGGAATACTGAGCTCAAAGGAATTATTTCTTGTAGCATTGGTGATGGTGTATGATCAATATCAAAGAGGGCAAAGCTTGCAGTGGGGTCTAGTGAGGTGCTCCTTCTAAAAATGTAGCCACACTTTGTCACCCACCTGGAAGTTGCATGGCACCCAATGTTGAACATGTCATTGCTTTTAATTAGCATTGGCTTTGTCCAATATGTCATGAACCTATTAGCAGATGTGCTGAATGAGCTCGATGAAGTTGTTTGCTTTGTCATCTTCAGACTAGAGATGAGCTGAATCAGCCTGGGTAGCCGCAAATGGCATGACTACGTTAATGTGACATAGTGGCTGGAATCCAAAGCCCACCTGAAAGGGGTTCTGGCCAGTTGAGCTGTGGAGAGCCTAGTTATAACTATTTTTTACATAGGGGAGGCTCTAATCCCATGTGTGTGGTTGCTTTGAATTGTACATGTGCAGAATGTGTACAATCATCCTTTTGACGACCTATGTCTGGCCATCAATTTGGGGTTGGAAATCTATGGGCTTGGTAAGCTTGGTGTCCAACATTGACCAGAGGTTGGACCAAAATGTGCTGAGGAACCTTCTATACTAATCTAAGATGATAGATTGTGGGATCCTAAAGTGCACCCACACTCATTCAAAGAAGATTTTAGTAGTGGCTTTTTCTATGATATTTCTCTTGTAGGTTGCCATAATTTCCATCTTCGAGCTCTATCGACGTCCACAAAAACACAGTCATTTCCATGCTTTGTATATGGAATGGCCAACATGTAATCCATGGAGATGGATTCCCAAGGTCGACTAGGGGTAGGTAGCAGAGTATAGAGACCTTTATTCTTGATGGTTGGTCTGGAAATGGCGCAAGCAATGCAGGATATGATGTACTTCCCAACATCTTGTGGAAGGTTCAACCAATAGAAATAATTTTGTAGTACTGCCATTATTTCCATGACCTAGAAATGCCAACGAATCGATTTTAATGTGCTTCCCATATCATCATGGCATGCTCCCTTGAAGGAATAGAAAGGTGTCCTAGGTGACATAATAATGCATCTTGGAGGTGAAAATTTTGAACTTGTGTACCCCCCAACAGTGCCTTTTATGAGTGGCCGAATTCTTGATCTCTCTTGTAGAGAAGCGGCCAATCATAAGTCTCATTCCCACAAGTGTTGAGAACGGTGGTTAGCTACATGATCGGTGGTCGGCTGAGGCAGTGTGAAACATTATTGGTGCTACCCATCTTGTACTTGATGTTTAAATGAAATTTTTGTAGATATGTGGACCACTTCTAATGGAAATAGTTCTGTAACTTTCCTTGTGTTTATATGAAGTGTAGGGTTCAATGGTGTGTTTGCATGATTGTTTCCCTCCCTAAAATGTAATTATTCCATTATCGACAAGCCTGCACAATGGAATACATTTCTTTGTCATAAGTGGGATACTTGTGGACTGTGTCGGACAGTGTCTCACTGTGATATGCCCTAGATGCCCATGTTGAGAAAGAACTGTGGCAATAGCATAGTCAGAGGCATCTATCTCGATCTCAAATTGTTGTTTCAAGTCTGGTAATGCGAGCACTGGGGTAGAACAGAGGCGATGTTTCAATTCTATGAGTGCCTTCTATTGAGATTATGACTAAAATAACTTTTCCTTCACTCCTACCTTTGTGACTTGACTCAAGGGCCAAGTGATATGAGAGAATCCCAACATGAACCTGTTTTAGAAATTAGCAAGTCCGAGAAAGTTCTAAAGCTATTTTAGAGTGGTTAGGGCTAGGCAATCTCGAATGAATTGGATCTTGGTTGGATCCACATGCACCCCCTTTCATCAATAATGTATCCTAGAGATTGAACCTAGGTCATGCCAAAAGTGCACTTCTCCAAATTAGCACACAAATTGTGTTACCACAGTGTTTGGAGGACTTGTCAGATGTGGTGGAGGTGCTCTTCCTAATTCTGGTTTAAGATCAAAATTTCATTCAAGTACACCACTACAAATGAGATGGTGAATGGTTGCAAGATGTCGTCCATCGACCTCATGAAGGTTGTGGGGGCATTTGTTAACACAAAAGGCATGACTAACCATTCGAAAAGGCCCTCCTTGGCCTTGAAGGAAATATTCCACACATCAGAGGGTTCGATTAGTACCTCGTGATACCCAGAATTTAAATTGATCTTACTAAAATATTTCACCCGTTTGATTTGGTCCAAAAGTTCATCAATATGTGGGATTGGGTACCTATTCCAGACGGTGATCTTGTTCAACATTCGATAGTCAATATAGAGTCTCCAATTCTTTCAAGTTCGGGCTCCCATAGGGTGATGAACTCGGTTGGATGTGAACTTTCTGCAGTAGCTCCTGAATCTACCTCTTTATTTTATCATTCTCCAGAACATAGTTTCGATAGATCGATCCATTGGGTACCAGCGCACCAAGGGTCATATACATGGGGTGCTTGACCTGAAAGTGCAGAGGCACCCTTGTGGGTGAGGTGAATATGTCCCCATACTCCTCCACAATATTCTCCATTTGTTGTTGTCGAGCAGAGGATCTGTATCTGGAGGTCATGGCCATAGTCTTCTTCTTGCCCTAGGGGCGGATCATGAGGAAAAAAAAATTCCTCATTTTGGAAATGAGCTTACTACATTGTTTTGTAGTAACCAAAGAGATAGTGGCAGGTGGTGGTACCTCTGGTATCTTGTAAAACTTATTTCCCAAATTAACAATAACTATGCGAGGCTGGGACTCACACATAGCATGTCACTTCCACAAGTATGGTTGGCCTAATAATACATCAAAAACATCAAGAGGAGAAATTTCACATAAAACCTCATCTCTGAAGGGCTTGATGCTGTAGGGAAGGTGGCACTGCTGGCTGACGCAGCGATCCCTTCCTTGGTGAAGCCACCGGATGGTGTATGGCTCTGGGTGTTCTATGGTCGGCAAGCACAACTGCTTCATGGAGTTTGCAAAAATCAGGTTCTTTTGGCTCCCATTGTTTACAATGAACTCTATCATGGAACCCTTTACCCACATTTGGGAGTGGAAGAGATGCTCCTCCTCCTCTGGATCTTCTGGTTCCTCCTTCTAGATCTTCGTAGTGGCAATAATGGAATTGGTTTCTGCATCAATAATCTATTTCATTTTGTCATTCCCCTTGTCAAGTTCTGATTCAGAGTCGGAGCATGCATCTGATTCGGAAGCCCTCATCTCGGCTACTAGCGATTGCTTGGCCTGACACACACTTGTGTTGTGAGTGGAGCTCTTATGGAACTCACACCACTTTTCTATGTCCTTCTTTGGCTTCACGGTGTTTTTCTTTTCTTGCAGCTTTAGCAGGTTGTCTTTGGCTTCCATGCCTTGGATTTGTTCTTTTTTCTACAATTTTGGGGCACCTTTTCCTTCCTTTTGATTCACATATCCAAATTCTTGCTTCTTCTCTTTGAATTTATACTCAATCTTGGCAGCATACCGTTATGTCATACCAAGCGAGGAGGTGTAGAGAAGCTCCATTTCCTCTTCAATGTGTCTGTGCAAAAAAATTCAATACTTTAGCACCAAAGGTTTCTTTGAACCTTTGATACCCAACTTTGTGTGCAGAGTACGAAACAGATCATCTCATGCACATCTTAATCCCTTTGTTGCTGCAGCATGGTCCATTGTATGTACTTGTCCTGATAGCACCCGACGAGATAGTATTTTTCCTTGATGGCATCTTGGAAATAATTAAAAGTGGGTACAACTGAGAACAAAGAGGGTTTTTTCTTGTCCTTTTTCTCATAGTAGGTTTGCCTCTAGTCATTAACATGTGGGGTAGCTTTGAGGAGTGCAAAAATAATCTTCTCCTGGTAAAAAAACTCATGAGCTGAGAAATATCATTCTAATAGATTCAACCATCTATCTACAACACCTGCATCTATTTGACCCTCAAATATGGGAATTTCAAAGTTTACTTGTATCTTAAAGGGAGTAGCACCTCCAGAGTGGCTTCTGGATGCAGATGTGCCGCAGGTGGGCAGTCGTTGAAGGATTTGGGAAAAATTATCCATCATCGCGTTCCTTTTCTTTAGGGCCTCCTCGAGATATATTTTTATAGGATCTCATGCTTCCTCATCTTTATTTTCGTCCCCCATGGGTGGCCGTTGGGGTTTTTGAGGCTGATCTTACAAAGGTTCAACCTGATCAAGCCCTAATTCCTTATCCCTCGATCTCGTTAGGGACAACAAAGAAGGATCAAGAAAAAGTAGACCGCTCTAATACCACTCATCCAGATTTATGCCAGAATGAAACAAAATACACATATAACCA
The DNA here is from genome assembly GCA_034641835.2 of Pinus albicaulis. Taxonomy (NCBI): domain Eukaryota; kingdom Viridiplantae; phylum Streptophyta; class Pinopsida; order Pinales; family Pinaceae; genus Pinus; species Pinus albicaulis. The sequence continues at coordinate 1,242,052,904 of CM076575.1, forward strand.
TCAATATAAAGATGTAGTGGAAATAACACTTCATTTCAGTAATATAAAAGAATTGAATTTTTCTTACAGACATGATGGAAGTAAACTAGCTAAGGCTTTCGTAGCGTATCTTTTAGAAGAGATGTGGCAGCTACATGCCTCTGAACTGTGTTAAAATGAGGCTCAAGGGCCTATTTATTATTTAGAAACAATGAAAAACCTTAAACATCCAAAACCCTAACCTAGGAGATGAAGCGCCAAAAGTATGGGCCCTGTTTGGGTAAGTTGGTGTTTCGACTTCCCCAGAACATAACTTTGGCATACAATATTCGTTTGATGTGTACCATACCTCGTTAGAATGATATATACAAGGAACACAACTTTTTATGTAATAAACATTAGGCCATGGACCCATGTTTCTCCCAGGTTTATTGAAAAAAGTCTTTTAGGGCCTCAAAACGGCTCCAGAAGTTCAGGACCCAAAAAATTGCTAAAAATAGTAAGTTATGCCGAAACTGAAAAACTGAAAGAGATAGTGGTGGGGCCCCAAGTGGAATATGTGGGTGGCCACAAATATCCAATTGAATCAAAAAATATTCATATATGTAGATCTACAGCATCAAGATCATGGGTCTAATGGATCACAAGTTATCTCAACTACCAAGTCCTAGATCTGAATCAAGGATACTGGCAAAGACTGATATGAAGTGACTTTGATTGAGTAACATATGTATGAAGGCAATGTGCAAGAAATTGAATGTGATCCAAAACTGATATGCCCATAAAATACATTATTTGTAGCTAACACACTCAACCCATGGATGAAGCCTCCTTAGCCACGACCTAGACTCTATTTTCCCACGGCTGAGGTCCTAATCAACTTGGAACCCTAACTGCGACCTCCACCCTATTTTCTCACGACTATAGCAGCTTATCCATTACCTTAACATGACGTACTTACAAATTTTTCCCAAAATCTCCATTATTATACCCATCACTCAGTCTTATAAGACCCTTGGCTATGATCCCAAAACCTCTGTGAGCTTCTCTCGACGAACCTATGCGAGCGAAGAAAAAATTGTCAAAATAGATCAATGCATGCAAACCAAAGATCACTTGAGAAAGTGTAAGAATGAGGTTGAGGTTGCCTTGATTTATTTATTTTGTGTGTGACTACATGGGGTTAAGGCTAACTCCATATGTTCTTAGGCCGACCCATTCCATTTCACTTTAATAAATAAATTATTTTCATAATTTAACTTTTTCTTAACCGATTGGGGAGATCTATAGGATTATTTTGGCCATCTTGAAAAGAGAAATTTAATGCAATTATAATCTCGACAATACAGGATTACCATATTTTAATTTTACTAAAGTTTCATAATTTTAATAATTCACTCCTTGGGCTTGTTGAGGGAGTGTGTTGGCTCTCAAGTAATTGGAAAATGGTTATTTCCCTTAATTTGTTGCAAATCTCATTAATTATAGTGAAAAATTCTGAGATAATTAGGGGATCAAAATGTCCAACATATGTGATTGTCTGGTTCTGTCTAACCTAAAAATTCTCGTGGCTAATTACAATTCGTAGGGAGTCCTAAGAGCCCAATTTTCCTTGATGGTCAGGAATTCCCTCCTAATTTCTAACATCCATAGATATAGCCTTTCCAATCATCACCTTTGACAGAAGTAACATGGAAAATCAAAGGAATACCATGGTGGCTCGAATATTTGGTACTCACTCATAGAATTCTCTTCAAGTGAGAGAGTCAACAAAATTATGGCCGATGTCTGGTCCTCAATGCTCCTTCCTTGTGTAGTAGTTGTGTAAACACTCATTGATATTTATGGTGGAAACAACAATTGGTATCTCAGAAGAATCAACAACTTATAACTAACCTAAATTAGGATCATTTTCACTCAGGTCGGTACCAAGGAAAGAAACACTTCATGCAAAATATGAAATTAGGAGTGAATAATATCATGGGAGGCTTAGCATATTTGGGGTTATTCTCATAGGGTTCTCACTCGCTAATCCAATTTTGAAGAAAGCACATATAAATAGAGCACAAAGTGAAGCATCAATAAGGGAATTCAAGTTCACATTCGAGTAGTCACCACGCTACTTGTCAAGAAAGGTTTGTGACTGGGTTCCACATCATAGGCACTAAGTACTCTATTCCTCTATCTTTCTCGACATGTGTCCATTCTCAACTAACCATAGCTCAATTCCCTTCCTAATTCCATATGGACATGTTAAAGATATTGTTATGTATTTTCAAATAATTCTTTTATGAAGTCACATGTTGGCACCTAGTAGAACAACATGATATATATATATGCATTAAAATAATGCTTCCCCCTATTACATTTCAAAGTCAAATACGAAAAAAAAATATGTTATTTAAGAACTCACTATTAACTTAGGAAGTGACCAACTATATAGTTTTTCATTTGTTCCCTCTCACAACATCATACACAACAAATTGAAACTTTGTACGTTAATCTTGCTCCTTCTTAATTCATAGTCATTGCTCAAATGGATGCACTTTCTCAATAATACTATTTCATCGCAGGTGGGTCATGTCTCATCTAAAAAATATTTCTTATGAAATATACATCCCTCTATATTTGTTTATAGAATTCAATGAGTAAAATCTCAAAATTATGTTGACGACATTATAGATAAACATTACTATAGAAGGTAGATATGCAATTATCTCTCTCTCTCTCTCTCTCTCTCTCTCTCTCTCTCTCTCTCTCTCTCTCTCTCTATCTCTATATATATATATATATATATATATATATATAGACACACACACACACACTACCTCTCTCTCTCTTCCTTCCTCCCTCCTTCTCTTTCTCTTTTTTTACCTCTTCTCACTCTCTCTTTGGCACTATTTATGTTGGTTTCCTACCTATCCCTCTAGCCATATCCATCTATCTCTACCTTGATTTATCTCCCTCTTCTTTCTCCATCCATATTTATGCTTCTCTCTCTCTCTCTCTCTCTCTCTCTCTCTCTCTCTCTCTCTCCCCTTTGTCTGTCCTCCATAACTCACTCTCTCCCTATCCATCTCTCTTTCCGCTTTCATATCTATCTCTATATCCATCCCTCCATCACAACAACCCCTCCCCCATCTCTCTCAGACCTCCTCCCCCTTTTTCCCCTACTCTCTCTCTCTCTCTCTCTCTCTCTCTCTCTCTCTCTCTCTCACACACACACACACACACACACACATTTACTCCTCCCCACCCCACATTATCTTAAATTATCTTTATCACTATTTAACCCTTTATTCCTCCCTCTCTACCCCTCCCCCTCCGCTCTCTCTCGCTTCACCAGCCTACCCCCCTCCTTCAATCCCATACCCACAATAAGAGTTATTAGCTATAGAAGCAAATATATATTTAAGGAGCTAAGAATTCACACATGCTGCTAGAGCTACAATCCGTCACATGAATTTTTAAATCTATGAATAGGAACATGCACATGTTCTTAGCTATAGGAATGCACAAATTCTTTTTTGAATTAAGTTTATTTTAGTGATTATAATCATTTATATGTGTGATGAGTTGGTTCCTTAGATATTGATTTCTAATGACAAGTTTAGTGATTTTGGTTGCAAATGAATACTTTTTTTTTTGGTAAAATGTCCCTATATTACTATTTTCAGCATTATTTTTATGTGTGTTAGACCATTCTATTATCCATTAAACCATAAACATATTTAGAATGGACATTATAAACTGAAAATATATTATAATAATAACAATATTAACTATTTTTAATAGTTAATATATTATTATCTTGAAATATATAAAAACATAAAATGTATCCATCTTTTATCAATTTTTATAAAAATGTTAAATAATGTTAAAATCTTTTTAGGAAATTTTTTTATTTGATAATTTAAAATATATATATATAATTTAAAAAATATATATATGCATAATATTAATATTTTCTCTATAATTCTTATAATAAAATTAAATATCCATTATACTTTAAATAAAAAATAACACATCATTGTTACCAAAACCCTGATGGTAAATGACTACTAGATTTGCCAAATAAAGAAATTTTATTGAGAAATAGGCATCGTAAAACTAAAGATCCCAATTCCTATCTTCGAGAAGGAGCTATAATGCAGGTTCATTATATCCAAGGTATCACTCACGTTATTTCCAAATTCTTAGCCAAAAAAATACTAAAATTTTACTTAGGCCTTATTAGGTAGTTTTTTAGGACCCGCCTCAAAGAAACATAATGGACACAACCACAATCTCATTTTCATTTCCTAAATTTTCGACAAAAGCCTCACAACAATACTGAGTTACTCTCCATGCCACATTCATGAAGTTATTGATATCTAAAAGCATCAATTTTTTTTTTCCTATTCTTTTGGTCGGCTCCATTTTCCCTTTTAGTTACTTTCCTTTTCTCCTTTTTCTTTTTTTTTTCCAAGTGTCTTATTGTACTTGTTTCTTATGACCTTGTATAAATAAAAGAAATATTTTTTATTTATGTTATTATTTTGTTTTTTTTTCTTTTAGTTTAACTTTCTTTTCTAATTTATTTTATTATCATTATTTCTTAATTTTTTCTATTAATTATTGCATTACTCTTTCAATTATTGACTCTTTTAATTTTATGTTAAAAAATTGACTTCAATTGCACTTGTTTTATTTTTCTGGTTTTTAATTTATTTTAATTTTATGAAATTTGATTCAGTTATTATTATTATTTAATATTTTATTGTTGGTTATTTTTTTTATTAATTATATTAATTTTATTTTTAAAGCTATGTTTCATAGTATAATTATAAATAATATTTTTATGTTTTTTTCTTTTTCTTTTTTAATATATATATGAGAAATATTCATATTTTGTTCTTCAAAAGGCTATTAATTTTCATCAACAAAGCTAGAAGTCATTACATCAAAGATGATCATATCCTTTATTGTAATTGGGTAATCATTAGTCCTAACGATAATAAATAAACCTAATTAACAAATATTAAATAATTTTTTCCCAAAAAAAATCATATTCTTTTTTTAAAAAATTATAAAAAATATTACATAAATACTATAAAAATTATAAAAAATGGGAATTGATTTCTCAAAGCCATCAACACACAATATAATCTAATTGTGATTATTTCTCTTTATTTATATTTTTCTACTATTAATTTATTTTTTAAATTTAGTTGAAAAATCATGAGAAATTAGTTATTTAGGACTACTTCTCATAAAAATGATATAGCTGAATAATTTATTTAACATACTTAAATCTCAAAAATAATATTTAATACAATGCCGTGCAAAAACCCCTCATATTTAAAATATAGTATTTATTATTTCTTCTCTAAATAATTTCATCTCCGCTCATAATTTTTTGCTTAATTTCTATTTCATTTCTAAATAGTCAACTTTTTGACTGATTTCCATATATTCAATTTTCATTTGAGAAAATATAACAATTCTCAAATATTAACAAGGTTTATTAAAACTGATCTCCACAAAAATCACGTAATTATGCAATTTTTTATAAATATAAATTATATATTCCAAATTCACTATTTTACACATGTTTCTATTATAACAATATTGGATATCAAAACTAAAACGGACACGTCAATAATAATTACGTATAACTTGCAATTTTTTTTGTTTTATTATAATTAAATTGAACGGTCCACATTGAATCGTCGTGACGGATCCCCACGGATACATTTTCGATTACTATAAATTAAACTCGATTGCCTTTAGCACTACTGTTTTTGGGTCATTGAATTAAGGATCAGCGAATTTTATTTATCCACAAAAAGCAGACATTCGGTGAATCTCTTGAAATATAGTAATGGAAGGAGAACGACCAGAACAGGAGAGCGGCGAAGATAGAGATTTTCGAGAATTATTAGGTCAAATTGCGGAGATTATAAGAGAACTCCAGCAACAATTGCTTCAGGCTGGAGGATTCGAAACTATCATACGGAGAATAATTCAAATTATCATACATTCGGGAGGTTTGCTTGGTCGACTGCGAGATGAAATGGCGGTGGAGTTAGAGATAGCATTGATGGAATTGGAAGATCGTTTTCCATTGACGATGTGGTTACAAGTCTACGCATTCCCGCTGTTGCGGCTACCTCGAATAACAATTCGAGAGGGGAATATCAATAATAATAACATTTGCATAGTTTGCCAAGAAAATTTTATTTTGGGCGAAATGGCAAGTGAACTCCCGTGCAGCCACAGATTTCACCAGACATGCACCATTGAGTTGGTGGGAATGTTTGAATGGGCGGGAATCATTGAATTTGGCGAGTATCCAGGTTGTCCTGTATGCGGAAGAGTCATACACCAGGAACCTGCCCGAAATTCAGCGACTCTGTTAGATGCCATTGCTATTTCAGGCGAGCATATTAGTGATACAACCAGCATTACTTCATCGTGCCCAATTTGCCTGGATGATTTTCAATTGCAGGAGGATGCGGGTCGAGTCCATTGCGGTCACATATTCCACCAAGTTTGCATTGAGCGATGGATGAATGTGGCCAACACCTGTCCCGTCTGTCGCACAGAATTTCAGTAACTCCTTTCTAGTAAATATTTTATTAGTTAATTCATAAACTTAATCGTAAATATATAATAGTATGATACAAAGCAGCAACATTGGGTTTTACGGGATTTCAGAATTTGCTTTTATTAGTTAATTCATATAACCTCCTTCTTTAAGTGTTTGGATTCTTGTATTTATTTCAAAATTGGTACCGAATTCCTTCTTTCTCATTACAATCTCAACTGTTTCAAAATTAGTACCAAATTCCTTCTTTGTCAAAGTAATCTCTTAAGTTGAGATGGGAGACATCAAAATGAATACCAAATTCCTTCTTTCTCAAAATAATCTCACTTATTTCAAAATTAGTACCAAATTTCCTCTTTCTCAAAATAATCTTCTCAGTTGAGATGGAATTGATCAAAATTATTTCTCAAAATAATCTCAACTATTTCAAAATTATTACCAAATTCCTCTCTTCATTTGAGATAGGGAGATCAAACATTATATTTATGAGCACTCTACATTATATTTATGTATACTCTTGTTTAAAAGGCAATTTTATAGAAATTTAATTATTCTCCCAATTTCCTAATTACCCAAATTTAGAAATTACAATAATTTGTTATGAAGAGATGTAGTTATAGTGTTAATAAGTCCAAGTAAAAGGAGTGCTGGTGTTCTGAATTGTAAGTCATAGGAAACATAAATTTTGTCTTACCACTTTTTCCATACTATGGCCCCAAGATGACATTTCTAGGGCTATGGAGGTTTCTATTGTTCTCACTAAATTAATCCTCAGCAATAGAGTGAACTACAGCTAGTTGGTTGGCCCACTTGTCTATTACATTAGTCCTTCTAGGTTTGCTACACCGGCTCTTCTACCATTCTTTTTGTCCTTAATAACTTTAAGACATAGGGCTCTTCTTTGGAGTCACCTCACAACCATCCAACAGTACTTGGACTGCTATCAATATACCCAACCACAGTCAATTCTTTTACTAATCTATTGCGTACAATATTTCCGTCATTTATGGCAGTATTCTTATGTACCAATCTTTTTGTTGTCCAATATATTTGATAATTCTTCTAAAAATTTATAGATGATTGAACTAGGGTCACAAATCAGCCAGTAATAGTCCATTAACTATTACTGGCTGATTTCTTGATCTGCTTCAATCGTCTATAAATTTTGGAAAATTATCAAATATATTGGACAATAAGATGGTGTGGGCTCTTTTATGCATGAAATGACGGAAACCCTGTGCGCTGATAAAGATTAGTAGGGGTGACTGTGGTGGTATGACGATCAATGCGGATGGTGTGAGGTGACTCCGAGGAAGATTCTATGTCTTTAGGGATTATTAAAGGACAAGAAAATGGGCAGAGGCCGGTGTAACAGGCCTGAGAGGACAATGTAATGAACAAGTGGGTATTGACTGGCTGTAGTTCGCTCTATTGCTGAGGGATTAATTTAGTGAGGTGATAAGAACTCATTTTGAATGTCGTCGTCAACAATGGAAAGTGATGAACAAGGTATGTTTTCCTATGACTTGCAATTCGGAGACATAGATTTTAACTCTTATTTACCATTTGAGCTAGGGAGATCAAACATTATATTTATGAGCACTCTACATTATATTTATGTATACTCTTGTTTAAAAGGCAATTTTATAGAAATTTAATTATTCTCCCAATTTCCTAATTACCCAAATTTAGAAATTACAATAATTTGTTATGAAGAGATGTAGTTATAGTGTTAATAAGTCCAAGTAAAAGGAGTGCTGGTGTTCTGAATTGTAAGTCATAGGAAACATAAATTTTGTCTTACCACTTTTTCCATACTATGGCCCCAAGATGACATTTCTAGGGCTATGGAGGTTTCTATTGTTCTCACTAAATTAATCCTCAGCAATAGAGTGAACTACAGCTAGTTGGTTGGCCCACTTGTCTATTACATTAGTCCTTCTAGGTTTGCTACACCGGCTCTTCTACCATTCTTTTTGTCCTTAATAACTTTAAGACATAGGGCTCTTCTTTGGAGTCACCTCACAACCATCCAACAGTACTTGGACTGCTATCAATATACCCAACCACAGTCAATTCTTTTACTAATCTATTGCGTACAATATTTCCGTCATTTATGGCAGTATTCTTATGTACCAATCTTTTTGTTGTCCAATATATTTGATAATTCTTCTAAAAATTTATAGATGATTGAACTAGGGTCACAAATCAGCCAGTAATAGTCCATTAACTATTTGTTTATAACTTGCTTTAGATATTTGTCTAAAACTCTATGGAAATTCCATCAAAATCAACTCCTCTTAATGTCAAATAATTTTTCATACGGAATATTTCCTCTGCTCTATCTTTTGCTCATGTTCCACTCTCCTTTGGATTTACTGTCTCCACACATTCTTCTACAAACCATCTTCTAGATCTAAGATGTATATATATAGGGGTAGTCATTTAATATTATACTTGTGTCTGCTTTTGTTCTAGCTCTAAATTTTAGTGTAGGTCTCGCTCCATTTTTTGTTGGAATTTATCATACAGCTTGTGACCTACTAACCACCAAAAGAGAATTTTATCTCATGCGACCTTCACAAAGAGACACCACTAAAATCACATGCCAATATTCTCATAAGCAACATCTCTTAATCTAGATATGTTAGAAGAGAACCAAGAATATGCCATCCTACATTATAGCTTAAATTGATTAAGATATGTAACATTCTCGCAAACCCTCACTTGATCATCTTTCACTTGGTGGATGATCATAACCATTGTTTATCAACCCTTACTTGACCCTCTAATTTGACCTACTTTAGGACTACATCTCTATTAGCCTCCATGATAAAATGATATCCTTTTCACTTGATATTCTTTTCTCCATGAATTTCCATGGCACATGAGAATATGGGTTTGTTCTTATAATATTTAATGAAAACACAACCAACTGCTACAACACATCTACTTTGTAGAACTAAATCTACACACATCAAGGAATCAACTAGTGCATATGACATTTTTTAATTTTTTCAAACCATTCTTCGTTAAATTGAAAACTATAATAGAATAGGCTAGAGATCTTGTTCCAGGGATCATGGTATTTTACAATCACATCCATACAAGCTATAAGGGCTTGGTGTTAGTCCTTTGACAACCAATCTACCTTGAAAAATAGAACACATCAGCCACTTTTTAATGGTGGCCACACATAACCCTTTCAGTACACACGTATTGAACACATCTCTTAGGTCCTCATACATCCCATTATGCGAATCCTAAATCTTCCTCTATCAATGAATTCAAATCCTTTAGGTTACTAAACTCGGCTCTTCAAACTTAGCCTTATATCTACCTATATTTTCCTTTAAGTTATGTACCACTTAACCCTCTATCTACCTATATTTTCCATATTGTTGCTCCAAGAGGACAAGTATAGGGCTATGGAGGTTTCTCTTCTTCTCAGTAACTCAATCATCTATAATACAATGACATAGCGATAGTTGGCTTGCCCACTTAACTGCAGCTTTAGTCCTTTAAAGTATGCACGACTATAGGCCCAATACATCTACCTTTCTACCAATATTTTTTTCCTTCACAAGTATAGGGCATAGGGTTCTTATTTGACAATAATCTAACAACCCTCCAATCGTAATTGGACTGCCATAAAGTTTATCAACCGTTGTTAATTATTTTACTGATCTAGTTCCCCCAACAATCCCTTCATCAAATGCTCTTCAAATCTTCCACCGAATAGTGATTTGAGTCCTCTCAATCACTATTCCTGTGTACCAATTTCTTGGTTGTCCAATCTATGAAGAAATCTGAACTAGTGCTCTTATCATCTGTCTAACAAATTGTACACGATTCAAATGGGGTCACAAATCATCCACTAATAGTTCGAGCTCTTCCACAACGCAGACGTTCACTACATCTTTCTCTCTTGGTAAGACTTACCTCTACTATTTATTCCATCGTTATAATGCGTGCATGTTCTTGCAAGGCCGAGCTTTAGTTTTCTTCAATTTTTATATACACTTTCCTTGTGCTGAATGTAAGTTGGTTTTATGTTGTTGGTTTGCATACCCTGGTAGGGTAATGACGTCATTGAAGTTTGTATTCGGATGCATATGTATTATTGCAGATTTCATTTTGAACCTCTTAGGAATACTTCGTGGGATTTATTTGAATCGTTCGTTTTTCACATCTTAGGTTCTGAGGGCGTAGTAGAATGTTGTTCTATCCATTGATATGATTTTCTTTTTAATTATACCTTTTTGACATGACTAAGGGAAGCATTTAAATTTGTCCTGAATCGACCTCCCCATCATCAGCTTTACGAATGAATTTTATTCACGGACGTTCATAGAGGTAATTTCCTCTCAGGTTTCTCTCCAAGTAACTGTCTCTCATTTCTCTCAAGTGTATCAAGTTGCTTCCCTTGGTATTTGTTATAATACATAATTAAAAAAAAATTATCATTTTTTGACTTGTACAGGTATCACCACATTCTACCTCTGTTTACGAACTGAATTATACGCCTATTTGAGGTTTTCAGGTAGGTGGTCTGATTTAGTATTTTCTCTGGTATATCAGGACCTCAAACTTCCTTAGAAATCTCGCGAGGGTTTCGGCATTTACTCCTCATATTCAGATCTCACCTATGTATTATTTGAAATTTGCGAGTTGCCATAGCATTGTTTTTATGACTAATGTGCTCGTTTTTACAAGGACTTGTGGACTTTGTTACTGCATTAAACATATATATTATTTCATATTGTTAATTTTTTTGACATACAAATTATGTTCAGATTTGATTTATAATGGGGAAGAGTTTCTAACTGGTTTCTATACCAGGAGTATTCATCTCTAAGGGCTATTTTTAGAATAAGTTAAAATGTGGTTATGTATCTCCTTGTAACTTCAGAAATGGGTTCATTGTCTACACATGTTTTATCTATACGCTAGATGTTTATTTTGTGGGATTATATAGTTCCTTCTCTTCGATTTTCAATAATTCTCCCCAAGAGCTGAATACCTAATGTCATAGGCTAATATAAATAACTCTTCTCCTTTTTCCATATATATAATATGAATATTAAGTTAAGATCTTGGCAGCTTGTAACATTTTTTATTTACAATAGTTAATTAATCTTCCACCTGTACATGTATCAAAGACTACTTTCAGTTTACCTAACTGCTTTTAACTCATATTTTTCCCTTCCTATTTAATCTATACACTCTTCATGCACTGTCCAAAATACAACACAAGTATTTAAAATACATCTGCAAGGATAAAATTATATGTGCACTTAATGTGGGTCTTTACATCTGTTCAGGCATATGCATACTTTTCTAGCAAAATCTTTCATATTATTTTGCCATAAATTAACATTCAGCATAAACTATAATAGAATGATTATATGGTTTAAAACTTCTAATTCTATTATACACTGTACATATATAAAATTTCACCTGTTAAGTTTCATTTTATTTTTGTGTTCTATAGCACAGGGTTTTAGTCTAATAACTGACAGTCTCTGAATGGAATTTACTTTCTAAACTTCAAAGTACTTAAGATGCATGTTCATATTGGAGCATTTGTCAATTATCTTTCTTCCAGTCTGTTGTCCATAGTGCAATTAGCTTTAACTTGTAGCCTTTTGTTAAATACATATATTTATATGTAAATTTCTAAAAGAACTTTAACTATTTTAACACTGTGTAGTCTGCTTTCATGGCATGTCCATATCACTATAACCTTTATTTAAATCATCATTTTTAATTAATTAATTCCTGTATACTGTAGTTAAATTATACTTTCACTTGTATAATTTTATGTCTATAACACATAATCTTATTTGATTATATCATTTCCTACATGGAACATATTTTAAAGTATGTCTAGTTTTAGTTATATCTGTTACATGTAAGGGTATCCTACTTTCTTTTCCTATATGAAACAATTCTTTTATTAGTCCAAAAGCAGATTAAAGTTAGACAACTAAATCATCTTTGCGGTAAGATGTATCCTCATATTTAAACCAACATTGGTTTAGAGACTCTGCTAGATTCTCCCCACAGATTTTATTCCAACAATTATACAGAGTTGAGAGGATTAATTTCTTCTACCCAATTCTGTTAAATGTAGGGAATAATAACTTCAGAGTTTTAATCTAACATAATCTCTATAACGATTAACCATTTCTCACAACAACAGGCACTTTAACCATTCATGAAACTTATGAACATACAACTTCTTCAATTGGCCAACCTCCCAACCTTAGAGTTCGTCTGTCCTCCAGAACTCACCCCTGAGCTGAGATCATCTCCTAGAATAGACCAACACCAATCTGTTCTTGAGTAGCTTATTTAAGCTTACGCTCCCTAAGGCCTATTTCTAATTATGTATCTAGAATTACAAGATATTGTTAATTCCTGTTTGCCTAGGCTTCCCTTATTTAGGGACTTTTAAAGTTGCTTTCTGCTTTTCTATATTTTTGCCTCTTCCCAACTACTCTCCACCTCATTGGGAAAATCTAGATTTGTACTCAAAAATATAAATTAGAAATAAATTCTTTCAAGGATTTTTGAAAGAATTTTGGGGAAAGTCTTAGCCTCTTTCCATACCTCATGGATTTGGCAAGTGATCTCAAAATTCTCATTTGGTCAATATGCACAGAATTATTTTATTTATGTTTCATAATTAAATAATTAATTACATCCACACAATACTTATCCATTGGGGTCCAATCCCCTTTGGATTAAAGTTCAAATGTCTAACTTGAAAGAAAAACATAAAACTAGGGGTGTTACATATTCCCCCTCTGAAAACAAACACCGTCCTCATTGTTGAAAACTAACTACTAGAGTTCATTTTAAAAATAGATATGGATATTTTTCCATCATCTCAGCTTCTCTTTCCCATGTAGCTTCTTCAGCGGTAAAGTGCTTCCACTACACCTTTACTCTTGCTACTGTTCGGTTTCTCAATTCAATTTCTTCCCGCTCCAATATTTGAAGCGGCTCTGGAAGGAACTCCCCTTCTGGTTCCACCTGTATCACATTCCAATCAACAATATGAGAAGCATCATGCAATATATTTTTAATAGCAAAACATGAAACATATCATGCACTTTAACATGGGGCGGTAAGGCTAGCTTATAAGCCATTGGTCCCACCCTTTCTAACACTTCAAAAGGCCCACAATATCTAGGAGCCAATTTTGCACTACTTCCAGCATAAAGTGTGCTCTTTATGGGTTTAATACGCAAGTACACATGGTCACCCTCTTTGAACTCTCGATGCACCCTCTTCTTGTCAGCATAGGTTTTCTGTTGATCTTGTGTCATCTTGATGTTTCTTTGTATTATTTTGACAATCCTTTCCATTTCTTGTAAAGTATCTAGCCCCAACACTAGCTTATCTTCAGGTTGGCTCCAACTTAAAGGAGTATGACACTTCCTTCCATAAAGTGCTTCAAATGGACTCATTTTGATGGAGGATTGATAGTTGTTGTTGTAGGCAAATTCAACTAAATGCAAGTAGTCTTACCATTTTGATGGCCTATCTATCACATACATTCTCAGCATATCCTCCAAATTCTGATTTGTTCTCTCTGTTTGACCGTCTTTCTGAGGGTGATAGGCAGTACTAAAATTTAGTTTAGTGCCCATGCCCCCAAATAGACCTTTCCAAAAGACTGCTATGAACTTTACATCTCTATCTGAAACAATCATCTTTGAGACCCCGTGTAGCCTTACTATCTCTTTTAGGAACACATCTGCTACTTGGGCTGTCCCAAAAGTAGATTTTACAGGTATGAAGTGTGCAACCTTTGTTAAAGTGTCTCCCACTACCATCACTGAGTCATGATGGTACTTTGTTATTGGTAACCCGGTTATGAAATCTAAAGAAACAATGTCCCATTTCCATTCTGCAATTGGCAGGGGATTTAGAAGACCAACTGGATGCTGATGCCCAACTTTAACTAGTTGACATTCCATGCATCTAGCTATATATTTTTCCACATCTTTTTTCATTCCTAGCCAAAACAATTTATTTTTCAAAGCTGTTAGCATTTTCTAATATCTAGGATGTCCTGAATATGGTTGTTTATGATATTCATTTAGGATCTCTTTTTTCAAGGACTCTACGTTGGGGATATACAATCTATTTTTATAGCAGATTAGCCCTGTTTGGTTTTGGGTGTACTCAACCATTTATTTTTTCTGCATTTTTAATAGCATAATTTCATAATTGGGATCTCGATCTGCTACCTTTTTAACTAGTTCTTCTAATTCAAGACTAGCACTACCCCCAATGCTACTTATGTTTTGGCAAGCATTTATGCTTAGCACATCATCAATTTTGTTTTCTTTCCCTTTGATATGTTTTATCTCAATATCAAATTCACTCAGAAAAGACAGCCATCTGGCTTGTCGGGCATTCAAATCTATTTGAGAAAAGAAATATTTGAGACTAATATGATTTGTCATCAATGTAAATTTTTTTCCAAGAAGATAGTGCTGCCACATTTTCAAGGCATGAATTACAGCAGCCAATTCCAAATCATATACACTGTAATTATGTTCATGTTTCTTAAGTTTTCTAGATTCGTATGCAATAACATAATTTTCTTGCGACGAAACTCCTCCCAATCCCTCTCTACATGCGTCAGTACACACAACAAACTCTTTGTTAGGATCTACAATCTTCAGTATAGGGGCTGTAGTGAGTTTTAATTTTAGTTGTTCAAAATTGTTTTGGCATTTCTTAGTCCACTCAAATTTGGTGCCTTTTCTCTATAGTGAAGTTATGGCATATGCTATTGCAGAAAATATTTCCACAAATATTCGATAATAGCCTACAATTCCCATAAATGATGTCACTGCTGAAACATTAGTTGGCACTGACCATTCTCTAATAGCCTTTATTTTCTTAGAGTCAACAGCCAATCCTTGTTTAGAAATAATATGCCCCAAGTACTGAATCTTGTCTTTATAAAATTCACATTTACTGAATTTGGCATAAAAGTGGTTTTCTTTCAACATTTGCAAAATTATCCTTAAGTGTTCTTTCTGCTCTTCCTCACTTTTTGAAAAAACTAGAATATCGTCTATGAACACTAGTACGAATTTATCCAAGTACTTGTTTAAAATGTTGTTCATTAGGCACATAAAAGTGGCAGGGGCATTTGTCAGCCCAAAAGGTAGGACTACAAATTCATACTGACCATACCTGGTTCGAAAAGCGGTTTTACTAATGTCTTCCTCCTTAATTCTGAGTTGGTGATAACCAGTCCTCAAATCAATATTGGAAAATACAGAAGCCCCTCTTACCTGATAAAAAAGGTCATCAATTTTGGGCAATGGTTATCTATTTTTGATTGTCAACTTATTCAGTTAACGGTAATCAATGCACATTCTAAAGGTTCCATCCTTCTTTTTCACGAACAGCACTGGTGCTCCCCAAGGAGACACACTTGGTCTGATATAGACTTTATCCAACAACTCTTGCAATTGTATTTTCAACTCCATGAATTTAGGGGGGCTCATCCGATAAGGGGCTCTGGAAACGGGTGTTGCTCCAGGCACCAAACTGATGGAAAAGTAAATCTCTCTTTTAGGGGGAAGATGAGGAATCTCATCTGGAAAAACTTCCTTTAACTCTCTTACCATTGGCAGAGTGTCCAGCAGGTTTTCTTCGAGTTGTTGTCCTAATTCTTTAACATGTACAACATATAATTGATACCCTTTCCTATTTATTCTTTTTAATTGTAGAGCTGATATTTGTCTTACAGAAATTGGTTTTGGTTTTCCTTTGAGTATAAAGGGTCTGCCTTCCTCATCTATGCAATGTAGAGTTTTATCCCAATAGCTCATCATAGCCTTTCTCTTTTCTAAGAAGTCCATTCCTATCAGCAAATCATAGGAGCCTAAGGGAAAACTATTTAAATTTACTTCTGTCTGAAAATCATTTAATTTAATTGCTGTTTGAGGTAAATTCTGAGTTACTTTTCTCTTGGTGCCAGTGGCTAACTGAACCAACCAAGACGGCTGAAATTTTTCAGTTTTGAGATTGCATTTATCTACAACTTGTGGACTAATTTAACTCAAAGAAGCACTCGGGTCAATCAAAACTGTAACATCTTGGTCAGCAATCTTACCTTCCATCTTGACCATACTAGCCTGGTGTTCTACTTGTCGATACACCAAGGCTTCACTGATCGTGGGTATATTCCTTGCTATATCATTTACTGTGGTAGCTTCTCAATCCCTCATAATCATCTAAATATTTCGGTGTGGATAGTCCCTCAACAGATGAGGTTCTCCGCAACCCCAACATTTTAGAGGCTTCCGCATTTTAACTGTTCCTTCCTTTTTATTGTCTCAATCTATTTGTTTTGAACCAACTTGGGACTGATTAGTTTGAATTTCCTTTGGTTTATTAAATTTCTTCCGCTGATGATCCCTACCAAAATTCTTCAAGTAAGCTAGTTTTTGTTTCTTTCCTTTGAATTCACCCTTGTTTACCCAGCTTTTTCCATGCTTAACCTTTCCTTTAAACTACTGGTAGCATAATATAGCTTTCCTCACCACTTCATCCATATTTTTTGGGTTATCAAACTCTATTTTCTCCTTGTACACCACAGGTAAACAGTTCAAAAACCTTTGTACCTTTGCCTTCTCCTCACGAATATAAGGAACATACCTTAACAGATTTGTAAACTTGGTGACAAACTCATCTATGGTGAGTTGTCCCAATCTAAGTTCATGGAACTCCTTTGCTTTATCATCATAATAACATTCGTTCAAATAGCGGTTTTTAAACTTGACTTGGAAATCTTCCCAAGTCACTGTTTTTTTCATCAATGGCATGGACCATTTTTGTCTCCTCCCACCACAAGGTAGCCTTACCCTGCAACTATTAGACCGCTAACCTAGCCTTCAGATTTCTCTCGTATTCATAGACCTGGAAATACTTAATCATATTCAACAACCATGCGTCATCATCTTCCTCCTTCTCCCCATCATAGGAGGGAGGCTTAATTTTCCAGAATTCCCCCTGTAATTCCTTTCTCTGTTTAGACTGGTATCTAGTAGTGTCATCTTCCTCAGAATCATCAGAGAACTTTCCTTTCTTCCTCTTTTCGGAACCTTCACCTTCTTGGCTGTTCCGTGAAGTCAGTTCTCTTATGAGCTTTTCCTGCTCCTCACTGGCTAATGACAGCCTGTCATTCTGGCTTCTTAACTCAGCTATCTCCCGTTGAAACCTGTGCAACATAGTCATCAAAGGAGCATTGGGATCTAGCGTGTTATCTCCATCATACAGATCAACATAAGTTTCATATCCTTCAACCATTGACTCTTCAGTTCCAGTACCACTGTACACTAAACAAAACAACATCAGTAACAAAAATAAAATAAAATTCCCATAAAAAATAATTTATACAGTGAGCACAACAATAGCCCAGTTTTGCTAACATGAGCTTTGATACCATTTCTCATGTCTCCCAATTCACACCAATTTTTTTTTTTCTCAATATAGATCTTCCACCTTATCATTATTATTAAGAGGAAACCTATTTGTTTATATATATATGTTAGGCTTAAATATGTATATTGCATATTTATAACATGAGTATGATATAGAACCATATGATATTATTTCGTGTTGCCCTTATAACCATCGAACTTATAATTTGTAGTGGTCCTCATGGCCTTCTCACATTATCTCCTTGTCTTACAACACCATATATATATTAAGTTTTGTTTAAATAATGAACTATGGGAATTTCCACCCTTTAACTTTTTTTTGACGTGTGAGAAGATTGCATATGGATCACTTTGGCATTCGAGAACTAACTACCTTGATTCATAGCTTCTCCGTATCGTATTATTTTGATGTTTTATCATGGTTCCCGCCCAAAATTTTTTATGGTTCTGTGTTATTGTTGATCTTTCAAAACCTTCAGTACACGTTTACATCTGTCTCATTTATGGCATTAGATCTCTGTTATTAATTCTCATCTTCCTCCACTTGACATTTCTTGAGCTTCTGGCGCTTGATTCATTAATCCGTTACATGGCGTTCCGATGCATGCCACCTGTAGGGTCGAGATGTTTGAGGATTTCATCTCAACTCATAATACTTATGGTTCACTTTCTCCGGCATAGTATTCATTTGATTTTCTGCAGAGCGGTGTTTAGCTTTGGTTCTATGTTCCCGGTTTGTTCCTATGGCGACCATGCAAGCTTCAATGAGTTCTTCCACAACACAAACGTTCACTATGTCTTTCTCTGTTGGTAAAACTTACCTCTGCTATTTATTCCATCGTTATAATGCATGCATGTTCTTGGAAGGCGAAGCTCTGGTTTTCTTCAAATTTTATATACATTTTCCTTGTGTTGAATGTAAAATGGTTTTATGTTGTTGGTTCGCATACCCTGGTAGGGTAATGGCATCATTAAAGTTTGTATTCAGACGCATATGTATTATTGCAGAGTTCATTTCAAATATCTTGGGAATACTTCGTGGGATTTATTTGAATTGTTCATTTTTCACATCTTAGTTTCTGAGGGCGTAGTAGAATGTCGTTCTATCCATTGATACGATTTGTTTTTACTTATACCTTCTCCACGTGACTAAGGGAAGAATTTCAATTTGTCCAAAATCGACCTCCCGATCGTTGGCTTTACGAATGAATTTTATTCACATACATTCATAGAGTTAATTTCCTCTCAGGTTTGCATTTTGATATGTATACGTTTTCCAAATAATAATAATCCATCGAAGATTAATATCGAATCGTGAATTTGTATTTTATCAGGCCCCTGGTTATGTTGGCGTTTGTATTTAGTCCCACCAGGTAACTATCTCTCATTTCTCTCAAGTCTATCAAGTCATTTCCCTTGGCAGTTGTTATAACACATAATTTAAATTTTTTATCGTGTTTTGACTTGTATAGGTATCGCCACATTCTTCCTCTATTTACGAACTCGGTTATATGCCTATTCGAAGTTTTCAGGTAGGTGGTCTGATTTAGTCATTTCTTTAGTATATCAAGAACTCAGACTTCCTTAGAAATGTCACGAGGGTTTCGGTGTTTACTCCTCATATTCAGATCTCACCTATGTATTATTTGAAATTTGCGAGTTGCCATAACATTGTTTTTATGACTGATGTGCTTGTTTTTACGAGAACTTGTGGACTTTGTTACTGCATTAAAGATATATTTTATTACATATTTTTAATTGTTTTGACATACAAATTTTGTTCAGATTTGATTTATAATGGGGAAGAGTTTCTCATTGGTTTTTATACCAGCAGCATTCATCTCGAAGGGATATTTTTAGAATAAGTTAAACTGTGGTTATGTATCTCCTTGTAACTTTATAAATGGGTTCATTGTCTACACATGTTTTATCTATACGCTAAATATTTATTTTGTGGGATTACACAGTTCCTTCTCTTCGATTTTCAATAATTCTCCCCAAGAGCTGAATACCTAATGTCATAGGCTAATATAAATAACTCTTCTCCTTTTTCCATATATAAAATATGAATATTAAGTTAAGATCTTGGTAGCTTGTAACAATTTTTATTTGCAGCAGTTAATTAATCTTCCACCTGTACATGTATCAAAGACTACTTTCAATTTACCTAACTTTTTTTAAATCTTATTTTTCCCTTCCTATTTAATCTATACACTCTTCATGCACTGTCCAAAATACAACACAGATATTTAAAATACATCTATAGGTATAAAATTATATCTGCACTTAATGTGGGTCTTTACATCTGTTCAGGCATATGCATACTTTATTGAAATTCTAGAAGGAGTTATTATCACTGAAGTACATAGGTGTACTTAAGGTTTTTCCCTTAATTTTTTTCTAGCAAAATCTTTCATATTATTTTTCCATAAGTTAATGTTCAGCATAGACTATAATGGAATAATTATCTGGTTTAAAACTTCTAATTATCTTATACATTGTAAATATATAAAATTTCACCTGTTAAGTTTCATTTTATTTTTTTGTTCTATAGCACAGGGTTTTAGTCTAATAAATGATAGTCTCTAAATGGAATTTACTTTCTAAACTTCAAATTACTTAATATGCATGTTCATATCAGCCATACTGGAGCATTTGTCAATTATCTTTCTTCCAGTCTGTTGTCCATAGGGCAGATATAAAATATATCTAATCACAATTAGCTTTAACTTGCAACCTTTTGTTAAATACATCTATTTATATGTAAATTTATAAAATAACTTTAACTGTTTTAACACTGTGCAGTTTGCTTTCATGGCATGTCCATATCATTGTAAACTTTATTTACATCATCATTGTTAATTAATTAATTCTTGTATACTGTAGTCAAATTATACTTTCTCTTGTATAATTTTATGTCTATAACACATAATCTTATTTGATTATATCATTTCCTACATGAAACAGGTTTTAAAGTATGTCTAGTTCAGTTATATCTGTTACATGTTAGGGTATCCTGCTTTCTTTTCCTATATGCAATATTTATTTTATTAGTCCAGAAGCAGATTAAAGTTAGACAATTAAATCATCTTTGGGGTAAGATGTATCCTCAGATTTAAACAAACATTGGTTTAGAGACTCTGCTAGATTCTCCCCACATATTTTATTCCTACAATTATACAGAGTTGGGAGCATTAATTTCTTCTACCCAATTCTGTTAAATGCAGAGAATAATAGCTTCAGAATTTTAATGGAACATAATCTTTATAACCATTAACCATTTTTCACAATAACAGGCACTTTATCCATTCATGAAACTTATGAACATACCACTTATGCAATTGACCAACCTCCCAACCTTAGAGTTCTTCTGTCCTCCAAAAATCACCCCCGAGCTGAGATCATCTCCTAGAATAGACCAACCTCAATATGTTCTTAAGTAGCTTATTTAAGCTTATGCTCCTCAAAGCCTGTTTCTAATTCCGCGTCCAGAATTACAGGATGCTTTTTATTCTTGTTTGCCTAGGCTTCCCTTATTTATGGACTTTTAAAGCTACTTTCTGCTTTTCCAGCTTTTCACTTCTTCTCAACTACTCTCCACCTCATTGGGGAAATCTAGATTTTTCCTCAAAAATCTAAATTAGAAATAAATTATTTCAAAGATTTTTGAAACATTTTTGGGGAAA
Source organism: Pinus albicaulis (assembly GCA_034641835.2). Taxonomy (NCBI): domain Eukaryota; kingdom Viridiplantae; phylum Streptophyta; class Pinopsida; order Pinales; family Pinaceae; genus Pinus; species Pinus albicaulis. Next base: position 1,242,074,641 of record CM076575.1, read on the forward strand.
GTCTTAGCCTCTTTCCATACCTCATGGATTTGGCAAGTGATCTCAAAATTCTCATTTGGTCAATATGCACAGAATTATTTTATTTATTTTTGATAATTAAATAATTAATTACATCCACACAATACTTATCCATTGGGGTCCACTCCCCTTTGGATTAAAGTTAAAATGTCTAACTTGAAAGAAAAACATAAAACTATGGGTGTTACATATTCCCCCTCTGAAAACAAACATCGTCCTCGGTGTTGACAACTTACTACTAGAGTTCATTTTAAAAATAGATATGGATATTTTTCCATCATCTCAGCTTCTCTTTCCCATGTAGCTTCTTCAGTAGTAAAGTGCTTCCACTGCACCTTTACTTTTGCTACTGTTTGGTTTCTCAATTCAATTTCTTCTCGCTCCAATATTTGAAGTGGCTCTGGAAGGAAATCCCCTTCTCGTTCCACCTATATCACATTCCAATCAACAATATGAGAAGCATCATGCACATATCTTTTTAATAGCGAAACATGAAACACATCATCCACTTTAACATGGGGCGGTAAGGCTAGCTTATAAGCCATTGGTCCCACACTTTCTAACACTTCAAAAGGCCCACGATATCTAGGAGCCAATTTTGCACAACTTCCAGCATAAAGTGTGTTATTTTTGGATTTAATACGCAGGTACACATGGTCACCCTATTTAAACTCTCAATGCACTCTCTTCTTGTCAGCATAGTTTCACTGTCGATCTTGTGCCATCTTGATGTTTCTTTGTATTTGTTTGACAATCCTTGCCATTTCTTGTAAATTATCTGGCCCCAACACTAGCTTATCTTCAAGTTGGTTCCAACTTAAAGGAGTACGACACTTCCTTCCCTAGGGTGCTTCAAATGGACTCATTTTTATGGAGGATTGATAGCTGTTGTTGTAGGAAAATTCTACTAAATGCAAGTAGTCTTCCCATTTTCATGGCCTATCCATCACATACATTCTCAACATATCCTCCAAAATCTGATTTGTTCTCTCTGTTTGACCGTCTGTCTGAGGGTGATAGGAAATACTAAAATTCAGTTTAGTGCCTATACCCCCAAATAGACCTTTCCGAAAAGATTTTGTGAACTTAGCATCTTTATCTGAAATAATCATCCTTGGGACCCCATGTAGCCTTAATATTTCTTTTAGGAACACATCTGCTACTTGGGTTGTCCCAAAAGTCGATTTTACAGGTATGAACTGTGCAGCCTTTGTTAAAGTGTCTACCACTACCATCACTGAGTCATGCTGGTACATTGTTCTGGGTAACCCGATTATGAAATCTAGAGAAACAATGTCCCATTTCCATTCTGCAATTGGCAAGGGATTTATAAGACCAGCTGGATGTTGATGCTCAACTTTAACTATTTGACATTCCATGCATCTAGCTAAATAGTCTTCCACATCGTTTTTCATTCCTCGCCAAAACAATTTCTTTTTCAAAGCTATTAGCATTTTCTAATATCTAGGATGTCCTGAATATGGTTGTTTATGATATTCATCAAGGATCTCTTTTTTCAAGGACTCTACGTTGGGGATATACAATCTGTTTTTATAGCATATTAGCGCTTTCTGGTTTTGGATGTACTTAACCATTTCTTTTTTCTGCATTTTAATAGCAGACTTTCATAATTGGGATCTTGATCTGCTACCCTTGTAACTAGTTCTTCTAATTCAAGACTATCACTACCTCCAATGCTACTTATGTTTTGGCAAGCATTTCTGCTTAGCGCATTTCTCTAGAATTTCAGTCTATCATATCAAGATGAAAATCAAAATTTTTACTAATAGCTTAATTATAAAATCACTAAGATACATAAGAAGATGTAAATACATATCTCCCTTGAATATGATGATGTTAATACTTTTTGTAATGAATAACATTCCCATCGATGAAATTTATGTACAATAAGGTAAATGAAAGAAAATAAAAACAAAATTTGTTGTGAAACACATGTTCAATAGAAAAAATATATATATATATATATATCTATATATATATTTCATTTTAAAATAATCCATTCTTTACAAACTATATAGATAAAATTTATATAAGCCTTAGCTTTTATAACTTTTTCGATAAGGTGTTAGAGTGATTTTATAATTTGGTTGGTAATAGAATTTTGGATTTTTTACTTTTAAAGTCATTTCAACATTTTTTTTAAGATCATTATATTATTTATTAAAAATACGGTTGGAAATAAAAAATTCATGAAGAAGCAATTAAAATGAAAAAAATAGTTGAATTTTTTTTAAAAGAGTTAAAGTAACTGAAACTTTAACACTTTTCGTTTTTTTCAACCAAGAAAAAATAAAAATGAAAATAGTAAAAAAAATTGAAAAGTTTAAAAGTTGAAGTTACTGTTGTTGATATTTTTTATATTTTTAAGAAATTATGATTTTAATTAGAAAAATAAAATCATCACAGAATTGATAAAGTAGTTAAACAAAATAATATTGTTTACTTGTCCACAAAAAAATATAAACCTAAGGGATATGAATTTAAATTGAATATATTCAGAAATAATTTTAGGATATGTTTCTTTATTTTTAAGAACTTTTCTAAATTTAGTTGGCTAACCAAAAATTTTAATCAATTCCTTATCTTATGACTTGGTTAAAATATAAAAATAAGAGAGTAGTTGTTGGTTACTATACTATGTAAATACTTTATGTTTTAAATGATGTCTTATTTTTTTTTTCCACAGAAAAAATCGAACCTTTTTATTATCATGAAAAGGTTACATATTATATGCATAGTATTTCATTTCTTTCCTTGTCAGTCGAGAAAGCAAAAAATCACTATTTTGTAGATACACCATGTAATTTGCCTAGCCAGTCCTTAGATTGGGACTGTTTTCAAAAAACAAGTGGTTCTGTCCTTACCATTCTCCTGGCCCCCATGCAAGGGAAAGAGCCGAAACAGAGAAAGTGTAGAAAGAACAATGTCACCATATAATTATAGTTTGTGTAATGCCCAGAAGTAAACACTCCCTAGACATAAGTTAAGCAAAAGAAAGTAAAAAATGGACAATGGCCCAGGCCTCCTCGTAGAGGAAAACAGCCATGAGTCCTATCAAAATGTTTCATATAGATTTTATGAGAGAAAAAGCATAAGCAAATATATACATGAATCAGAAAAAAGAAACTTTGAACTGTGATTTCACTACCACTTGTCAAAAACAAGGGGGAGCAATTGGCCTTGCCACCCTGTCTATGACTTCTTCTACCGTCCATGCACCCAAAGCCTGTTCAGTGCCATCTTTAGAGAGGTGATCTGCCTCTGAGTTCCGCTCATTGTAAATATGGAAAATTGATAGCTTAATAAAATAACTTTTAAGATGATAAATCTCATTAAGTAAAGGAATCAAAATATAGTTCATGCATTGCTACAATCCATTAGCCCATTTAACTACATTCAGAGAATCACCAAATATCTGAGCCTCTCGTACATGACAGAAAGACAACCAACAAAGAAGAAGATGGAGGGCCTTAAGCTCAAAAAAATTATTTGATCCAGGACCAAGGCCAATGGATGCTCTAATAATTTTTCCAGAGGTGAAAGAGATCACCAAACTAGCTCCACAAATTCTATTAGGATCAGAGGCGCCATCAAAATAGGCCTAAGGAAAAGTTCCCCTGATCACTTCCCTCTAAATTGGTCTGGTTTGTTGTGAGACAATAGGAGCTGGGATATTTTCATAGATGGAAACTCCTTTAGCTGCAAGTTTACCAATAGGAAAAGGGGAATCTTTAAAGATAAGGTGATTCGTAGCAATCCATATTCCCCATGAAACCAGGAGAGGCATATTCTAGACTTTGTCATTTGGGGCTTCCTGCCACCATCCATGCTAGGCTTCTGAAATATCCTGACCTTCCCACCTCAAAGGTACATTGGTCATACTTAGCATTTCATTCCATAAGCTAATAGTGAAGGGGTAGAGGAGAAAAACATGATGTACTGATTCCTCATTTCTTTTACACGGGATGCACCACCATGGCCTAATTTTTCCTCTTTTTTTGCAGAGAATCCCACATGGGGAATTTCTTCTTAAGAATGCACTAGAATAACAACCAAGTCTTTGTTGGTCCTTTAAGCTTCCACAACAATTTGGACCACCAGCAAGGTTCCTCCCACCCATTCTAAGTCATCAGCCAATCATAGCCCAGTTTTGGAGAGTAGAGGCTTGTCTGAGAATGCACCCATCTCAACTCATTTGTCTGATCAATAATTCGAATATGCGAGCTCTGCAAACTAGTTTGGAAAATATCCCATTCCTCTAACCATCTTCCTTCCATATTGAGAGAATTTACAAAAACCCATTCTTATCTCTAGATCGTGGATCTTTTAGCATCCACAACCTGGTTGAGAAAAAATAATCCCCTATTATTGAGATGCTAAATCAAATCCCTCGACAACTCATAAGATCTAGAATAGCCCACCAAAGGATCCCTACCAAGTCTAACTGACCTCCCATTTCCCACATTCTAGGCCAACCCATGTTCAATGATTTTCAAAGCTGTTATTAGCACCTTCCACACCACCGAGGAGTTCTTTGAGGATTTTTGGGGTAGCCTAAGCCAAACTAAGAAAGGTGTTGGGTTTATATATTTTCTTTTGGTAACCGAGGTCCAGAGGTTCTCTGTCGAGATGAGTCTCCAAGCTAGTTTAGCAGCAAGAGATCTTGAAAAAGGGACTAGGTCCTTTATACCCCAACCACCCTAGCTTTTTGGTCGGACTATTTTTCCCCCAAGCAACCCAGGGAATTATATGTATAGCCAAAACCACAAATTTGATTAACACAAGTCTTCCTTCTTGCGACAACCATTTGAAACTCCAGTGTTTCATCTTGTTTTCAATTTTTTCCAGAAGCCATGCTAATCCTCGATTCGATAATTGTCTGGTTTTAGAAAGAAACCAAGGTACTTAAACAAATCCTGAAGAGAATGGACTTAAAAGTGAAGAACTTCTTTTACTCTGTCCATTTCCCCCCTGGAGAGCCCTACTGTAGTTATGGAAGATTTTTTATTATTAATGCTCAACCCAGTGGCTTTAAAAAAGAGGTCCAAGATCCTCTTTAAACACCGAAAATATTCCAAACTCCCATTACAGAAAAGAAGAATTTCATCAAAAAAGAGTAGATGGGTTACCCACAGGTTGAGTGCAACTTCGATCCCCTTGAGCTCCCCTTGTCTCTTTGCCTCTTGAATCATCAAACTGAGCCCTTCCACAGCCAGCAAAAATAGAAGGGGGGAGAGGGGACACCCTTGACGCAAGCATCTTTGAGGAATGAAGAAATCAAATGTTGCCCCGTTGATGAGGACTAAAATTGAAGTAGTGGTGACACACCCGATAACCCATCTGAAAAAATCAAAACTGAAGCCCAGGTGTGTCAAAAGAAGCCTGAGGTATAACCAACTGATCCTGTCATAAGCCTTTGAGAGATCGATTTTTACAATTGCTCCCTTTTTCCTGCTTTTTTTAAGACTGTGAAGAGCTTCCTGGGTGACCCCTATAGCTTCATGAATCTATCTACCATCTGAAAAACCAAACTGTTCAGTAGAGATATTTTTTGAGAGAAAAGGATTCAACCCGGAGGCAATGGTTTTGGCTATAATCTTGTACAGACAAGTGCACAGGGCGATAGGGTAGAAATCATTAAAAGAGGAAGGGTGATCCGACTTAGGGATAAGGGCAAGGAAAGTAGCATTTAAAGGCTGGTAGATAGTTCCTAAGACCCTAGACTCTTCAACTACATCAACCAGATGATCACCCAGCAAATCAAAAAAATGGAGGCAGAATTCTACCGTCCAACCATCAGGACTAGGAATTTTATCTTTTCGCATCGACTTCAGGATAGCTTAGACTTCCTCTTTGGAAACCGAAGCCATAAGATTTTCATTTCCTTCCTCATCGATGAAGCGGGGAAAAAATTGAGCTACTTGAATGACTTCAGCAATAGATGCTTCTTCCGGGGCTATGAAAAGGGCTTTGAAATGGGCCACTCCAAGATAGGCTAACTCTTCAAAAGACTAAGACATTTCCACATTTTCTGTTGGCATCTCCCAGATAGTATTAAGGTTTTTCCTCCCCTTGGCATAATTTTGAAAGAATTTAGTATTTTTTTCCCCTGCTTGGAGCCAAATAGCTCTACTTTTTAGGCGCCGACTTTCCTCTTTTGTCTGAAGAAGCTTCTTTCTTTCAGCTTCCAGCTCCTTGATTCTATTTCGAGAGTCTAGTGTGGCATAGCCATTTCCTTCAGGGTTTTCTAGAAAAGTAAGCTCATCGTTTAAGGCCCTCATCTCTTCTTCTTCCTTTAAATATTTTTGGGCTATCCACTCCTTAGTAGCAGCTTTCAACGATTTTAGATTATTCATGAACATCTGGCTCCTGCTCAAACTTCCTTTGTTTTCATGGTCGTCCCTTCTCCAGGTGGCATGAAACAAGTCTCTGAAATAAAAATCATTTAGCTAGGAGGAATTAAACTTAAAGGGGGACCCAGGTTTTTTAAGGGGACCTTTTGCCTCCAAAAGGACCGGTAAATGATCAAAAAAGCCCCCTTCCGCCACCTAGTGCCTGAAAATAGACAATTTTTCCACCAGATCCTCACAAAGTAGAAAATAGTCTAGCTTCTTACCCACCCAATTCTCCCCCACTCTTTTGTTCCTCCAAGTAGGCCGAGGCTTAAGAAGAGTGGCATCTATCAAGCGGGAGGAGGCAATTTGGGAGAGGAAGAAATTAGTCAAAGGATTGGCTCGAGCAGAGGCTCCCTAGGATTCCGAGACCCCCAGAGAGAAATTTAGATCCCCTCCTATGATAAAATTGGGATGAGTAGGACAAGACTTCTGAAAAAATGAGGTCTAGAAGAGCTTCCGCTCTTGACAAGGCCCATACACGTTCAGAATGAGGAGAGAGTAGCATAACTCTTAATAAAGTTCTACTGTCAATGAACTTTTGAATCCCCACGACGAAATTAACCTGAGGTTCCCAGATTTAAAACCTGTCATCACACCCCTAGACTGACCATTAGCATCAAGGGCTTGGAAGAGACAAATAGGGAGAAATTTAGACAGCAACCCTATCACCTCCTCTCCTTTACCGAGGGTCTCCTAAAGGAGTAAAATATCCAAGTTGAAAGCTCTGACTAATTCCTTCAGGGCTAGTTTTTTGGGCTGACTAGCTAACCCCCTACAGTTGTAGGAAAGGAGGATCATTTCAGAACATCGGGGGCTGGCATTGTTGCTCTAAGAACCCCAAATATAAGCTTCTACTTGCCATCTACTACGTCTATATTTGGTTTGAGTTCCTGGAGAGATTAGATTTCCTACCCCTCAGCTTCCTAGAAGCTATGCAAGCAGAGTCTGGTTCCAGACCACCATAAACATTCCCTTTCCCAGGGCAGTTTGCCAGAGACCTCAAGTTGTAGGGAGGAGCTTCAGGGGAAAAAGGGGGCACCATAGGGGAGCCGGGAGCTAGAGGAACATTCGTGTCAGGGGAAAGGGAAGAAGAGGCAGGGGAGACAGAGACAACCATGCTATCAACAGGAGACATGTTTATGTTTAAATTTGAAAACTCCATTTGAACCTATCTGGAAGGACTAGGTAGCAAAGAGACCAAATCATAAAAAGAGACAGAAAAATGAGGGGATGGGGAGGAAGATGTAAGCATACCCACCTGTGGAGCCCCAACTGTCTCAATAGTGGAAGGAGCCAGTGAGGGCGACAGATCAGGTACCTTCTCAAAGAGCGAGGCCGAGACCGCCTTCAGAGTCGGTTCAAGAAATTCCATTTTCTCCTGTGCTACTTCTGTAGGTTCCTCCGGAGGACTTTGATCAACCCTTATATCAAGAGCTGGGGTAACTACCGATTTCTTTACAACCTTGTGTTGATTTCTTCTGTGATGATACACTAGAGGACATTCTTTCGCTAGGTGGCCATACTTATGGGATCTGTGACAGCAGAATGGCAAGTTTTCATAATCCAAAGTTTGGATGAATTCCAAATCCCTGTATTTGAGATTCATTGCATCCGCCAACCCTTCATCGGGATTTAGACTGACAAGAATCCTAGCCACGCTGAGATCATATATTTGAAGGAAAGACTTATTGGCTTCCAAAAATTTCTCGAGGGTATTCTCGATAGAGATGAAGATAGAGTCCATCCAGAACTACATTGGAAGCCCTGGAAGTTTAACCCAGACTGGGGATTCTGCCATCTTCTTAGTTTGGGCATAAAAAAGAGGGGTCCATCTTCGGAAGAGGATAGGGCGCTTACCAAAACACCAGTTTCTTTGCATGACCCAGTCTGCAAGATCCTTTTGCTCAAACCTCACACTGAACCAACCTCTGTCGAGAAATTTGATCTTTACAGGCTTGCGAGGAGAGGTTCCCCATTCCCAAATGCAGGCAGCTGAGTACTTCCTGCCACGGACTTTGCCAACAAGAATAGTCTCAGAGTCTTCCATTACTTCGTCAACACTTATATCGACTCCGAGAACGCAGTTAGGGTAGACCTCTTTCTTCTTAATTGGATTCTACTTCTTTCTTTTTTCCCCCACCGTCCCCTTCTAGCCTTCTCCCCCTTCCAAATCCTCTGCTGGTAGGGCATTTTTTTCTTTGATCTCAGGCGACTCCTTGCTTCTAATTCTTTAGAGGCCCTATGTTCCAAGTCCCTTCCTAACTCTCCTCTAGCAACAAGCTCAGGGCACGGGGTCACCCCAAGATATAAGTCAACCTCCTCCGACCGACCCTTGCCTTCCAACGACATCACAGAAACTCGTGGCCTCTTTAACCCTATTTCAGATGAGATACCCCTCTGTGTCTCAACTAGACCCGATACTAAGGGAAGGTGTATCGGAGAGTTAGGGTTTTGAGACAAGCCCTGCTTATCAATAGAAATTCCCCTTCCCAAGCCCCCAGTCCTGACCAAAAACCTGCCGACATCTTGGCTACCAAGACTTGCTAACCCTGCACCTTTGAAACCTTTCTAACCTAAAAAACCAGCGCTCGCGACTACATCTTCCAAACCACCAGTAAGAGTACGAAGAAAATAAATACCTTGACTTGAAGGGCTAGCTCTGGGTACACGGCACAGAACACCCCCACCTTCCCCACAACTAGAAAAGCTTCCACAGCTCAAACCTACAACGCGAGCCCCATTTTCAGCCCAACCCTGCAAATCCAAAACTTGCTCTTTGCACCTAGACCTCTTGATAGAAGAAAGCCCTACGCCATCTCCCAGTCTGGCTAGGGAAACTTTCTCAACTGGTTTCAGAAAGAAACGGTCAAGATTCTGAGAGGAAACTTCTTGCCCCCAAATCGCAAGCAGGTCTTTCGGTGCCAGATCTAGGTCGACATAATCCTTCTCGACCCCCATAGATGTGCTTTTTAGGAAACCCTAAAAACTGAACCTCCTAAATGATGTCTTATAAACAACAAATACGTTTTTTTTAATTTAGTTTTTTTTAAGGTTATACACAAAATAATTAAGCATAACAAATTATACAAGATAATGTGCTTATATCTTTGCCACATTAAGAATTGAAGGAATACTAAGATGTGCAAATCTAACACCTCCATGTTGTTCTTCATATTTTTACATGTACCACTATTATTTTCTCTTGACACTATAATATGTCCTCCATGCTATATTGTTAAGAGTATATTGGCACAATTATTATTTTTACTAATTATAATTGAAAAACAAGTTTAATGTATAGAAAAAAAAGCATCAAACAAGGTTCTTAACATGTAAATGGGTTTTCTTACAATATAATATGAGAGCTTAGCAATACCACATGCCAAAAAAAACATAACACATATGTATAAACCTTAATCTTGTCTTTACATTTGAAGTAACACATCAAAGAAATATAAACTACATGTATAGTTTCAGTAATAAAACCAACATCATGTCGAGTGGTCCCAAAGTCAATAATATCTTAACATATTTACCATATTATCCCTCAATATGTGATAGTGTTCACTGCATGCTACACTCCACTTTGCCCAATTTTTTATAATTTTGAATTTGTCTTAACGACACAATGACACTAAGTTTAACATAAAACTTCACCTTCATGACTAGGGCTCTTCCCAATCCACAACATACACACAATTTCACAATTAATGTTACTTCTCATTTCTATATTTAGCATTTACTTCATGTTATTGACTTGTGGGTACTGAAACCTCTCTTCCCACTTAGACTGGAAACTTGTCTTCCCACTCACACCTAAACACTCACGGGGAAAAATAATCTCCTTGCTTTCTCACAAAAGTTTCCACAAAGTTTTATTTAAGAACATGAAACATGTTAAATTTCCATTTGCTTTGACTAGTTAATCCCATTGTGTTAGTATTATTTCCATGATATGAATTTCTCACCGAAATGATATCATGGTTATTAGTGTACAACCTATTCATCATGGTAGCTAATTCATTTACCTTGATACATGAATTTACAAGAAAACTACTTGCAATTCGCAAGGAATGAAAAGTTATAACTTGAGCTTCTCTTATATAGAAATTAGAAGACCAAATGAAATTATATCTCTAGTTTTATGGTATTATGTTATGGAAAATGCCTAAAGTTAACCATCTTCTTCTTGAAGAAGTAAAAGACAATAGCTAAAACGAAGAAGCTATAGAATATGAACATAAAATAATTTATCTAATAATATCATTCAAGTAAGAAAGTCAATTATGGAAAAAAAAAGCAAGAATTTTTGCTTTGGAAAATTTGAAATTCTCTCCCAATAAAAGGATATAACATAAGTATACATGTTCTAATATTAAGCTAAGGAGGACAAATTTAACAAAGCAATTAATAATATCTTCACATTTCCAAGAATCTTTGAAGCTAATGCCTCTGCAAGCTCCACTAGTACTTCATGAAGAACTCGACGATGAAGAGCTCCATGACTGCTTCAGGAAGATATATTGTGGTAATATTTTTTAGGAGCTTTCTCTACTTTACAATAATATCAAATTTATGGTGATAGTGCTCACAGGAAATACACATGACTCCTACATAAGCATTCAAGTATAGACACTCATATGCATGAAACATTAAATCTTTACATAAAATATATATATATATATATATATATATATATATATATATATATGACCATTATTATAATTCATTTTACATAAAATATTAGAGATGAAAAAAAAATTATAAGAAATTCAAGCCCTTAGCCAACTACACTCTTCATAATCCTGTGCTAAAGAAATTAGCCACAATATATTCATAAAATATTAATTTAATATTATTGTCTAAACAATAAATGTCGACTAAAAGTTCATGGCAGATGCGAACATAAAATATAATTCCTGAAATAATAAACTCTGAAAAAATCATTCAACTGATAAGAAGGCACATGCATTGTCACTTTGACTCTGCCAACACCACAAAATTCAAGTATTTCATCTGTTGTGAGACAAGCATTACCATCTCTATCAAAGCAAACAGAAAGAGGCGGGTTTGGTGAATCTTTTAATAGTTCATCAACCAATCTCATATCACTAGATACCAAATTGAGATTGTTGTCTCAAGCTACATAGTACTAGTTGCATCAACTTCCATCAAGCTAGATTAGATACCAAATTTTGAAACAGATTCCAAAGTGCATACAAATCCCTACATCACTGGGTGTTTCTGTGGTCGATAAAGCTTGGAATGCGAGAATATTAAAGGTACCTTACATATACATATATATTCATATTAATTAGCCAACGTCTGCAACATTTCCAACACGTAATGAGGATTTTGCGGACAAATATTAGTATTTTGAGCTACCTAAAGGGCAAGTAATATATTGTAACTTCCCTTTACTGTATGAGTTGAGTTAGCTAGTCTAGATTTTCCTTAACTTCTGATATATATAATTTGAAGGATTAAATCTCTTTTATATTAAAAATAGAGATTTGCAGTTTTAGACGCTTATCTCTCTTAATAGTTAATAAATCTAAAATTAAAATAAATTTAAGCTGGAGATTGAAATTTAAAAGTACATGAATTTATTTGCTTAAGCTCAGAGAAGCAAATTGACAATGCAATCTAACAAAATGTAAAAAAGCTAAAGATGTAGCTAATTTTTTCATGCCTACTAGAGCCCCCAAAAAATAACAGAAGTTACCTTGCTCAAAATTAAAGAAAAGCCTTGAAACTAAAATTTAAATATACAAATAAGATAGCAAAAATAGTTAAGCAATTTTTTTTTCTTTTTTTTTCTTTTTTTCTATATCTTATTCTTTTCATAAAACCCAATATGCACTCACTTTAAATGGCTACCATCTATATAATGATTATTAACAATCAAATTATAATTTTATAATCATTTTGATAAAAAATAAATTCCTACCATCTATATAATAATTATTAACAATTAAATTACAATTTTATAATCATATTCATAATAATAAAAGTTTACAAATCTCATTCAATTCCAAGATATATAATTCTATTTTAATACTGAAATTCTTTATATATTGTCTATATTGATCTCTCCTATTTCATCTGATAATTCTCTATATTCATCTCTTTCTTCACCCCTTGTTGTTCTGGTCGTTGTCCTTCCATTTCTAGACTCCCAAAAGATTAAACGAATGGTTTCTTTGATAAAATTAGCTATTGATCAAATAGTTCTCCAGGTGAGAACCTTCACCTGGAGAGTGTATGTGAGAGTGTATACACACATACACATACGCAATTACATTGAATGAGATGAGCCTTAATTATATAGGCTCTCACACTAATAGGGTGGTTTCAACCACTCCCTTAATATTAGGATATGAGATCTATGATTAGAATCTCAATCCTATCTTTATGATAACAACAACCTAACTATGGATTTCTCCATTAATTCCAACACTCCCCATTAATGGAGAAAGGGTACTTAACAATGACAGATGATAACATACACCTACTGGTCTAGTCTCAACTAAGCTTACAATGGTAAAAAAAAACATAAAGAAAAACTTGGTAGCAGTGTTTTCATCTTAGTCTTTATGCTTGTGAGACCATATTTGTTCATTCGTGGATGAGGCTTAATCTTCACTTTCTTTGCCCTGAGATAGTGATGTATGTTTGCCTCATTTCTTCCCCAGTGATGGAAAGCTTGAACGCTTATCCTCTCCCTTTTGAAAATTATGACAGGCTTAGTAGAAAACGGTTTTCTCTCACCATTTCTGGTGTCATGTGTGTAAATTTCAGCAATGTTGTCATCTGCACACACATAAATATTGATGAGATTATCACATTTTAAATTCTCTCCAGCTCTGTCTTCTTCTGCCACGTCTTCGCCATCAGCTTCATGTGGCTCCTCGAATTGATCTTCAACACTTTGTTCATCTTTACATCCCTCTTGAAGATCAACTTGTGACTCTTCAATATCAGGATCTTGCACAACGGATTGTTCCTCTTGTTTCTCATGGTCATCAACAGAACCACATTTTTTTTCTAAAAAAATTCCAGACTTAAAAATACTTCTCATGCTAAAGCCTCCAAATGCCAACATGAGAATATCATCATCATCATCATCATCATCAGAAAAAATATCTAAAAATATAGACATGTTGTTAAAAGGTACAACTTATCTAGTTTTGTCTTACTTCCAGATTTCGACTCCACTCGGTCCTCTTACGAGCTCCAACAACCTCGTTTCCACGCAAGTAGGAATTCTCCCTTTGGCAGCTCTTTAATATAGGAACTTGTAGACTGTGGCTTCTATTCCACGCAGGGCTTAGTGCCCTCAACTCTTGTGACGAACAAAAAATGACCTCTCAACAAACTGGAAATGATATTGCCATCCAATTCTGATGCATGTGATCTCTAATGATACATATTTCTGAAAATGGGTTCAGAAAGAAAAAAAAAAAACCTTTGTAGCATATAATAAATTAGATGAAAAATTTCAGAATCGAACAATAAAATTTCTGGAATATGAAAAATAGATAAAAGTTTTCTTCAAGCTAAACTTCTGGTATAGCTGGCTTTCCTAGGTGCGTCGAAAGTGAACACGATGCATTTGGTGCTGGACATAGCTCTACCAGCATTTCTATTGTCGTTGGTACGTGACCACTGATACAATGTTCCGCATACTTGCGACTGATGTCTAATGTAAGCATAGGATCAATTGGATAAGAAATCACATGAAATGGTTGCACACTAGGGAGAACAGAAAGCTTGATTTCCCTCCTGATAATGCCCTCGACTTCAACAAACTTATTGTTACGGTCTTCCCAACTACATACATGTTGTAAGGTATGCAAAAGATTGTATGTTGCTACTGAAAAAAAAAAATCAGGGTGCAAAGCCAAGGCTTGATGTAACTCTTAATAGCAGCTTCCAACTTTACCGTTCGAATATAGACAATATGTCCACAAGTGCGAGCTCACCTCATGGGGCTCCCTAGAGCATATGGCCTGCCATTGGTTAGAGCGATTTTGGATCGAATATTTCAGAGGAGTCGATAATTTCTTCAAACAGTGTGTCGAAAAATATCAGAGCACGGTCTTCAAAGTGAATATGTCGCCAGGCCCGCCATTCTTCCCGTACAATTGAGTCATAATACTACTCGATGCCAAGAGCTTACCACTTATTTTGCTGCCACACTTCATCAACAGGAAACCATTCATTCATTGAGGCCAACGCCCAGCACTCCTGTTTGCTGAAGCCAGGAATAAAATGTCACCCTTTGTGCGAAGGACAAATGAACTCTAGCCGCAGCTCGGAGTTGTGAAGCATCAGCAAGCAAAATGACTTGGATGCTGGAGTTATCAAAACGAAATCGCCATGGAGACCCTTTGTCAACTGCCGTCTCTTAGCCTTCCTGCCAGTCAATTGGCTTAACGCCCTCGCAGCATTTAGATCTTCCCAGCCTTCTGCGCGCGGATCTACAGTCTAACATTGTGCTTCTCCTCCAACACACAGAAGGGAATCTTCTTCACACCACAATTCCAGTGGCAGCACTCTCCTCATTGTTTACACACAGCACAGGCCTTTTTAGCTTTGACTTGAAGCTCTGATACCATGATAAAATTAGCTATTGATCAAATAGCTCTCCAGGTGTGAACCTTCACCTGGAGAGTGTATGTGAGAGTGTATACACATATACACATACTCAATTACATTGAATGAGATGAACCTTAATTATATAGGCTCTCACACTAATGGGGTGGTTTCAACCACTCCCTTAATATCAGGATATGAGATCTATGATTAGAATCTCAATCCTATCTTTATGATAACAACAACCTAACTATGGATTTCTCCATTAATTCCAACATTCTTTTTGTGCCTAAAGAAACTGTGATCGCCAATGATAATTGAAATGTTGATCGATGACCAGAAACAAGAGTGCCTTTGCCTCTTTCATTCTACCCTTTTCAATCAAAGTCAATCGAGTTTAATTAATAGTGGAAAATGCATGCACGCAAATTTTATGCGACTATCGACGGAACGGTGCATTGTGATGACTTCATTCTGCTAGCTTCAATATAATAATAAACAATAAATGTACAACCTACACATAATTGTATTGGTGCGTCAATTTAATGATAAAAAATAAATGTACATCCTTCAAATAATAGTGTTGGTGTGTCTGTCTCAGTGTAGTGGTTAAGATGGTGGTGGAGGAACATTCATCTATCAAATGTTGATACAGTGAATTTTTTAAACCTTATTTTGAGTATGTGTACTATTTGGAAGATTAATAGAGATGCATTCAAATGCAACTCTTGGATTTTATGGATATGATATATTGTTAAAAGATAAAATATAAAGAAACGAGTTAGATTTCATATTATATAAATTATATAAATTTATTATGTTAAGAGGTTTCTTTTTTATTATGATGAAAGGTGGTTATTTTATTAGGTTATTACTGTTTGTATTTGAACTAGTGGTTTCTAAATACATGTAGTGGTTTTTGTGATCCAAGGTCTGAAAACTCATGGCTTTTCTCATCGTTTTTGTTGATCCGAAAATCCATGGTTTTTGGATAAGACAACCCATGGTTTTGCCCATAGTTCTTGTTGTGATGAACCCTACCTAAATGCTTAAGGAAATTAGTTATCAAATAAGAATATTGAGATCCATCTTACCTCTACACTTCAACAATTGGTAGATCTAGGTTTAACATGGATTTTGACTAGTTTGCAAAAATGGTGTATAATTATGGGAGAGAGAATTTTAAAATATATTTTATTTCAATATTGGAAACATTTTATGGTTTGAGCTCACACTTCACCCATGGTCAAATAATATAAAAAGTATAAAGATAAAAATAAAGTTAAATAAACATAAAATATATAAAAAATGGAAAAATATTGACTATTAAATAAAATTATTAATAAAAAATTGTTTAAATAAAAAGAAATAATAAATTATATCTTTAAATTCTAGGCTAAATTTTAAAATAATAAATAATAAAATAATAAAAATTGATGAATCATAATCATATTGGAACAATTTAAAAACAAAAAAAATTAAAATAAGTTGATGATTAGCCACAAATGAATAAAAATATTAATGAATATTAATAATATTGAAATCAATGTTTATAAAATTAAAATAAGCAAACAGTTAACATATTTCTAAACGGCTTTATTTTTTAAAAATATAATTAATATAAATTAATCATTGAGAGAAAGTATAATAATAATAATAAAATAAAATTAGAAAAATGTGGTTAAATTATAACAAACTAAGTTAAAGGGGAAAAATAAATGCAGATAAATAACAAAAAAATAGGCTAATACCGATGGGGGAATAAGAGGAAGATCAAACGAAGGAGCTTGGGAAAAGGAAGAGACCAAAGAAAAAATGAGACAACAAATGAACAAGAGAGAAGGAGAGATGACTTGAGGGGTAGAGAGAAAAATGAAGAAAGGAAACAAATATTACGAATGTCCACGATGTTCATAAATATGGTGGAGGTGATCACTATATTGGCTAAGTCTATAAAGGAAACGAATATTAGGAATGTCCACGATGTTGATAAATATGATGGAGGTGATCACTATATTGGCTAAGCCTATAGCTATCTTCCCATTTAAATTTGTAATGAGTCCCAAAGAGTAATCAGTGTTATGTTAAGGATTTTGGTTTGGGCAAAGAATATTAGATGTTGATATTTAAACAAGTGTTCAAAAATGGAAAATTTTGAAATCAAGTTTTTCTTTGTATCTGCAATGTGTTCTTTGAGATAATTTGTAACCACCCACTCCCACATTTACCAAATTTTATAGGGCTCCTTGGGTAAACATGAGATGAAAAGTTAATATGACATGACCCGATCTCCAAGCTTTAGTTATCGAAGTGGAGCTGACAACTAATAACTCACAAACATCCCTCAAGGCTTATAGGACAAATAAGGGCCAAAGAACCAACCCACGTGACCAAACAGTAGATTTGATTGCTTTTCACTAACCTGCGCTCATAAGCATATGCATGACAAGGCAACGATGCAGTTATAGACCTCCAACCACATGCATAAGCCTCGTTCCCTATGGTTATCACCCAAAATCATTAGTTCAGAGGGTGTCAGTCCAATATCTGAGCTAAAATTCTAGTCTAGCCTCCAAACCAACCCCCATAACATCATGTAACTTGTCAAAATGATAAATGACACAACGACAATGTTATTCATAGAATAGCTGAACAATAAATTGATGTGACCAATCCTAACCATGATAGTCATTTCATGAGACATATGGTTAGTATTTGAGTTACATGTCATGAATGCATATCTGATATTAAGAGTTTGTGGTCCATGTGAGAATCATCAAGAAGGCCTAATTCCCTCTCATATTAGCTATAAAAACATGTATTATTCCATGATTTCATCAACCATTCAAATACTTATCAAAATACTGTACAAGTCATAGGTAGAACACATTACAAATAAATCCTCATAACCAACATATAAACAAATTATTAACCATGATAGAGGAACCATAGAATCCACATTAATTACATACAAGTGCTCATAAAACATAATAGCAAAATCACTCTTATTAACTTATGCCAAAAACAAATTAAGCCAAGGACTTCCACGTACCACCCAACCATAGATTGGGATGAACCAAATATTTCTTTTAGCCAATCACCCTAGTATCGTATTCCAAGAAAGAATGTGGGACGTCAAGAAATAATGAACGAGAGATTTTGGAGATTACACCACCTCCACTCTGAGGCTACCACGATCTCACCAAAATTGGCCAAGGGATCACAAATCCAAAAAACTCTTGGATTCCTTAGAATTTATTCACCATTACCTTGAGGACTTTTCCTGTCTCCCCATAGTTTTTTAAGGATTCCCAAATAAAACTATCTCCACCCCCAACCCTTGGGAATTTTCTTAAGGCCACCTCACCCAGTTTCAAAACCTTCTGACCATCCAAACCTCAACCAAGAAAACAATCCCATCACACCATGGCTATATATGAAATGGAAAACCACACTACTAAAAACAAAAACATACTCTCTATGGATCTTTATAACTTAGCTTGATGCAGTATTTACAATAACAACTTATTGAAAATCCAAAACCAACATGAAAAGCATACTATATATTGAAACTTTATAACATGACTCAACAAGAAAATAAAGAAGGATACAATGCCTGCATTGTTCATCCATCTCCCATATAGCTTCATTGGGCCCAAAGTGCTTCCACTGTAGTTCAACTTGCCTGATTTCTCTGTTGTGGAGCATGAATTATTTTCCCTGAAGTTTTCACTTATGTTCTAAGTATAATTCTCCTTTTCGTTCCACCTTCAATATAGAATAGTCATTCAAATCATCAACATCCTTTAGATACCTCTTCAATAATGAAACATGGAAAACATCGTGGACGTTCACACATGGTGGAAGTGCAAGTCTATAAGCTACTGGTTCTTTCCTTTGAAGGATTTGAAAATTCTCAGAATACTAGGGTTCCAACTTGGCACATGACCCAATTCTCATGGAGCTTTTCTTGGGCTTGGTGTGTAAGTACACATGCTCCCCAATGTGAAATTCCTTAAATGATCTTTGCTAATATCTATAGCTATTTTTCCTTTCTTATTTCATTTATATATTCTTCTTGATAACCTACATTTCCTGTTCCATCTCTACCAACATGTTTGTTCCACTCGACACCCTATTCACTAAATCACTCCAGGTTATGCGAGTATTACAAATATTCGCATAAAGATCCTGAAATGGACTCATCCTCAAGGACTCCTCATATCCGTTATTATATGAATCATGTTAACCCTTTATGTCTATATATATATCTATGGATGATAGGATATACTAAGATCCAACTCTATCCCCAAACATATAAAGAACTTCCAAAACCTAGGAGTGAAATTGGAATATGTTTATGATATGATGTTATTAGGAACACTATGTGGTCTCATTACCTCACTTACGAATACATAAGCTACCTCACTAGCTCATTTCATAGACTTAAATGGAATGAAGTAAGGTATCTTGGTCAACCTGTCAACCACAACCATAATGGAAACATGTTGTTTGGATGTCCTAGAAAATCATGTAATAAATTCCATGGAAAGTACCTCCCATTTTCATTATGGAACGTAATTATTTATGATAAAATGGAACGTAATCGTCTATAATAAACCACCTAGATGCTTGCACTCTAGTTTACCTCTTCACAATCCAAACATCTAGCCACAAACTTAGCCACTTCCTTTTTCAAGTTTAGCTAGTAGTAAAAATTATTCACGATTTTCAATGTCTTCTTATATCCCAGCTGACAGGAATACGACTTAAAATTGAATTCCCTTAAGATAAGCTTCTTTATTTCATTGTTGTCTAACAAATAGATCCTCTCCCTAAAAATCACCAAACCATTAGTCACGATCTATGTCTTCATCACATGAACTTTGTTATTTTAACATAAGTTGTTAGTACCTACCGTCCTACTTCCATTATTGCAAGATCAACTCCTACAAATCTATCCCATATGAAAACATTGATACACTGTGATTTACTACGCTCTTCTATAGGAGCATATCAAAACGTATTTTCTTTACCCTTAGTGTATGTGATCCCGATGTCAAACTCACTATGTGGGAAACCATCTAGCTTGTGTGTTAAGATACTTAGCCAAACAAGTACCTTAGCACACTGTAATGACTCATAAAAAAAAAACTCCATTCAAGATGACAATTCCTCCACTTCTTCAATGCATGAATAATCCTTTCGAACTCAAAATCCTGAGTAACATTATTATGCTTGTCCTCATTCAGTTTCCACATGAATATGTTTTATTATGGAGGTATATATATTTGTGTGTGTGTGTTTCTGATAATCCCTCACAATCAGGAAACTACCAACTCACTTCTAGCTAATTATAGAAACTAAATCTTAACTAAGATTAATATTTAACAATGTGTGTTTTGAAATATATACTCTAGCTAGGATGATGTATATAGTGTAAGCTTAGAGCTATCTGGAAGTTGATTTTATAGAATAAGAGTGCAGTCAATCTAGAATTATATTAGAAAAATGCCAAATATGAAAGAATTATCTACTCTATTTATGGAAAGTTCACATACAAAAGCATTCAATTACAATTTCAGGGACAACACCTTGGTCATAGTTATAATGTCAAGGATAACACCTTGTCTTTCAAAGCAATACATGATGCCTACATAAGCTTCCAATTATTGACACCCATATGCATCAAACACATATTGAATCTTTCCTTCAACAATATTCAACTACAAAAAGGCATATGCATACAAGACCATGGTATTAATCCATTATACATGAAATATTAGGAATGCAAAAGGAATTTAATGCAAACCAAAGTAAAGACACTCGGGCACTTAGCCAACAACATTGTTAATAATCTTGTGCTAAAGGAATGACCAACAATATATTCCTAAATTCTTTAATATTTTGCCAATTTATTATTATTATCTTGAACAGTAAATGTCAACTAAAACTTAGTGGGAGCTACCAATAGAGAAGGTATTTTTTGAAATGAGAGACTCCAAGAAAAGCATGCATTTGATATTGTCCCTTTGACTCTTCCAACACTAGAAAATTCAAGTATTTCATCTGTTTTCAAACAGGTACCACCATCGATGTCAAAGCAAAGAGAAAGAGGCTCGTTTGGTGAATTGTTTACTTATCAACCAATTTCATATCACTTTCTATTTTCTTGAGATCTAGATTGTTGTCTCCAAGCTACAAAGTACTAGTTGCAGTCGTTTCCATCAAGCTAGAGGGGATACCAAACCTTGAACCATATTCCTAAGCGCATACAAATCACTATTATGTTACACATTATTTACCATCACTGGATGTTTCTGCAGCAGTCTAATGTGAGAAAATTTAAAGCTACCTTACATATAAGTACATATTCATATTCTTTTGAACATTCAACCATATTCCAAAATTCATACAAATCATTGTTATGTTACACATTGTCTGCCATCACTAGATGTTTCTGCAACAGTCTAATGCGAGAATATTTAAGGCTACCTTACATATAAGTATATATTCATATTCTTTTGAACACATAATGAAGAATTTTGGGATAATATTAATTGCATAGACTTTAATGATGTTCTCATTTATCTTTGTTTGATTTCATTATTTAAGTGAAATGTACATTTTAATTCATTTATAGATTGTCAAGAGCTTCCAAATGAAAAGGCAGTAGTGGACAGTGGAGAGCCTGAATAGTATAAATATAAATAGTGTGTATTTTGAAAAGTATTGCTAACAAATTATTCATAAGTATCTCAAATTTATCATTGGAAGAGTTTTTTTTATAAATTTTTTCTGTTGTATTGAGTTATTTTATTAAAATTTGGTTATTCTTTATCTCTAAAAATTTGTGTTTTCAAGAAAAAGTTAAGTTTAGAATTGTATAATATAAATTTAAATGTTTTAGATTTTGATTTATTTGGATATTCTAGTATGGAAAAGAGATTACATAATTATATCATGTTATGTTATATAAGTATTTTGATCAGATGAAATTACATAAAATAAATTAATAAATTAATAAATTAATAATTATAATTATTAACTCTTAATAATGGTTAATAATTAAATCAGATTAGATTTTTCTTAACTCTCAATCTATGCAATTTCAACTATATTGAAATTTAAAAATACATGAATCTATTTGCTTGAGCTTAGAGAGCAAATTGAAAATGCAATGAAACAAAATGCAAGAGATTTGAAAATAAGATTAAATTTTTCATAAAAAACAACCAAAAATTAGAAAAAATAACCTTGCTGAAGCTTAAAAAAAACCCTGAAAATACAATTTGAATATACAAATAAAACAAAAAAATACTAAACTATTTTTATTTTTATCTTATTCTTTTAGTAAAATCCAATATACAATCACTTTAAATCAATACAATTTATATAATAATTATTAATAATCAAATTACAATTTTATAACCATATTCATAATAATAAAATTAAAAAGTGTAAAATCCTCATTCCAATATACGTTTTCCTGTTAAAATTTCAATATTTAAAGGGCAAATAAAAAAAATTGTCCCTCATCAGTAGTACTGAAATTCTTCGCGACAGATGGGACAGGTGTTCGCTGCTGTCATCCATGGTTCAATGCACTTTTGGTGGAATATGTGACCGCAATGTAGTCGACCCGCGTCCTCCTGCAATTGAAAATCGTCAGTGCAAATTGAGCGCGATGAGGTATTTGTATTCCTGTCACTAATTTGCTCGCCTGAAATAGAGATGGGATGTACAAGAGTTCGAGAAACTACATGTTCCTGCACTGATAACCTTAACTGTTCCTGAGCCCTGCGCCGTTCCCGTGCCGCATATATAAGAGGTAGCTGCGGGAGGGTAACTTCGTGTAACCACCTAAATCGTTCCGCAAGCTCCCCCAGTCCTCTTGTCATCTCTGCTATTTCAACTGATAATTCTCTATATTGATCTCTTTCTTCGCCCCCTCGTTGTTCTGGTCATTGTCCTTCCATTTCAAGACTCCCAAGGATTCAACGAAAGGTTGCTTTCTGTGCCTAAAGAGACTGTGATCACCGATGATAATTGAAATATTGATCGATGACCCAAAAGCAGAAATGCCTTTGCCTTTGCCGCTCTGCCCTTTTCAATCAAAGTCAATCGAGTTTAATTAATAGTGGAAAATGCATGCACGAAAATTGTTTGCGTGTGTCGGCGGAGGGGTGCATCCCGATGACTTTACGAACATTCATCTAATCAAATAATGATACGGTGGAATTTTTAAACTACATGTACTATTCGGAAGTTTTATAAAGATAACCTTAAATACAACTATCGATTTGCTATATTGTTGAAAAATAAAATATAAAGAAATGAGTTAGATTTAAAACTGTATAATTTTTATTATGTGGAAGAGTGTTTTTTACTAGGTTAATAGTTTTTGTGTTTTTAGATTTTTAGTTTTTGTGTTTTAAGGTTTTGATAATGGATGGTTTTGCTCATGGTTTCTGAATATAATTAGTGGTTTTTGTGATCCAAGATCAGACAACCTATGGTTTTGCTCATGATTTTTGTTGTAATGAACCCTACTTAAAGGCTTGAATAAATTAATTATGAAATGCAAGATTTCTTAGATTCATTTTATCTCTACACTTGAACACTTGGTAGATCTAGGTTTAACATAGATCTTAACTATGCAAAAATTGTGTATAATTGTGAGAATTTTGAAATCATTTGTGTTTCGATATTGGAAACATTATATGCTTTGAGTGGACACTTGATCCATTGTAAAATAATATAAAAACTATAAAGATAAAAGCACTTAAATGAAAATTGAATATATAAAAAATATGGAAAAATATTGACTATTGTTAATAAAAATAAAAATAAAAGCTACATTTTAAAATAATCAAACAATAAAAGAATATAAATTAAAGAATCATGACCATTTCTAAATAATTAAAAAAAAAAAGACTTGATAATTGATACTCAACCACAAATGAATAAAATGATTAACAAAGAATACTAAAATCAATGTTTATAAAATTAAATAAACTAAGGGTAACATATTTATAAACGGATTTAGTATTTAAAAATATTATTTAAATAAATTAATCATTGAGAGAAAGTATTATAATAATAATGAAATAAAATTAGAAATTTTTTGTTAAATTATAACAAACTAATTTAAAGGGGATAAATTAATGGAGAGTAATAATAAACAAATAGGCTAGAAGACATATGGGTCAACAAGAGGAATAACAAAGGAGGGGGCTAGGGAAAGGAACAGACCAAAGAAAAAATGACAAAACAAAAAAGAACGAGAGAGAGAAAGAGAGATGGCCTGAGAGGTATAGAGAAAAAAGAAGAAACGATACAAATATTAGGAATGTCCACGATGTTGATCAAGATGATGGAGCTGATCACTATATGGGCTAAGTCTATAACCATGTTCTCATTTAAAATTGGTTTAATGAGGCCCAAAGAGTAATGAAGTGTTGTGTTAAGGATTTTGGTTTGGGTGAAGAATATTAGATGTTAAGATTTAAACAAGTCTTCAAAAATGAAAAATTTGAAAATGAAATTGTGGTTTGTATCTGCAATGTGTTCTCTGAGATAAGTTGTAACCAACCCCCTACCACATTTACTGAAGTTCATCGAGCTCCTAGGAGAAACATGAGACAAAAAGTTACTATGACATGACCCAACCTCCAAGGTAGAAGTAGTGTTGAAAACTGATAACTCATAGACACTCCTCAAGGCTTACATCAAAAGGAAAGGCCAAAGAAGCACCGCATGTGACCAAAAAATGGGTTTGATTTGATTTGACTAACCTGGGCCCACAACCACATGCATGACAAGGAAACAATGCAGTTATAGAACTACATCTATGTAATATCCCATTTCTGGGATATCTCTAAAACACGGCAAAACTCCAACCAGAGATAGACTGGGAGGAAATTTACCGGATATTTCGCCTCTAAAAAGAGGATGAGATCCGGAGGCTACCTGGCACTTTCCAGACTATGTCTAAGAGTGAAAGATAAACGCACCAAGTGGTATAGAACTAGAACGCTCAAAAACAATAATAGAAATAGAAAGAGAATACAACAACTACGGCAACAACGACAACTATGGAAACTCAACCAGAAAACGTAGAGAGAAAATGCTGAGCCATTTTATTAATCTGAGAAATGTAATGAAGTAAAGAGGCGATCTTACCCAAATCAAATAAGAAAACACTCCCATAAAAGACAAGAAATGGCTACTCTATGAACTGCGTCCCAGCTGCTGGAAAAATACCATGTAGCTGCTATTGCTGGAATGGACTGAAGGTTAGGGGCTGATCCCCTTGCCGGAATGAGTTGAAAATCAGCAAATCTCCTCTCCTCAACAACCCAGACAAGATCCAAAAACCATTCCAGGAATGGCCAACCCCAGAAATCACCAGAAACTGTGTCCCCAATGAATTACGCTGGCCTCCAAGGTACAACGTAGTGGCTGGATAGAAACAGCTGAAATACTGCCAAAAACTCCACCAAAAACCTCCGACGGGCAAAGGCTAACATTCTGCTCAAAATCCCAGCGAAATCTCCTGTAGAAACCCCAATCCGAAGCTTATCCACAAGGGACTGCGTCCTCTCTCCCAATGACTGTGCAGTCTCTCTAAGCTCCAGCTCCGCGACAAACCCAAACAATAAAATGACTCACAAAATACTGAAAAGCAAACCTTGCCCGAGCAGGCACTCAAAGTCCCCCGGGGCTAAGGGCGAGATCTCTGACTAGAGACACTCAATGCACTAAACAGTGCTGGAGACAAGTTAAATAGCCAGCGTGCTCAAGAAGACAAAAGTCCCACTCCAAAATCATCAACTCAAGAATGATTGAAATGAGGAGGCTCCTCCATCTTTTATAGCATTGGTTTCCCTCCAACACCCAATGTAGCCTCTCTCTCCTACACATACTCATCCTTATCTGCGCAGAAGCTTCTAGAGTGTACGTAGGCCCCCCTCCTTTACGTGGTGTTTGGCCCCATTGACTCCCCCTTGAGTCACAACGTTGTGCTACTAGGTGGATGTCTTATTCTACTTAAGTGAGTTAGACCCTCTTTACTCACTTTTTATTTATTTACAAACCATAGATGGTAAAACTATACAAAATCGAATATTCCAATTAGTTGTCGCTAATTAGGAATATTACAGTCACCCCCTCCCGGAGAAATGTTGCTTGTCCTCAAGCAACTGAAGTGATGGATGTTGCAAAACCTTCTCACTCTCCCAAGTGGCATCCTCATCTGGAAAATTCTTCCACCTCACCAGGAATTCCCGGACCGTCTTGCTATGTAACCGCCTCTCCCTGGTATCAATAATGGCCTCTGGCTGCAACACCAAGTGCCCCTCATCATCTGTAGGTGGTAGCTCCTCTGTCACTGTAACCTGTTGTCCCAGCACCTTCTTCATGCATGATACATGGAAAATGTTGTGGATCTTGCTCCCCCAAATGCAGTACTCCCCCAAATTTAACCATCTTAACCATGCTCACTGCTGCCCACTGACATAGTTACGCAACTAGCCATCCATCAACTTGTTAACTATCTCTTTCTGTCCATCCATCTGTGGGTGGTAACTGGTACTTGGTGTCAACTTCGTCCCCACTAGCCGGAAAAGCTCCTGCCAAAATCTGCCCATGAAGCGGTTGTCCCTGTCACTGATGATGGTCTTAGGAAGACCACGCAACCTGAAAATCTCTCAGAAGAATAGCTCGACCACCTGTGCGATTGTGTAATGTGTGAATATGGAGAAAAAGTGCGCATACTTTGTCAGTCAATCAATGAAGACAAAGATATGATCCTTGCCCTGCACCATGGGCAACCCTGTGATGAAATCCATCGAAATGCTCTCCCATTTCCCCTCTGGAATGGGAAGAGGTTGCAACAACCCTGCGGGATGGCTCATCTCCCCCTTGTTCCTCTGATAAACATCGCACTCCCTGATGTGTTGGAGTACGTCCTCCTTGAGGCCCCTCCATGAGAACCTCTCCCTAATGGCCCTGTAGGTTTTGGTAAACCCTTGATGGCCTGCCAATGGAGAATCATGTGATGCCTGGAGTATCTTCTTCTTAAGCTGAGATCCCTCAGTCAAGAATATCCTGTCCCTGAAATAGATGATCTCATCGACCACCCTGTACCTGTCATCCACCACCTGTCCATCCAACACCTCACATGAAAACCTGTCCTTGGAGTACTCAACTAAAAGTCAAGCCCTTCAATTTGTGTCCAATCTCATAAGAGATAACATGGCTGGTCTACGTGAAAGGGCATCTGCTACCATGTTATTCTTACCCTTGAAATACTCAATGTCAAATTCATATGCTTGGATCTTACTGATCCACTTCTGCAACCTCTCTTGTAGCTATTTCTGCTCCAAAAAGAACCTGAGGCTGTTGTGGTTAGTCCTCACCCTGAATCTGTTCCCTACTAGATACTGCCAGAATTTTTCCAATGCATACATGATGGCCAACATCTCCTTGTCATATATGGAATACAACCTCTCATGCGGAAGGAGCTTCTGGTTCTCAAAAGCTATAGAGTGTCCCCCCTACATCAGTAATGCGCTGATCCATTCTCTCGATGCATCACACTCCAAGACAAATGGCTGCGTAAAATCCGAGAACGCAAGCACTGGGCAGCTACTCATCACCATATTGAGCCTATCAAAGGCTTGCTGCGCTGTATCTATCCAACCGAATGCCCCTTTCTTTGTCAAATCTATAAGGGGTGCAGTAAGCTATGAAAACCCTCTGACGAACTTCTTCTAATAGGTACATATCCCAATGAACCTTCGAAGTTCTGTCACATTCTTCGGCTCCGCCTAATCTCTGATGGCTCTAATATTCTCCTTGTGGACCCTCACTCCATCCACTCCAATGATGTGGCCCAGATACAACATCTCTGTCATCCCAAACTCACAGTTGGAGAGCTTAGTATAGAATTTTTGCTCTTCCAAGATGCGTAGCACTGCCTCTATATGTTGGAGATGCTCCTCCCACATCCTGCTATATATGAGTATGTCATCAAAGAAAACCAATACAAACTTCCTCAGATGACTGCGGAAGATATGGTTCATGAAATACTGAAAGGTGGTTGGTGCATTGGTTAGCCCAAAAGGCATAACCAAAAACTCAAAGTGCCCATAATGACACCTGAAGGCAGTCTTGGGAATGTCCTATTCCCTCACGTGAATCTGATGGTACCCTGATCTTAAATCAATCTTTGAGAAGAACTTAGATCCTCTCAGCTCATCCATCAGCTCATCGATCCTGGGTATAGGGTACTTGTTCTTCAAAGTCTTCTTGTTCAGGGCCCTGTAGTCAATACACATCCTCAAGGTTCCATCCTTCTTGACCAGCACTACAGAAGAATCAAACAGACTCATGCTTAGTCTGATGTGTCCAAGAGCCAACAACTCCTGGATGGCTGGCTCGATCTCATCCCAATGGGCTTTGGGATGCCTATAGGGTGTAGTGATCATCGCCTGGATCCCTTGTTGAAGCTTGATGGTATGCTCAAACCCCCTATTTGGTGGCCAACTTGGTGGTATATCCCCAAACACTACCTCATGCCTGTCAAGGATGGCCTGTATCTCTGGATGAACTACTCGACCGGTGGTCACTGCCTCTAATGCCCGCAACTCAACTGCCCACTCTATGTCTCCCTTTCGGAAGTTTGCCTCCATCCGGGGTGCCAACAATGTCTAAGGTGGGTAAGTATGCATCACGCAGATCTTCTCATGCTTCCTGGTCTTCTTGTCATCCCACTCCATCTCTAAGGCCTCCCAATCCGTGGTGACCTTCTCTAGAGTAAACAGCCACTGAACACCCAGTACCACATTGGTATCTGGTATGTTAACCATGAAAAGGTGATCAGTCATGGTGTAAGTACCCATCATCACTGCTAACTCTGGAACATACTAGGCACACTGCATCATCTGGGCTCTTGGGACCAAGACTGAAAAGCCGTCAAAACTCTCGGTCAGTATACCCCTCCGCTCGACCATCTGTGCATCAATGAAGTTGTGGGTTGTGTTTGGTCAATTTAGTGTGTCCTAAATTGCTGCATTTAATTTGTCAATCCAGGAATCGTAAGCTGATGAAGTGCGACGCACTATATGTGCAAGATAACCTATTTCTTAACTTTTTGTCGTTTTTGGTTTTTCTAAGGTGAAATGGAAATTCTAAAATGAAAACAAGTTTGGTTATATTTGTTCAAGGAAGTGATATCCCCTATAATGATTTACCAACTTGAAACTTTAGTCCTTAAAGTCCTTTAGTTCTTCTACCAAGGGAGGATGAGAGAAAGTCTCTTTGTTTTCTAAATGGGATTGAGTAGGTCGTATAGGAGAATCCTCTAATTCAGCTGCTCCTTGGGTTCCAAAAATCTTAAGGCTAGGGGTAGATGGTGGTGAATCTGGTCTATGCCTTGAAGAAGATGGAGTTGTAAAAATCAAACCCTTGGCTTTAGCTATAAACCTTCCCCTAGAATCTCTTGCTCTATGCATGTCATTTTTTATTTTTTATTTTTTTTTATTTTTCAAAAAGTTGGGCTAATAATCCTCTTTCTGATCTTCCAGATCACACTAGGTGCAAGAAGAGAGCATACTTAAGAAATTACTAAGCCAATAACTCTCTTTTCTGATCCTCCAGATCACACTAGGTGCAAGAGGAGAGCATACTTCAAGAAGTTATCAAGTTTTCTCTTCTTTTATGATTTTGTGTTTTTTTTAAAGAAATTGGCTACCTGGTTACACTTCCTCGGCAACGGCGCCAAAATGTTTGGTCAATTTAGTGTATCCTAAATTGCTGCATTTAGACACATTTGTCAATTCGAGTTAAATGGTGATGAAGTGCGGCGCACTATATGTGCAAGATAACCTATTTCTTAATTTTTTTGTCGTTTTTTGGTTTTCTAAGGTGAAAATGGAAATTCTAAAATGAAAACAAGTATGGTTATATTTGTTCAAGGAAATGATATCTCCTATAATGATTTACCAACTTGAAACTTAAAAAGGAATTTGAAATTTTCAATGACAAAACTTGAAAGGAAACGAAAATGTACTGCTGAAATGAAAAGATGTTGTAAGTCTAATAAATCAAAAACAATGAACTAGTGAGCATGAAACTAAACTATTCTTGCTTCTGTCTAAACAAAACGAAACTATGCTTAAAGAAATTCAAAATTGCAACAAAGTAAATCTAAATCAGATTACATCAATTTATCTTCTGATCCTTCATCATTAGTCCAGCTATGATTTTCGGATTGGGAAGTAACCATAAACAACTTGGAAGTAAGCGATATCTAACTTGCCCAGTAAACTAATATCAAACCATACATTCATAATTCAATCCCTCACTACTCCAGTACATTTGTAGCTTTGGAGAATGCTTGAAGATGTCATGCACACAATTTAAAATTTCTAACTATGAAAAGGAAACTAATACTAAACACATTTCATAATACAATCCCTCACCATCGGTCTACCATGGCTTTAGGAGAGCAATACTAAGTCCTCAATATGAAGCGATTTAATATATCTAAATTTGCAGAAAGGAAACTAATACTAAACTACACATTTCATAATACAATCCCTCACCATCAGTCCAGTTGTGGCTTTCGGAGGCAACTGAAGATGCTATGAGTAGTTTAATATATCTAAATTTAACTACTGAAACAAATAAGCAAAACTGAGTTAAACAAAGCAATACTGAAATGAAACAGAAACTAAGAAAAACACATCAGCAACAGAACAATGTTAATTCCATGTCATTAGTCAAAAAGCTATGAAAATACTCGGGCTGCCTATCTATAACCTGAAACAAGAACACTGATCAGTGATTAACAACATAAAACATGAAAGACGGAAGTGAAATGGAAAGTAGGAAAGTTTATAAACAGAAATGAAAAAAATGAAATGTATAAACATGTGAATGGATTATGGCACAATGAGCTTTAAAGAAATGAAATAAGAACTATACACTAATGCACAAAACCTTAGCTGAGTAGGGGCCCTCTACACCAGCCTTGGCAACGATCTTCAAGTATGAATTAAGTTGGAAAACAGAGTCTTCTTATATTAAAAATGCAGTCATAACAATATGGTAGTATTACGGCTCAAAGGCAGCGTAATTACATTACAGAGCAGACTTAATAAAATTAACAAAGACTAATCGGGACTAACTCTATGTGCGTATGCAAACGCGTTATATATAACAAAATAAATATAACTGTCTCCTAAAGTTTATGCTGGTGTAGAACACGTAGACCATTACGTCCACGGATCTAGGATCATGGCCCTGTTGGAAAATAAATCTATGAGAAGTGGATGCTTGAATTCGACTATGGAGCCATGTACAGATGTCGACTTCTCCTCCGCAAGCTCAGAAACGGCCATATGAACCTTTACGTGACACGGAACAGAGTCCTGTCACCGTAAGACTCTATGGTTGACTTCCATGTGGACGCCTTTGTGCGCGTTCTTTATATGAACCAATAGGACACGAACCATGTCCACATCATTCACGACTTGCCCATGTGGCTCTCGTTTTCCCTGTGAACACACAGCAACATAGAGTTTCACAAAATAGCTGCGGAAAGTTGCAGTAGCTGCAGAAAGTGGCAAGATTCCGCAGCTGAATGAACAAAATCTAAATCAAATAGCAAACACAAAAATATAATTAAAAACCATGTTATATGCTCTTTTGCAAATGATATTGACAACTTGGGAGGTTTAGGTGAGTGAAAAAGGTATAGAAAAGTGTATGGAAAAGATGCAGAATTGAGACTCAACAATTTGTTACAAAGATCATTTCAATTTTTAACTTTCATTCATATTCCTTGAGCTGACAATTGGATGGCAGACTCATTAGCTAATCAAGCAATTGATTGGCATATTAATCATTCCATACAATAAAATTTAATCATCAAAAACATCATACATTTTATACATTTGTCACATCACATCAAACATCGCTGTATATATATCATCAGAGTGTTCAAAACTATACAAAAATTTGGATCCATAAGTCATACAAAAAATTGGGCTTATGCCCGACCATGTTCAGTCTCAAAAAATATACAGTCATCTGATACATCATATCTATCTACTCCTGTGGTCCCTGCCCAGAAGTTGTGTTCCTATATAACACGATCACAGTGGCAACACGGCGGAATAACCGTACCCAGTCGCGGGGTACTCCTACTACCTGCCTCTGGATGGCCTCAAGCAGATCCTCCACTGCAGCCATAGGCACTTGGCGGGTTAACCCCTCCAAGTTCCTCTGTACGGCATGGAGGGTTCTGTCTGAGTCTACTGTATCCACCTCGCCTCTGCGACGCTTATGTCGTGGGTATCCCTCAGGTCGAACTGGTCCAATATATGTTTCATGATCATTTTAAAATTGTAAGACATTTTGAATCTAATCAAAAAACATGTTTGTTTTTTTTCACATTTTTTCACACATATTGAAAAAATCCAAAAAAATTATATAAGTCAAAAAATTGCAAACTTACCGACTGTGCCCCATGCCACACCTGGTGGAAGGACAAGATCTGGATCGCCTCGGAAATCCATCCCGGCATAGGGATAGTCTTCCACAGCGATGATTTGTCTCCCCACCAAAGGAAGAACTCATCATCCCAAGTGGTTCGGGGAACTTCACTTCCCCCCAATATTTTCATCAAGCTAGCCCATCGGGCAATTCTGGGATCTCTAGGGCTACTCATAGAAGAGATCACTTTGGGTCTCAATGTTGGAATCTTCTCGAAGAAGAATGTCATCAAGATTGTACCATATCCAAAATGTTTTGTCTTTGCTTTTCGGATAGAAGTCAATTGTTGCTTCATGTTCATCAGTAGAGCTGTGCACCAATCATATGCATGAGTTAAGCATGCCACTGCTATACTCATTTTAGTCCTGGATGCCTGGTGTAGGGAAGCAGATCCTGCCACCCTGCCAATGGTAAAAAGGAGGATTTTTATGTGCAAGTCTCTTAAATCTTTGATTGAAATTTGAGTTCCAACTTTCTTGGAACCCTCTACGCAGTAGACTTGGACGTAATCTTCCACGGTTAGCCCTCCCAAAGGCTTACCATGCAAGTATACTAGCTCCCCCCTCCGGGAGAGTCCAGTAATAAAATATATATCTTCCACCTCGATGTGTATGGGCATCTGATCTATGATGAAGCAGTCTTCTTCCGGTTCCCAATAGTTCACAAGCATTTCGAGCAACCAAACATTACTCTTCATATTTGGCATTTTTAAAAACTTGAGCAATCTGCAGTTTCGAAGAATATTGAGTGATACCCGGTCCTACATGAATTCTTGATCAATAGCACTGTGTTCACGCTCTCTCCATGATATAGTCATCCTGCAAAATTTCAATAATCCGTTCATTAGCTACGCATTTTTTCATTTTGGGTTGCGCATACACGACTTTCTTTGTGCACAGTCGCGTATATACGCGACTTGGTCATTATAAACCCGCGTATGCGCAAACTCGTGATTTTTAGCAAGTGATTCTACGGTGAAAATTCCTAATTTTTAACTTATGAACGGACAAAATGAATAACAAGGATGGTTTATGAGCTTACCTGACAAATTCGGTGAATTTTGACGATCGGTTGCTCTTGTTTTGACGAAAGAAGCTTTTTTCTCCAGAGCACTTTTTCCCAAATCAGCAATGTAACAATGAACCAAATATGAGGTAATTTGTCTATTTATGCCCAAAAAGTTGAAAATTTTCGCAAAAATTTGTTATGCTT
The DNA here is from genome assembly GCA_034641835.2 of Pinus albicaulis. NCBI lineage: Eukaryota > Viridiplantae > Streptophyta > Pinopsida > Pinales > Pinaceae > Pinus > Pinus albicaulis. Next base: position 1,242,108,450 of record CM076575.1, read on the forward strand.
ATTTTTTCAATCTGTCTTAAGCTGCATAACCCAGATGCTTGGAAGTGCCCAGATTGGTATATTTTCAAGTACATTTTGACGAATTTGAGATTTTTCGTAGTTTTTGATCCATGACTGCTGACCCGTCATGGCAGGTATATGATCTTCACTGGCATATAGGTTAGGGAATCCACTTTCCGTTGCATTTTGCATACTAACCTCCATTCTGATCACTTGCCATAGGGTCGATCCCATCAGGTCATGAGTATTACACCCATTTCACTCGCCGATTATTTAATCATGACTTGGTGGTAGAGACTTCCTTTACATGGGCTTCCTAGTTAGTTCCTCGCAATCACTTGTAGCCCATGCTGCATTTTATGTAGGCTCGGGAGTCCTCTTTAGTCCCGCCATGACTTATGTGTTGAAGCTTTATTCTTCTCCTTCCTCACTATCATTTTTCTGGCTTTTACCCTAGAGGCTCCCTGGTGTTGTTGAGTTGTATTAGTGCATTGCATATTGGCTACTTTTTTATCCTGGCCTTTAGCCGGCTTCATTTGGACTCAATGTTTAAGCCAACTTTTGACCTTGTCTATCTGTACAAGTTAACCATTGCATGCACTTGGTTATCGCAACTTGACACCCTTTTACCCATGGATGGAACATTCCTCTGAGTATCGCTTACCAGTTTCTGCCACCTTGCATTGAGCATAGGATCGTTCCAATCCCAGGAACTAGTGCATCTGTTTCTTGATACTCGTTCTATCCATTGTACCATAGAATTCTTTTATTATTTTTCAGGGTTATTATATGAAAAAGAAAAAAAAATCAAATATAACAAAAAGAGCGGGAACGAGATGTAACTTCATAATTTGATGGTAGTACAGTGTCAGTTTGTCGCCCTTGAACAAAGTATATACACTTATATATATTTCCTCCATTTGGGATGGTTTTAGTTTTGACCTAGGTTCAGCCTTTACCTTGTTTCACTTGTCTGTCCTCCCCCGGTTGGTTATCTCTTCCAATCATATGGAGAGTTTGTTTTGCCTCCTGCATAACAGACTTATACAGTGTCACTTTTTACTGCCATGGTCATCACGAGTCATGCTTTTGTTCAAGGAAAGTCTAACCAGAGTCGGCCATTCTGCGGTGTCTCTTGACTCATTATTTAGTCGGCCTTCCCGGTCTTGTCAGTATCTTGTTCTATCACATCAGATGTTTTTGTCCTTTGCTCGTGCTGGTTTAAGAAGGTCTCCATTGACTTCTTGCTGGTGGGTTTGTCTCTTATCGACTACGACACATTGCTCTGAGAGAAAACCTAGAGCCGCACCCTAGCCCTATTTCCATCATTGATAGGTGACCTTGTGCTCAACATTTGATCATCATTATGGGTCTTTGACTAAGTGGTTTCCCCTATGTTCGACGTCAGCATACATTATCACACTTGGGATTCGTGCAGTACCTTGATTTTCATTTGACCCTATTGGTGGATATCTCGCCTCTGTGTCAGCTTTCATTATTGGTTGGTTCAGAGGGTTTCTTTCGTGCGCTAGCTTCATCTTGTGCATGTCGAAAACGTACTTCAGTTTGGTTCCGTCACTCTACTTCGTCTGATTCCTTCCAAATCTTGTCCTGCGGATTACACTCGCGCTGGACTGATTTGGGATACCTTAATGCCTTCCTTCCAGCAGATCTTTTCTCATCGACTCTGACTCATTGCTCTGGGAATAAGTTCTAGAGTCTTTTTGTCAGTAACTTAGGGTTTGCAGTCATCAGTGGCAGACTCTTCGCTATCGACAGTGGGGATTCATCATTGCCTCCTGATTGGTAGATTCTTTCAAGTGTTCGACTTCAACTCATTTATTCGCACTTGTTAGATTGTACTGGGGCACCTTGACACTCATTTTCATTATTGGTGGGTTGTCTCGCGTTGGTTAATGGTATACATTATTGACCAGTAATCCAACGATTTCTCACATGGTCGACTTCAGCTCATTTATTCCCATTGTGTAGAATTGTGCCATAGTGATCGGTGAAGACCTCGGGTTGCATCAGCATTTCTCGGTTCACTTTTGACAGTCCATTCAGTTTCTGCCAGTGATGTCGTTCACCCTTCTATGTTGCAGTGTCAGTACCGCAACATCCTATATGTTGGCTCCTGAGTTGCGTGATTCTACCGTTTATTCCACCTCTTATGATTTCGTACTTGGAGATTCAGTTACTTATATGATCATACATCCAGTTTCAGCATCATTGATCAGCTTTCTATATGTGATACTTAGACATTGATTCTGACTTGTACTTCTGGGCCATGCTCAGATGATTCATTATGTACTTTCAGTTCAGCTATACTTGTATACATGTTGGATCTATTATGTACTTTCGATATGTTGTATTTTTGACTGAGCATGGGTATGCCCGCCTCAGCATGAGTTGACTCTCTGTTTTCTTTCATTGGTTTTTGGCAGGGTGAAATCTGGTGAAGTCCTCTCTTGTCCTTGGGAAGTTATTTCTATGTGCATAATACATTTCGGCCATCATGTACCCCTTCTGACCTCATATATTAGGGGGCATCTGTTATAGCATCATTTTTCACCCTCAGGTGATTCTTGATTGTCTTTATGGCTTTGGGCACCCATTCCCACAGACTTGAACAAAATTCATTAAAAAACAGTGTTAAAATTCCCATACGTGGGTATGCCCAGAATTTTCCGCGTGTATACGCGAGTCCACGTAATTTTCCGCGTATGCCATTAAAATCATTAAAAAATATATAAAAATTCCCTATTTTCGGGTTGGGTTGATGGTTACTCCAATAGTTCAACCACCCCAGCACGTGGCCGACTGTTTCCAACTGATTGAAACTACTTTGAAGGAGTATAAAAGCCCCTCATGTGCATGGCCTAAGGGAGAGAGAAATTTTATAGACATTATACTCTGTTGGAATCCCAATTCAAGTCTGAATTCCCGTGCTTCCTGCACTTTCCCAGATTTATACAGGAAACCCTTGTTTCCTGGAGATGTTCATTCATTTATATGCCATCTCGAGTGCACAAGTCTTGAAAGTATCTTAGCGAGGCAAGGGCGAGACGGATCCAGACGATGGTCTGTTCGAAGATCGTGGAAGGATTCAGGCGATCTCTCCACTTTTACTACTGTACATGCTATTCATAATAATGAAGAACCATCTTGTTCCTGAACTTTTGTGTTAATATCTATTTGCATATGTGAAAAGATTGATTATTAAGAATCTATTATGGTTTATATAATGTTTCACATGGATTGCACTAACATTTAGGAGAAGTATATGATGTACAACTAGGTTTCCGTGCACGTTCTTCCTTGTTTTCCAGGTTGAAGGAGGAATAAGGGTTGCTGGGGTTTGGACCCCGCGGGATCTACATCGAACGTAGGACTACGAGTGAGTTCTACTATCATTGTTATCTATTTTTTAGCATTCAAGTGTGGTTGTGTGTGAGTCCTTCTGAATAGCACACCCTTCTTTGTGGAGGTTTCGACCCAACAAACCTCCAGGGTGTTTTTCCCCAAAACAACCTCATCTTTATTGTCATCCTTTATGGGCGGCCGTCGGGGTTTGTGAGGTTGATCTTGCAAAGGTTCCACCAGATTGAGCCCTAACTCCTTATACCTCGACCTCGTTGGGGACATGCAAAGAAGGATCGAGAAAATGTAGAGCGCTCTGATACCACTGATCTGAATTTATGCAGGAACAAAATAGAATACACATATAACCATAAACATAAATATGCAGTGGAAATAATACTTCATCTCATTAATATCAAAGAACTGAAATTCACTTAAAGACAAAATGGAAATAAACTAGCTAGGGCATTGGTAGCTTATCTCTTAGAAGAGATGTGGTAGCTATAGGCCTTTGAACTGTGTTACAATGAGGCTCAAGGGCCTATTTATTATTTAGAAACAATGGAAAAACCTAAACATCCAAAACCATAACCCTAGGAGATGAAGCACCAAAACTATAGGCCCAGTTTGGGTAAATTAGTGTTTCAACTTCCCAGGGACATAACTTTGGCATACGATCTCCGTTTGACACGCACCATACCTCGTTAGAAATATCTATAAGAGGAATACAACTATTTGTGTGAGAAAAACTGTTCCATGGATACATGTTGCTCCTGGTTTTCCCAGAAATCATCATTTAGGGCCTCAAAACAGCTCTGAAAGTCTAGGACCTAAAAAGCTAATAAAAATAGTAAGTCGTGCTGAAACTGAAAATTTGATAGAGGAAATGGTGGTTCCCCAAGTGGAATAGGCGGGTGGCCACCAATATCCACCTATATCAACAATGGAACTTCAAACAATGGAAAATAAACACATTCTCTTTATGATTCCATTTGTTGTTGTGCATATGGCCCTCATAGGTCTGTAATTTAAATTTAAACTTGAAGAATATAAGACACTCTAATTTTGTGACAAATTTACTAACCATCTAAATTTAACACTGACATATCGAAATGAATCCAAACCTACCAATACAGATTAAAAATTTTGATTCAATTAAATTATTTGAAAGGTTATTTGACTTTCTCTATCATGGTATGAAGATAAAAAAAAGAATTGAAATTCCACAAGTCATAACTTCAATCTTCATTTTGGATAATAATGTTGTAAAAACATGCATATGTCCTAAGCACTTACAGTAATAAATCCCAAGAAATTGCCTCTCTCTTTTCATATAACATTAAAGAGAATGAGATTTCATGTTTAAAATTCCTATATACAACTTGAAAAACACTCAATATTCCTTTTCCATCACCTATTGCAACCCGATCTTCTTAAAAGGTTGGGGAAGTAAGGGATTCCATGACAAGTAAATCCAAATAAATGATGGGTTGATTATCATTAAATTTGCATATAGTAATCCACATTTCTTCATAATGAATTCTTAAGTTAATATAATTTATGTATCCAATGTTTGTGGCAACATAAAGATAACTTTCTCGTGTTAAAATAAAGCATCACACATATTCACTCTTGTTGTTGATGAACTCATTAAGTTCCACAAATAAATTCGATCGAAAACATATCTTGAAGATATCCATTTTTCCATTTACATCTTTGTCCTTTATTTTTCCATGTCGCAAATTTCTCAAGGCTCGTGTATTCAAATGCTACTTTCTTATTGAATATTATGATCCAACTGTGATAAAACTAGAAACTCTTATGAGATATCCACATCACCGAACACCTCTCCCAATGTTCCATTTGATGATTGTAACATATTTCCAATTTTATCCCCATATTTAACATGTGAAATCCTCATTAGTTGTGATAATTATCTTAATAGGGATCTATAAATCCCAAATCCAAGCATTATGACCAAAAAGAATTATTCCACCAATGTTATGAACATTGGGAATATCCATGGATCATGCATCTCATTCACATTAAATTTGCAAGTACATTTACAAGAACTATGCACATCAAAGTTAGGAATAGTTTTTAATCCATCACAGGACCATGTAATGAAAAAATGATCCCTCATGCCTAGTAATTTTAGTCAATAAAGTAGAAAAATACTGAATATTTTTCAATTTCTTATTTGTGGGATTGATGGCTCTATGAATTAAATGTAGTTCCTGAACTTGTGACCATAATTTATAGTTGAGGAACTATTTTCTAGATCAAAATCTCATTATATATAGTACTTGATGCAACACAACATGTCTCAGTATAATCACCCCACAAACTCATGGAATATAGAAGGCACTTATTTGTGCATTTCAACAGAAAAAGTAGATATGATCTGGGAAATCCCAAAGACATAGTGAATCGCCATTAAGATAAATCAGGAGCAAAATTCATGTGATTTTTTCTCCAACTCCATAATATTTCTTCAAGAACTCCTTAATCCATTTAAAACCCAAACTTCCATGACCCAAGGATTGAAATTCAACATTATTTGTAACAAATCCAAACTAACTTTCCCTTCACATTTTTTCTTACATCCAATTTTCTATCAAGTTTTACACAAATAAATTTATTCTTCTTTCCCCATAAATTACAACTCTAACTATAGAAATTATTTTCTAACAAGATAGATCAATGTCTTGAACTATCAGACAAATTTAAATATGTGAGATGAAAATATAAGCTTTCCAATTTCAATATCATATAAAAGGTGTTGTGCTTCTATGCCTACAAGTAGATAGGGAATAGGGGTTTACTAGGGATGTTAAATAAACATAGGGTAGAGATGAAAATTAAACTAATTCTCAAAGGTTAGCCTATTTACGTATAGGCCTATACATACCTACTTGAAGTCATAAAAATAGAATAAAGTAAAAGTAGTCATAAATCTAATGAAGCTAAGTAAATATTTCACAAAACCCATAAGGTTTACCCCAATGCTTAATTGTTAACATGAATAAGGAAACATTGAACTAATTCCAATAAGAAGTTGGTACCTTAGTCAATATTCTTCTAAGATATGAGAATGTATTATTTTGGTGGCACAATGTTTCATTTTTTATAACCTAGCCCATATAGATCTTAATATGATGACATCCTTCTAATTTTGACATATGGTGAATAACATCCGTAAAAATACAACATACATAGGAAGTGAAAACATGGTTGTACTTCCTTCGTCTGCTTGTTTATTTTCATCGGAGTATATTATCTCAGCATGAGAAGGGTTCTTTGAATTATAAAACAATTCTACAAATAGATAGAGTATTTCATTATGATTTTCAAGGTTGATATAAAAAATATAATTCACCCATTTAATCCAACAACTACCTTTTTTAGTGCCACAACCTAGCTTGATTTGAGATAACAATTTTTAGTTTTACTTTGAATTTTGAGACAAATATTACGGCATACACATTATTCTTTGAGGAAATCGAACATTGATGGTTTGTTGATTATTTCATGTGATGATGACTCATGACATGTTTACACCAATAGTTAGTCTAAACTATGTTGATGGCTATGATAGTAATTGATATTGATAATTTTTATGTTTCTTATCATGCATATATTATGATGAATTATCTTTATGATAAGATGTTATTAACAATTTTTAGGGTGTGGTAGGAATATAGGAAAATGAGGGGTGAACATCAATGTGGGAACTTTGATCCTTAGTTACTATTAGTCTCACAACAAAGGATGACCTTGGAGTTAAAGGTTGTGTTTATTGTTGTATCTATTTTACCCTAAATTAGTTATATATACTTGAAGGGAAAGTGTTATGGCACCCTTGGAACTATGTGAGAAGTTATTGAAGTGAATAAGTGGATTGTAACCCTTGGTATTGAGAAATAGAAAGGTAAATTGAATTTAAAATTATGGGCCAAATAACCAAAGTGAAAGAGTACATGTGAAAAGTGTGTTTAGAGTAAAATTTGATTTGAAAATTAGAAAATCTTGGAAAAAGGATTATCAGAATAGACTTAAATAGAACTCTAGAAAAATCAAACGATTCAATTTTACCTCAAATATGTGGAGAGAATATTATAAGTATATTAATAATCAACATAAAATGTTGATTGAATTATAACACTAAAGGGAAGTGGTGTGCATGAAATCAAAAGAAAAAAACTAAAAAATTAGGAAAATTTATATTCATGAGGATCCTCTAATAATAATAATAATAATAAGGGAGGATAAAGCCCTAAGGGTTAGCTCAATTGGTCAAGTCCTCATCATTAAATCACCTTTTTTATTGAGAGGTCATAAGTTCAATTATCTTGACATTCTCGAGGTCAGGCTCCATGGTCGAGTTAACAAGAAGTGATCCCTTTAGGTGGATCTACATGATACACATATTCTTTGGATGTAGTAGTCACTTATATCCATGGTTCATGAAACACATAGAGAAAAAAAGGAGGATAAAAGTAAATAATAAAGTAAGGGAAGTTAGAAGAAATTAATAAAATATGGAAAGTTAGAAGAAAATAATAAAATAAGGAAATCTAGAAGAAAATAATAAAATAAGTAGGCTAGAATAAAATAATAAAATAAGGAAGGATTAAAAAAGAATAAGATAAGAATTGGATAATTTTGCATGAGAGCCAATTGGTAAGACCAAAAAATGCTATAAAAAAAGACCAAGCTATGAAAGACCCATGTTATGAAACCTGATGCTATTTTTTTTTTTAGCTAAGTTGAGCCTTGTTGTGAGTTCGATGTGTGTGGATTTTCTTTTTTATTTTTATTTTGAGTGAGAAGATCTTGGGCTTGATATATCACCTTCACACTACTAGAGTATTCATTTCTCCTCCAGCCCCATTATAGCTCATGGTTATGTGGGGAAGAAGAGTACCCAATGAATAGGCATGGAGGCTACCAGTGAATCAGTGACATACATTAAGCATACGAGAAATCAACATTGGATCCCTGTAAATTCAGCATGGTACTACATCGTCAATCATGTACAATTATCTCTATAATACTTAGACATGAGACCATGTAGTGAACTGTAATTTATTTGTTACATTTATAGAAAGAATTTATATAAAAAATAGCTAGCATATAAGTCACTTGACGAAGGTAAAACTATATTTTTAATGCAATATAACCAATATATTTTTTAATATGAATAATTAGATAAATTGGTCAAACTATATGAAGGGTGAGACAATAATGATGTTTCTTAATGTGATTGTTAAATTAGTGGATGATGGTTAAATTTATTATTTTTATTTTATAGAAATGGTAATCATATAAAAAAGAGGGTCTTGAATATAATAGAAAATTGTTACTAGAACTCAACAATTAGTTATGTTGTGCTCTATTGATTTCAAAAAATAATTGAAGAATCCAACAACTATATTAAGTAAAAAGTTAATTTATTTCCATATACTTCTCATTCTAATTTCTGTGATAAAAATTGTGTGAGAAGAATGATTAATCTACAAATTTTTGATCTGGGTTCATTGCAATACTTGAAATTCCTTTAATCAAGTAATTTCGAGTTTGTATCTCTTTCCATATATCCTTAAACGATAATGATAAAACCCATTACTTTGGTATGTGTAGAATAAGGGTACCAGTTATGATTAATATGTTCTTAGATGGAGTTTCCCTCTTTTATGAAAGCTTTGAAAATATTACCCCTTTTACCTTATCCTCTGCAAAATCCACCTCATAGTTAGGAGATGAGGTGTTCTAACATAAGTCATGCGGGTTCATGGTAACCCTACCTTATGCATATAACTAGTTGTATACAATCTACATCCTTATAATCAATATTACATGCCAGTGTAAGTCAAATACTATGTATATATTTTATTAGAAACCTCTGTCAACCTAGTAGTACCGTATAATAAAAAATCTTGTAGAAGATCTGCACCAAGCCCTCACTCTTGTCTGACAATTCAAGATTTCTATTTTTCCCTTTCCCCTCCCTTAGCAACAAAGATTCAATCAGGTATCTAATGCACAATTCCATATCATGGAGTGATAACACTAAAATAAGTGAAATTGGACAAAGGTTCAAAACTTTAGCAACCAAGTGCTACACCCTTATGAACCTAGAACCAAGAATCATATCCAAGCACTACCCATATCGACATATCCACTAACCGGGGGTTTTATAGCTTATCCCTTTTCGTATTGAGTTGATATGATATACAAAATTTGATAATTAGTTTAATGTTTCTTGATGATGATGCCATTGGGGGGTCAACCCACCAAGATATTGGTGGTAAATTGATATCGTAATATTGACATATTACTTGAACCCCAAAACTATGATATCATTAAAATCTGGTATATGGAATGTTAACAAGTGGAAAGGTTTATGCCTTGGATTCTCATTAGTAAAAAATTATAATATTGGGATATTGACACCTTGGCCAAAACGAAATACAAAGAAAAATCTTGACAAATCGTTGAGGTCTAAGGTGGAATGTTGTAGTGGAATGAATCAAAGGATGACACCAAGATGTCATGGAAATGCCACATGTATGACACATGCCACCTAAGGGTCTATCTAGTTACACCCTACATCCTTAATCAAACTAATCTAACTAGTTAAACGGATTAAGGATCTATCTAGTTACACCCTACATCATTAATCAAGGTTAAGGGGTTGGGTATGCTCAGTAAGGTAGGGGTTAATTTGCAAAACAAATATCATGTTATGATTATGAGTCCTTGTTCGCCTTATAATTTATACCATTATTTCAATACTTCATAATAAAACTAAGGTTAGGGTCAATAATAACCTAAGGTTATAACATCATTTAAACCAATAATGGGACAAGTGATTCATTTAACCTTAATAGTACCCTTACCCTAAAAATAACAACCCTGAGGTAGCTATTCTACATATAGATTTGTAACATGGGATGATACCTTGTTCAGTGTTACCAACCAAAACGGAACTAGCATCCTTAAATACTACCCCTAATAACACTTAATTCAAGTGTATATGGATGTAAGTAGGCACACAAAATATATGTTCAATATTTAATTATTTATATAAATTTATAGATATGTAAGTGGAATCAGAAAAATCTTAACAATGGGAGTAATAAAATGTATTTAGAACCATGTCCTTGAGTTCCTAAATGTCTGTTAATCCTTGTCAGAAATAAGTATATATTCAACCCAATCAGAAGTACCATTACCTAGAAGCTATAAATTAACTAATTAGCTAAATCATTAATGGTATAGACACATTGTGAGATAAAAATATAAACAAATTATTTTAACATTGCATCTTCGTACTCAAATTGATTATTATATGTGTGTAGTCACAATGAGTATCATCCTTTCCATCAATGATAACTATATAAATGTGGTTAGACGAGTGAGAATTACAATTTCCACACATATTATTCTCTAATTTGTGCATTTTTTTTTCTTGACAACTTACAAAACCATATGGATGAGGAGCATGAGAAATATATTGCATGGCTATCTTATTTTCAACAAGAACTACTACATTATATTTAGTGAGGATTCTAGAGTCCATATTCTTCATACAATATTTATATAACCATTCCTTTTATGCCTTCATATCCATTCATTTAATATTATTATTTAAAAAACGAAAATAAAAAATATGAAGATTTGGGAATTTTCTAGTTTGTAGCAACATTTGTTTCTTTATCATTTATAATAGGGAAAAATATTCAATAGGATACATGCATTTCTCTTTCTCATTTACATTAATGTTTTCATATAATTCATGTTTTATAATTAAAATCAAATGAAAATGAAAAGGTGAAGAGATGGCATAACCATCATCATAATAATTATTTAAAATTTCCATATTTGATGTAGTACTATGGCATCTTATAGTAAATAAAACCTCAACTTTTGAACCCACACTCTTGTGAACTTCCTCATAATAATTGTAAATGAACTTATCAATAAAAAATTCAAATAATTTCTTAAATCAACTCATTTTTACAATGTTCATTACTAATATAAGAATTATAAATGTTTGTTTATTAAATCTTGGGTTTGGAATCAATCATGTAGTATACTATGCATCTTATGGTGATTGAGATGTGTAATCTTCTTTATATTCTTTATAAATTTTATACTAATAGTTTCAACCATGGTAAGAATAATAAGACAAATTAGTATTGCATATAAATACATCATCACATACCTATTTTTTTAGCCCTAGTTATAGCTTCATAGATAATTTAAAACTCTTAACTATTTCTTTGAAGAGTGACCTCCCCATAATAATATCGGATAAAAATTCTCATAATTGACTGTTGGTTTATGTTTTCTAGAGAATAAGGCATCCATTCTCCTCTTAAAAATTTTCTTGTATATCCTCATAAATTCTCTTTTGGTATATATCTTTCACTTCAATAGCCAAGTCTTCTTTATCATCACCATTGCATTATTTTTTAAATTTCAAATTCCATTATGTAGCAATATTCTAGTAAAGTACCATTAAGATAAAACCTCCTACAATATGTATTAAAATTTGACTAGAATGTTAGAAATTGTAGCAAGAAAGACTCAATTTGACTTATGCCAGTAGTAAAATTGAGTAATTCGATTTTCCACATCACCAGGATGGCTTGGATTGAAATTAGATAAAGTGACATGGCCTTGTCTACTAGTTAAGACAGTAAATCGAAGTTATAGGATTGGAGTAGAGTTGTGCATGTGGTGATTTCTAAAATTTAGCCATCTAGTTCAGTTATTTTCAGTTGAACTCAGTTAACTGAGCTCAAGTAACTAGTTGAGTCATTTGAGTAGTAGAACTGTTGATAACTCAAGGATCTCTCAATTAAACTACTCAGTCAACTATAAATATCCCATACATGCATGGAATTTGAATTGCCTAGCTGGAGTGGAGGAAAAGGCACATTATAATTATCAATTGTATACTAGTTGAGTGTACAGGCTTGGCACTGATGCAGGTGATCAATTCCTTGGATTTTCACAAGGAAATATGGAATTACCATATTATTTAGGAGCTCAATTTCTCCTAAATTACACAAGTAAATAGAGGAATTTGGGGCCTTGAATTGGATAAGTGTTGGCCAGATTGTTGGGTGTGGAGCCTGATTATCTTGTTTACTTTGTATCACAGCATTGGACCCTTGTACCTTAAATGGGGCGTCAACGTCGCTCGTAAATTAATCACTACCGTGGGGGGTCCAAGGGGGGTGGAAGTGACTTTATGGAGCCCCCCCCTGGTGGGGGGTTTCAGGGGCAGCGCCCCTGAAGCTAAAAATAGATGTAAAATTGCCTTGTAAACGTATAGTAATTTCTAGTCAATCTGGGCAGTTCATTAGGCAAATGATCTGACAGTAGAAGTTATGTTTAGTTTAGGGTTTTTTTCCCAAGAAGGAAACCCCTCGCTTTTATGAGGGTATTGTATTACAGTTGTGCATTGTATGTGTATTCTCAGAGCGAGAAACAGAGAGGGAGACTGTGAGAGAGAACATAGGATATTACAGTGGATCTACTGTAGGTTGTGTCTCTTCATTTTGCTGGATAATAGAAAGGAAGGACTGGCTGTTCGAGGTGGACGTAGCCCAAACTAGGTGTACCACGTATATATGTGTCTCTCTAGTTTTATGTGTTTTTTGTGCTTTTATTTTTTGCATATTTTATGTGTTGCATCGCTCTGTAATATATAATTTTATAACAAATGGTATCAGATCCGAAGGTATATTTGGCTTATAAACTCACAGGAAAGAAGGGTTCCTGGTTCGAGTGGGAGAAATGGCGGAAGATGGTAAGTTTAGGGTCGAGAAATTTAACGGCCAAAACTTCCCGTTGTGGAAGATGCAGATGGAAGATTATCTATATCAGAAATATCTGTACCTACCATTGAGTGGAAAAACAAAGAAAATGGCGGCCATGACAGATGCGGAATGGAACATTCTCGATAGAAAGGCACTCAAAATAGTACGTTTGTGCCTTGCGGCATCAATGACCTTCAATATTTCGAAGGAAACAACAATAGAGGGTTTGATGCAGACGTTGGCGAAACTATATGAAAAACCCTCAGCCTCAAACAAGGTATTTCTTATGAAATGACTATTTAATATGAAGATGTCGGAAGGTGGATCTGTTGCAGACCATTTAAATGATTGTGATACAGTTACCAGTCAGTTAATTTTTGTAGGGGTAAAATTTGATGATGAAATTAGAGCTCTGTTATTCTTGTGCTCATTGCCAGAGAGTTGTAATGGTTTAGTAATGGAAATTAGTAACTCTGTCTCTGGATCTAGTACTTTAAAGTTTGATGATGTTGTCGGTGCTATCCTTAGTGAGGAAATGCGATGGAAAAGCTCCGGTGAGACATCGGGTAATGCTTTGAGTGCAGAGTCTAGGGGAAGAAGAATGGAAAGAGGAAAGAACTCGAGATATCACAGTAAATCAAGGAAAGGCAGATCCAAGTCCAGATCGGGGATAGTGTGCTAGAAATGCGGAAAGAAAGGACACCTAAAGAAAGACTGTAGATCTCGGAAGGGAAAAGAAGGAGACACACAGCAAGAAAACAATCATGAAGCAAATGTGACAGGTGATGTGTTACAAGATGCTTTGATTCTTTCTTTCGAAAATGTTACTGATTCTTGGGTTGTAGATTCGGGGGCTTCATTCCATGCCACACCTGATAAGAAATATTTTCATGACTATGTTCAAGGAGATTTTGGACAAGTTCGTTTGGGTGATGATAAACCCTGTAAATTTTTTGGAATGGGTAAAGTTCTTGTAAAACAACAGAATGGAAACCAATGGCTACTAAAGGAGGTAAGGCATGTTCCAGATCTGAAGAAAAATATGATTTCAACGGGGCAATTAGGCAGTGAAGGTTGTGTGACAACTTTCACAGATAAAACTTGGAAGGTCACCAAAGGAGCGCTGGTAATAGCAAAAGGTGAAAAGGTTGGTACATTGTATTTATGCAATGGTATTTCTAACTCTGTTAATGCTTTAACTTCCAAAGGAGCAGATGCAACATCATGGCATCATAGGCTCAGACACATGAGTGAGAAGGGAATGAAGATTCTTCACTCAAGAAATTTGTTGCCAGGTTTGAAGAATGTTGATTTGGATTTCTGTGAGAATTACATTTATGGAAAACAAAAGAGAGTCAAATTTCTCAGAGTTGGGAAAGAAAAGAAGAGCGAAAAATTGGAGCTTGTGCATACATATGTATGGGGACCTGCTCAGGTATCATCTCTCGGTGGCTCTCGCTATTATGTTACATTTATTGATGATGCAACTAGAAAAACTTGGATTTATTGTATTCAAAATAAATCTGATGTATTTGATACTTTCAAGAAATGGAAAGATTTGGTTGAGATTGAGACAGGAAAGAAGTTGAAGTGTCTCAGATCAGACAATGGAGGTGAATATTGCAGCAAAGAGTTTGATAGGTACTGTTCAGAGCATGGAATTCGTAGAGAGAAGACAATTCCAAGAACACCACAAGAAAATGGTGTGTCAGAAAGGATGAACAGAACAATCATGGAGCATGCAAGGTGCATGAGATTGCATGCGGGATTGCCTTTAAAATTTTGGGCAGATGCTGTAGATACTGCTGTTTATCTAATAAACAGAGGGCCTTCAAGTTCCTTGGATGGTGGTATTCCAGAGGAAGCATGGATAGGTAAAAAGGTAAACTACTCTTTTTAAAGCCTTTTGGTTGTGGGGCCTTTGTCCATATTAATAAAGAAAATAGAACAAAGCTTGAGGAAAAATCAAAGAAATGTACCTTTATTGGATATGGTGTTAATGATTTTGGTTATCTCTTATATGATTATAAAAATCACAAAATCATTAGGAGCAGAGATGTAATATTCAATGAAAAGGTCTTGTATAAGAATCAGTTGCAGGAAAAGAAATAGGAAAAAGAAAGCAAGGAATACATAGTTCTTGATGAGATAACTGAAAAAGTAAAGGTGCCTAAAAATAATAATAATCAACAACCACAGCAGCAGAAACCACCACAACAGCAACAAGCACCTCAAACACCTGAAAGTGGTGTTAGAAGATCTACCAGGATAAGTAGACCCCCTGAACAATACTCTCCTTCATTATATTATTTATTGCTGACTGATTCTGGTGAACCCGAATGTTATGAAGAAGCAATGCAGGTTGAAAGTAGGAAGAAGTGGGAGCTAGCCATGGAAGAAGAGATGGAATCCTCAATGCATAACCAGACTTGGGACTTAGTCAGGTTTCCTGCAGGTAAAACTAAATTGCAGAATAAATGGGTTTATAGGCTGAAGGAAGAAGATGGAGGAAAACAGAGGTACAAAGCCAGACTTGTGGTGAAGGGGTTTTCACAAAAGAAAGGTATTGATTTTGATTAAATATTTTCTCCTGTTGTTAAGATGACTTCAATCAGAACTATCGTAAGTCTTGTAGCAGCGAAAGATTTACATCTTGAACAGTTAGATGTAAAGACAACATTTCTCCATGGAGATTTGGAGGAAGAGATATACATGCAACAACCAGAAGGATATGAGGTAAAAGGGAAAGAAAAATTTGTGTGCAGGTTAAAGAAGAGCTTGTATGGTTTAAAACAAGCTCCAAGGCAATGGTATCTAAAATTTGACAATTTTATGTCTGAACGAGGTTATACTAGATGTCACTCTGATCATTGTGTTTATCTAAAAAGGCAAAATGATGGTAGCTATATTATATTGTTATTGTATGTAGATGACATGCTTGTTGTAGGGTCTAACATGTAGGAAATAAATGTGCTGAAAAGAAAATTGGCAAATTCATTTGCAATGAAGGATTTGGGAGCTGCAAAACAAATCCTTGGTATGAGGATAACTAGAGACAGGAAAAATCGCAAATTAACATTGACTCAGAATGAGTACATATAAAAGGTGTTGAAAATATTTAATATGCAAAATGCAAAACTAGTTAGTACACCTTTTGCTAGCGATTTCAAACTTAGTAAGGAGATGTGCCCCAAGACCCACGAAGAAATGGAATATATGTCCAAAGTTCCATATGCATCAGTAGTTGGAAGCTTAATGTATGCAATGGTTTGCACAAGGCCTGATATTTCACATGCAGTGGGAGTTGTAAGCAGGTACATGAATAATCTAGGAAAAGAACATTGGATGGCAGTAAAATGGATTCTCAGATATTTGAGAGGTACCACAAATCAAGCATTATGCTTTGGTGGTTCAAACATTACTCTACAGGGATATGTTGATGCAGATATGGAAGGTGACAGAGATAACAGGAGGAGCACTACAAGATATGTATTTACTGTAGGTGGAACAGATGTTAGTTGTGTTTCAAAAATCCAAAGTGTTTTCGCACTTTCAACAACAGAAGCAAAGTATGTTGCTGCTACAGAGGCTAGTAAAGAAATGATTTGGTTACAAAGGTTTATGGGTGAATTGGGTAAGAAGCATGATATGGACACACTATACAATGATAGCCAAAGTGCCATTCATCTTGCAAAGATCTCAGCATTTCATTCCAGGACTAAACACATACATCTCAAGTATCATTTCATACGATCAGTATTGGAAGATGGAGAGTTGAAGCTGGAAAAGATACACACTAGACAGAATCCTACAGATATGCTAACAAAAGTTGTAACCAGGGAAAAACTGATAATGTGCTCAGTTTCAATTGGTCTTCAAGGATGACGATGAAGATGCGAAACAACCAGGTCCAAAGAGGAGTCATTTTCCAACAAATCAAGCAGTGGTGGAGTTGCTACAATCAGTCTCCAAGTGGGAGATTGTTGGGTGTGGAGCCTGATTATCTTGTTTACTTTGTATCATAGCATTGGACCCCTGTACCTTAAATGGGGCGGCAACGCCACCCGTAAATTAATCGCTGTCGTGGGGGGTCAATGGGGGGCGGCAGTGACTTTATGGAGCCCCCCCCTAGCGGGGGGTTTCGGGGGCAGCGCCCCTAAAGCTAAAAATAGATGTAAAATTGCCTTGTAAAAGTATAGTAATTTCTAGTCAATCTAGGCCGTTCATTAGGTAAATGATCTGACGGTAGAAGTTATGTTTAGTTTATGGTTTTTTGCCCTAGAAGGAAACCCCTCGCTTTTATGAGGGTATTGTATTGCGGTTGTGCATTGTATGTGTATTCTCGGAGTGAGAAACAGAGAGGGATACTATGAGAGAGAACATAGGATATTACAGCGGATTTGTTGTAGGTTGTGTCTCTTCATTTTGCTGGATAATAGAAAGGAAGGACTGGCTGTTCGGGGTGGACGTAGCCCAAACTGGGTGAACCACGTATATCTGTGTCTCTCTATTTTTATGTGTTTTGTGTGCTTGTATTTTCCGCATATTTTATGTGTTGCATTGCTCTGTAATATATAATTTTCTAACACAGATAAAGATAGTAAGCAGGAGAACAATTTTACAGTGCAGGGTGTGCTTAGGGAAATGATATTCCATTTTCTAATTTACATGGAAAGGATACTCCATTTTCTATATGGTATACCCTCACTAAGTTATTCGAAAATGACAATGATGTTAGGAAATTTGGATTTAGGGAATAGATCATAAACATATGCATGCAAAAAAATGAAACCATTCCACATTGCTTCTCCAGATTCACTCAGTTTCAAGATGAGGTTGGAGAAGTTGGAAAAATATTCAATCTTCAGAGCTAGTGAACCTAGCTCTCATAGGCCTTCCAAAATCCTGGCACAATTACAAAGACTCTATAAATGGAAGGGACAAATTTCCAAATTGGGAGAGACTTTGGTCTGATTTGGTGTTGGAAGAAATTCAAAGGAATACTAGCAAGATGGATTAACATCTAAAGCCGAGTAGGAAGAGGAGTTTTCCTTGGTTGGGAAGGGAAAGAAAGTTAGGGAAATAAGGATAAAATCAAGCCAAATTCCAACTATAACAATGGAAATAAGAAGGACCTCAACAAGATAAAATGTTTTCACTGCCACGAATATGGGCACTATGCAACAAAGGGTCCACACAAGAAGTCTAACAAGAAGCCTTCAGGAGGAGTGTTTGTGCTCAACTTAGTGTCCCTAAATTGAGTTCATTAATTGTCAACCAGGGCTAGTAAACTGTTGAAGTGTGGTGCACTATATGTGCCTAGGTATTTGTTTCTCACTATGTTGTGTTTAGTGTTTTATGATGTTTTTGGTTTTATGGTTTTATGTTTGAAAAGGGAAAGAACTAAGTGTTGGTGAAAAGAAGCTATTGGTTATTTAAAACAGAACAAAGCCTAAACTATGGATGACAAACAACAAATGCAAAGCTTGATAATGACTTCATTGCAAGAAATAAATCACAACATGAGCTTGAACTTATCCAATTCATTCATTAAAGGTGTGTTGGAAGAGCTTGAGAAATGGACAAGTTAAGTGTAAATGAAGTTCTCCTAAATAAACAATAAACTCACAATATTACAAAATGATTATTTGTAACACAGTAAGGTTTCTATTCTAGATTAACCTATGATGTTGAAGTTACCCTATTCTGCAACTTGACTTATCACTACTAGGCCTTATTCAGAAGTTTAGAGATTTTCTAGAATAATGTTTGGGAAAAAGGCTATAGGTGAATTTGTAAAAGATTTGCAGAATAATCCAAGCCTTAAACTGATATTACTGACCCTTGTTCATGTGATGATGTGTCAATATAAATTCAGAACAAAAGCAAGTTGTAAATAATGAAGGCCAAGAGACTAATTTTTTCAACTAGTACTACTTGAAATACAATGGATAACACTAGGCTAGAATGTGGTCTATCAATCTTAAAATATGGTGACTACAACTAAACTAAAATGCCATTAATCTTTTCGTGAAACAAAATGAACTGAGACTGAACTAGAGTTCTACTAATCTTCTTGAAGTACAGTGAACAAAGTTAAACTAGAATTCCATTATCAAACTTGAAATGTAGTGACAGAGCTGAACTAAATGCAATCAACCTCCGGAGTGTTATAACTAAATTAACATGCAACTAGTCTATGGAATTCTACAGCCCATCTTGTTCAATATGAATGATATTTTGGAAGAGTTTTTAAAAAAAATTCTGGCTGTATTATTCAATGCAAGTGAACATAAACATAAGATTTGAAATCAAATACAACTAAGATCTAAGATACCACAGCTGTTTCTTATTCATTTTTAATGATGTTTTGGAAGAGTTTGTAGGAGTAAGACCGGCTATGGCACTTAGTGTAAACAAGCATAAATCATAAAATTCGAAAGGAAATGCAACTAAAATCTACAACACCACAGCTATGCCTTATTCATCGTGATGATATTTTGGAAGATTTTATAAGAGTAAGTCTAGCTGTGATGATTAATGTAAACAAGTATGAAACATAAACTTCAGAAACCTGCTTAAGCTAGAAATGAAAAACGAGACTAAAATACTTATCTAAGCCGTATGAACAAAGCTGCTCAAGTAGCAAGGGCCCTCTACCACCTGAGTAGCATGCAAAATCTAATTCAAGATTGACTTAGCGCTTTCAATAAAATGATGCTTCTTTCATTAAAAGAGAAATTACTTCAAAACAAAGTGTTTTCGGACTTCTGAAATCTAGCAATCAAACACAAAATCTAACCTTGTCCCTCGGTTTCTCGAGCCATATTTATAAAAAAATTACATAACTGTCTTGATATAACCTAGGGATAATTTTCTTTCTAAATAAAAATCAAACTAGGACTTTGATGGTGGTCTCGTAATATTATTAAGGACATCTAGACTGTCCTTGTCCTACTAGGAGTCTATCTCCTAGTTTGAGTTCCCACGTGCATAACCACCTACAGAATTCCATTCAAACTTCGTGGAGAGAAAAAAATGATGAGGGAGTGATGTGGAATACATCCATATGTGTTTTTCTCTAAGATGACACCTGGAACCTACGTAGACATGAAGACAGCTGCAAAATTGGCAACTAGCTACAGAATGTCTGCATTCTGTAGCTAGATCTAGTTCAAAAAGTACTACAATGACAAAATCATAAAAACATAGCAAGTTAGTCATGATATACATTCTTAAAGAAATTTTAATTAATTCTATTGATCATTTGAGCCTGTAATTAATGATGGACAAAGGAAATGGAGTGGAATGTGGTGGAAGAAAGAACATCTTTGGAGCTCAACAAGGAGAAGGAGGTGAAGCACTTGCCTCAAAATTTGAATTATATTTCACCCTAATTGTATGCATCACTAGCATCTTAATGGGGAGTGTTTGGTACCTAGATTCAGGTGCCTCATTCCATATGAAAATATTGTACTGATTATTTAATATCCTAGAGGAGAAGGATCTCTAGATGCACATAGAACTTGGGGATAATGGGTGGTACAATACCAAAGGAGTTGGAATTCTAATTTTTAAGAAGGAGTCAGGCTCCCATATTCATCTGAAACATGTCATGTATGCACCCAGGCTGAAGAATAATTTTATCTCTATAGTTGTATTGTAGGATAGAGGCTATGATGTTTTTTTTCCAGTAAACGGAAATCCTTTCTAATACGTTTAGCTACTGGGAAAGTGAAACAAATTAGAGTTAGAGTGAAAAATATCTACAAAATTGAGGTGGAAGTGATCCAAGTGGATATTGGTGGCCACCCGCCTATTCCAATTGGACCCCCACCATTTTTTCTTTCAGTTTTTCAATTTCCTTAATTGTAGCACAATTTACTATTTTTGGCAGTTTTTATGGTCTTGAACTTCCGAAGTCGTTTTGAGGCCCTAAATGAATTTTTTTTGGGAAAATCACCTCTATGAAAATACTAGTCTTTGAATTAATATTAATTGTCAATATTTTTATTCCTCAAACAGATATTTCTAATGAGGTATCATGTGTGTCAAACGGATATCATATGCCACAGTTACGACCCCGAGAAATTGATGTACCAATTTACCCCAACGGGGCCCATAGTTTGGTGTTTCATCTCTTAGGGTTAGGTTTTTGGATGTTTAGGGTTTTCCATTGTTTATTAATAATAAATAGGCATGCAAGCCTCATTGTAACAAATTTCAAAGGCCTGTAGCCGCCACATCTCTTCTCAGAGGTAAGCTACCAGCGCCCTAGCTAGTTTATTCCCATTCTGTTTATAAGCATATTTCAGTTATGTGATATTAATGAAATGAAGTATTATTTTTGTTGTATCTTCGAATTTATGTATAATTTTTATTTTATTGCATTCTTGTGAAATTTTGGATCAGTGGTATCAAAGCGATCTACTATTTCTCGATCCTTATTTGCATGTCCCCAATGAGGTCAGGGTATAAGGAGTTAGGGCTCGATTTGGTTTAACCTTTGCAAGATCAGCCTCGCAAACCCCAACGACCACCCATGGGGGTCAAGAAAAAATATGAGGGAGCAGGAGATACTATCAAAATATCGCTCGAGGAGGCCCTCAAGAAACAAAGGAACACGATGATGGATAACTTTACTCAGATTCTTCAATGACTGCCCACCGATGACGTATCTACGTCCAATAACCACTCTGGAGGCACAACTCCTTTTAAGATACAAGTAAACTTTGACATTCCCATATTTGAGGTTTGAATAGATGAAGATGTTGTAGATAGGTGGTTGAATATATGAGAAGGGTATTTCTCGGTTCATGACTTTTCCAGCCGGGAAAATTTTACTTTTGCACTCCTCAAAGCCGACCCCCATGTCAAGGACTGGAGGGAAACCTAATGTGAGCAAAAGGATGAGAGGGAACACTCTCTATTTTTGGTCATGCCCACTTGGAATTATTTCCGGGATGCCATCAAGGAATAATATTATCCCATGGGGAGCTATGAGAACAAGTACATATAATGGAATATGCTGCGACAGCAAAGGGATGAAGATGTGCATGAGCTGATGAATTTGTTCCATACCCTGCACACAAAATTGGGTATCAAATATTTAGAGAAACATTTTGTACTAAAGTACCACAATTTTTTGCACAAATGCATTCAGGAGGAATGGAGTTCCTTGACATATCCTCGCTTGGTACAGCATACCAGTCTTCCAATATTGAGCTTAAGTTCAAAAATAAGAAGCGAAACTTTGGATCTGCAAATTAGAAGCAAGGGAAAGGTGCCCCCAAACCGCAAAAAATAAGGAAAATGCCAAGGCGGGGCGGCCCAAGACAACCCGCCAAAGCAGTAAGAAAAGAACAATAGTGTGAAGCCAAAGAAGTAGATGGGAAAGTGGTGTGAGCTCCATAAGAGATCCAATCACAAAAAAAGTGAGTGTCGAGCTAAGAAGTCCCTAGTGGCCAAGTTGAAGGCTTATGAATCAGATGCACGCTCCAACTCTGAATCAGAACCTGACAAGGGCAGTGACAAGGGGAATCAAATTATCAATGTGGAGCCCAATGCCACCGTTTCCACCATGAAGATCCAAAAATATGAACCGAAAGATACAGAGGAGGAACGCCTCTTCCATTCCCAAATGTGGGTAAAGGGTTCCCCATTGTAGTTCATTGTCAACAACAGGAGCCTAAAGAACCTCATTTCAACAGAGGTTGTAAAGTGACTGGGCTTGCCGACCACAACATACCCATAGTCGTACACCATTGAGTGTCTTCACCAAGGACGATATCTTCATCAGCCAACAATGTCGCCTTCCCTATAGCATCAAGCCCTTCATGGATGAGGTATTATGTGACATTTCCCCTCTTGATGTTTATGATGTATTATTATTCCAACCATACTTGTGGATGCGACATGTTGTGTATGAGTATCAACCTTGTGTTGTTATTGTTACTTTGGGAAATAAGTTGTATAGGATACCGAAGGTAGCACCGCCTAACACCATCTCTTTGGCTACTACAAAACAATGCAGTAAGCTCATTTCCAAAACCGAGAAAATTTTTTTCCTAATGATTCGCCCTCAGGGAAAGAAGAATAATTTGGCCATGACCTCTAGACAAGGCTCCTACGCATGACAACAACAAATGGAAAAGGTCGTGGAGGAGTACGGGGATATCTTCCCCTCACCTGCATGGGTGACTCTATATTGTCAGGTCAAGCACCCCATCGATCTGACCCTAGGTGCACCCCTGCTCAATATAGTAATCTATCGACACTCTATTATGGAGAATGATGAAATAAAGAGGCATATTTAGGAGCTACTTCAGAAAGGTCACATCCGGCCGAGTTCATCATCCTGTGGGAGCTCGATCGTGTTGGTGGAGAAGAAGGATAAGACTTGGAGACTTTGTATTGACTATCGGGCGTTGAACAAAGTCACTGTCCAGAATAGGTACATGATCCCATGAATTGATGACCTTATGGACCAAATCAAGGTGGGGAATATTTCATCAAGATTCACTTGAAGTCCGGGTGTCACCTAATACTAAATTGAACCCTCCGATGTGTGGAATATTGCCTTCAAAGCTAAGGAGGGCCATTTTGAATAGCTGTTCATACCTTTCGGGTTGACGAATTCTCTTGCAACCTTCATGAGGCTGATGGATGAAATCTTGCAGTCATTCACCAACTCATTATTAGTAGTGTACTTAGATGACATATTGATCTTCATTAAAACTTGGGAAGAACACCTCCACCACATCCGACAAGTCCTCCAAACACTGTGGCAACACAAGTTGTGTGCCAATTTAGAGAAGTGAAATTTTGGCATGACCCAGGTTCAGTATCCAGGATACATTATTGATGAGTAGTGGGTGCATGTGGATCTAGCCAAGATCCAAGTCCTTCAGGATTGGCCAGCACTAACCATTCTAACAGAGCTCTGCATCTTTCTAGGTCTTGCTAATTTCTTCTGCAGGTTCATGTTGGAATTCTCTCATATCACTTGGACCTTGAGTCAAGTCACCAAGGGAGGGTCGAAAGAAAAATTATTTTGGTTTGAATCTCAAAAGAAGGAATTCGTAGAGTTGAAACTTCGCCTCTGCTCTGCCCCAGTTCTCACATTACCATACTTTCAACAAACATTTGAGATTGAGACAGATGCCTCTCCCTATCTTATTGGGGCAATTCTTACTCAACAGGGGCATCTAGTGGCATATCATAATGAGATATTGTGTGACACAGTTTGGAAGTATCCCACTTTATGAAAAAGAGATGTATTCCATTGTGTTAGTTTTCTGTCAATGGAAGCATTAAATTTTAGGGAAGGAAACGATCATCCACATAGATCACTGGCCCCTATAGTTCATAAAAACACAAGGGAAGTTGCGGGACAATCACCATAATAAGTGGTCCACATATCTGCAATAGTTTCATTGAACATCAATTACAAGAAGGGAAACACCAATAATGTTGAAAACTACCTCAACCGACCACCAATTGTGGCGCTAACCACCGTGCTCAACTCTTGTGGGAACGAGACATCTGATTGGCTGCTTCTCTACAAGAGCGATCTAGAATTAGGCCACAAATACACGATGCTCTTGGAGGGTAACCAAGTTCCAAATTTTCACCTGCAAGATGCACTGTTATGTCACCTGGGACACCTTTGTGTTCCTTCAAGTGAGCATGCCAAGATGATTTGGTAAGCACACTAAAATTGAGTCACTGGGCATTTTGGGGTCGAGAAAACAGTGGAAGTACTACAGAATTATTTCTATTGGCCGAACCTTCGACAGGGTGTCGGGAAATACATCAAACCCTGCACTACTTGCACCATTTCCAAATCGACCATCAAGAAGCAAGGCCTCTATACTCCGCTGCCTACCCCTAATCCACTGTGGGAATCCATATCCATGGATTACATGTTAGACATTTCTTCTACTAAGCATGGAAATGACTGTGTTTTCATGGTCATCAACATATTCTTGAGGATGGACATTATGGCAGCCTACAAGAATAATATCACAATAGAAGCCACTACTAAACTCTTATTTGAACGAGTAAGGGTACACTTTGGGATCCCAGAGTCTATCATCTCAGATTGGGACGACAAGTTTCTCAACAAATTTTTGTCTAGCCTCTAGTCAATGCTGGACACCAAGCTCACTAAGTCCACAACTTTCCATCCCCAAACTGATGGCCAGATAGAGGTCGTCAACATGATAATCATACACATTCTGTGCATGTACAACTCAAAGCATCCATTCACATGGGATGAGAGCCTCCCCTATGTACAAAACAACTATAATTGGTCCCTCCACAACTCAACCAGGCAAAGCCCCTTTTATGTGGGCTTGGGATTCTAGCCATTATGTCCCATTGACGTAGCGATGCCATTTGTAACTCTTAAAGTTGATTTGGCTCATGTCCAGTTTGAAGCTGAGAAGGAAAAAAACTTCATTGAACATATTTAGCACATCCTCCAATAGGTTCATGAAATATTGGACAAAGCCAATGATAAGTACAAGCAGTGACATGATCATCATTGTGTGCCACACAACTTCCAAGTGAACCACAAAGTGTGGCTACATTTGCAGAAGGAGTGCCTCTCTGGACCCCATCGCAAGATTCGCCCACTCTGATATGGGCCATACACCATCACCAAGGCTGTAGGGGAAAATGCCTTCGAGTTCACTATTCCACCATTCCTTGTTCTGCACATAGTGTTCAATGTGAACCCCCTTTGGCCCTAATTTCAACCTCTCTTGGATACATCCGACATGGTAGACAACTCACACCAAAAGAGATAAAACTAAACTGCATGGAACAAGCCACAAATGATTGGATCATGGACACATATATCAAGAACAGCTACCAGTAGAGTATTCAGCTATATCAAGTTTTCAAAGCAAGTCAAATCCTTCACCAGGGAAAGTGGCTCACTAGGGACAAAGTTCAGTAGAAGTTTCCTCATCTCATGGAGGAACTCAACGAAATGGGGACCATTGCTTCCTAAGGGGGGAGGAATGATCCAGGTGGATATTGGTAGTCACCTGCCTATTCCACTTGGACCCCTACCATTATTTCTTTTAGCTTTTCAGTTTCCTTAATTGTAGCATAATTTACTATTTTTCGTAGTATTTCGGGTCCTAAACTTCCAGAGCCATTTTGAGGCCCTAAACGACGTTTTTTTTTGGAAAATGGGGAAAAACATGGGCATTAATTGATTAGAATCTGAATCAGGGGAAAAAATTGGCTCAAAATTCAAAGTGTTCAAAAATGTGTAGGACATGAATGACTGTGACCAACTCGTCACCCTAATTCTGGTGCAATTCGTTTCGTCAACATCTGAATCCATATGAGGGAGTTAGAGCCCGTTGACCGCTGTGCAGAACATGCAATATTTGTGCAGGGTTGACAAGGATGCTGAATAGGCATCCGTACAGTCCAATCAGCACTCCAGGGACATTCACTATTTTTCTCCCAATGAAACTATGCCAAGTGTCGCGACCAAGTTCGCCAGTGCTGGGGTGTGAAGGTGAAAAATGTCCAGTGACCTCCTAGGGTCAAATTCTCAGTTTTGGGGTGCAAGTGCAATTTTAAAAAAAATGTGGTGGAAATTTTGTTTATTTTATTATGGTTATATATATATTATTAACCATAATTAAAATTTTAATTTAAAACAAATTTCCAAAACATAAAATCCACATATTCAAAATTTCAAAGTGCGCGCCAAATCTACATATGCAAAAGTTCAAAGTGCGAGCCAAGGGGAAAAATTACATTTTAACGGGGCGGGGTCGGGTTTGAAAATCGAACCTCCACCCCACAAACTAGTGCATACACCACCAAGCCACTAGCAGAGGATTTGAAACATGTTGGCACTAATGTATACTTAAATCATCATGGTTATGCCTACGGAGGGGGAGGAGGGAACCAACCCCCTCCCCACATGACCAAGTGTCGAAAACCAAGGGTAGAGGCCACGTTAAGAGTGTCATTAGTGCTAATCACCAACACTAATCATGGTTATCTCATAATTAAATATGAGTTAAACTAGCGGCATGTTTATCGAATCATGCCAATTTTGGCGACACTTCCACTTTTAATGGACTTAACTGGTAGTCTTCTAATTTTAATGGAGGTTTTATAGGCCTAGAGAAAATGAGGCCTATCTTGGGTAATATTCGACCAAATTGGGCTCCAAAATACTCATTCTTAGCATTTTGGCATGCTAGGAATCCATTAAAATAGGATTTAGAGGAAGGGGAGCACTTATTGATGGATTTTTTCCCACTTGAAGATTAAAGATGCCTAGGGCCACCAAGAGAGGAGGCCATGCCTAGAGGACCTGTAGACCAATTGAAGAACCAAAAGAGGCTACTCATGAGTATATGGATGTTATGAATCCATTGGTAACTTCTGTTTTCTGTTTTGAACACATATTCAAGTTCATATTGTAGGTTTTACAAGGAGGGTGTATGGATCATTCAGTCATTTGAAGTAGTTTTGAAAGCTATTAATCAAGGAGGATACCTTGTAGGGGTTTTTCTCATTTAAAGAATTATTTTTGCAGCATCTATGGCCAGCATGGTTCAATTTTAGTTTTATTTCTTCATTCATTAATTTTATGAAGATGTTTTATGTATGCTTCAATATGGAATTGGAGTGTATTCGTGAGGGATTTCTAGCTCTCATTGGTGATGTATTGTCATATATGTAGGAGATTGTTGTATTCCTGGTATATGTGAGAGTTATTTGTAGGAGAAAATCACCTTGAAGGGGTGATAGCCACATAGTAAGGGAATTATACTAATATGTACCTTTTTTCACCAAATAAAAGAGTGATCTAGTCATGTTGACAGGCCAAGGAGATGTAGCCTAGGCGAGGTGAACTCCTTCATCAAACTTCTTGTCTTATGGTTTGATGTATACGTATTTTTAGTTGTTTGATGTTGGAATGTTTTTAATATTTTTTATGAAACTACATCATCGAAATACATTTAAAAATTAAATCCTTGAAGCAACCTACTCATCCCACATAAATCCATGCACATAAGAAATAAATTGTATTTGCTAATGAGGGAGATTGCATAGCATTAACAAGTTTTCTCACATTCAGATCATTAATTAATGTTGGTCACTTGAAATTTGTAGTCCTTGAATATATATTTCTAAAGAGGTATTTTGCACGTCAAACAAAGATCATATGCCAAAGTTACGTCCCCAAGAATTTGATGTACCAATTTACCCAAACAGGGCCCATAGTTTTGGCGCTTGATCTCCTAGGGTTAGTTTTTTGGATTTTTATGGTTTTCCGTTGTTTATCAATAATAAAAATTCCCTTGAGCCTCATTGAAACATAGTTCAAAGGCCTGTAGCCACCACATCTCTTCTTACAGATAGGCTACCAACACCCTAGCTGGTTTAATTTCATTCTGTCTGTAAGCATATTTCAGTTATTTTCTATTAATGAAATGAAGTGTTATTTCCTCTACATCTTTGTATTTATGGTTATATTCATATTTTTTTGCGTTCCTGCATAAATCTGGATCACCCATCATTTCTTCTTTCAATTTTTTAGTTTCATTAATTTTAGCACAATTTACTATTTTTGTCATTTTTTCAGGTCTTGAACTTCTGAAGCCCTTTTGAGGCCCTAAATGACGTTTTTTGGGTAAATCACCACCCAAGAAAACATAAGTCTTTAACTCAATAATTTCTATCATCATTTTTATTCCTCAGATACATATTTATAATGAGGTATCATGTACGTCAAATGGAGATTGTGAGCCAAAGTTACGACCCTAGGAAATTGATGTACCAATTTACCCCAATGGGGCCCATAATTTGGTGTTTCATCTTCTATGGTTAGTTTTTTGGATATTTAGTGTTTTCCATTGTTTCTCGATAATAAATAGGTCTTTGAGCCTCATTGTAACACAGTTCAGAGGCTTGTAGCCGCCATATGTCTTCTCAGAGATAAGCTACCAGCACCCTACCTAGTTTATTTCCATTTTGTTTGTAAGCATATTTCAGTTATGTGATATTAATGAAATGAAGTCTTATTTTTGCTGCATCTTTGTTTTTATGTGTATATCTATTTTTTATCATGTTCCTTCATAATTCCGGATCAGGATTCTTTCACTGCACTGAGTAGCAAGGAAAAAAGGTGTAGATTCGAGACATTGGAGAACTCTAGCACGTGCATGGGAAACATACACCATGCGTCCTTAAAAATCATGCAATATATTACCACTGGTCTCCAAAAATGCATCCTTGAACAACATGATGTTTGCAAGGGATGAACTTTGGGGAAATATTTCAAATCCACCTTCCAGGGCCGGGATAACAGAGCAAGAGAAATATTGGAGTGATTCCACTATATAAAAACACAAGTATTAAATGATTTTTGTTGATGAATTTCCTAGAAAATGATGGATATTCTTCATGCGGAAGAAGGATGAATTTTTATACAAATTTTTTAGTGAAAAGGAGGTTGGTCATAAATTGAAAGCTCTGAGAAGTGATAATGGATGAGAATTTGTATCTAACACCTTCAAGGAATTTTGTGCCAAAGAGGGTATTAGAAGAGAAGTGACAACACCCCATAACCCACAACAAAATGGGGTGGCTAAAAGGAAAAGAAAAATCATAGTGGGAGCAACAAGGGCCATTTTTCATGATCAAGGGCTTCCATTTTATCTATGGAAAGAAGCATGCAACAATGATTTTTATTTGCAGAACAAGAGCCTTCATAGAATACTTAGCATGATCACACTCGAATAAGATTTCTCTACGAGGGATCCTAACGTATCTCATTTTCGAATTTTTGGAGCCACTGTGTACTGTCATGTCTCTAAGGATAACATAAAGAAGTTTGAGCCTACAACTAAAATGGGAGTCTTGTTAGGATACAAATATATTCCACATAATTATAGGGTGTATTTTCCCTCACTCAGGGTGATAATAGTGAGGAGAGATGTAAAATTGTATGAGGATAAGTCTATGAGATTCTCTCTAGAGAGAGAGGTAAGTATCCCACCAGAGGATGATCTTATAGTTCTTAAGGAGGAGCATCAGGAAGAGATTCAAGATGTTGTGGAGCAACCACAAGTGGAGGACTAGATTAGAGGCCAAGTGGAGACACCCACTCAGCCAAAATCTTACAGAGATAGGAGGAAGAGAACTATATAAGCTTACATATTGGTGCAAGATGCACGGGAGCATGTGAGGGATCCTACATCTATGCGCAGGAAAAGGGGGTCACCAAATAGGCACACTGGGTATATGGATCTCATGACATAAATCATTGAGACAAAACCTTCTTCATTTGTCGAATCAATTTGTCAACCAGTGTGGATCCGTGCCATAGTCAAGGAATATGACCCCGTCATGAAGAACAATGTATGGGAGGGTGTTTCGCTACCAAAGAAAAATTTAGTGGTTGGTTTTGTTTGCCATCAAAGAAGGAAAGTTGTTGGGACACATAATTTCAAAGGAATAAGTGGTGATATATCCTAAAAGAGTATCTGCTATTCAATCATTATTACTGCCAAGAAATAAGAAATAAATCCAATCCTTTTTAGGAAAAATTAACTTCTTGAGAAGATTCATCCCTAACTATGCTGAAATAGTTAAAGACATAACTGACATGCTTAAAAATAATCATTACGTTAAATGGATTATTCTTGCTATGTATTTTTCCACATTTCCTTCTAGATATTGCACAAACAATCTCATATAAACATTTTCATGTTCTATGTTCATGTTATCAACAAAATCTAGAAATGTTGCTATATTATCTGCAATTAACAAAAAAAATTATCCATTAAATCTGGGGAGATGTTTTAGATACCCAATAGGAAAATAATTGAGTA
This sequence comes from Pinus albicaulis, assembly GCA_034641835.2. Lineage (NCBI taxonomy): Eukaryota > Viridiplantae > Streptophyta > Pinopsida > Pinales > Pinaceae > Pinus > Pinus albicaulis. The sequence goes on from CM076575.1 coordinate 1,242,139,531, forward strand.
GATTAGGGAGTAACAGGGCAACATATCTTGCTTGTACAATGGGTCTAAAACCATCCATAATTAATGATGTAGATGTAGAAGATTCAATAGTGGTGGTTGTAGAAGAAGAAGTAAAATTTGAAGATGAAGATGGGGAAGAAGGAGGTGAAGAAAGAGGTGGAGAATGAAATGGATTTTAAGATCTTCTTAGGGATCTTAAAGGTGTCCAAATGAAAAAAATTTGAACCTCTTCTTCTCCTTCTTTGTGCTTAAATAAAGGATTAGAATAAAGAGAAAAGAGATCTTCTGGTTGTGCAGAAGTAGATGGTGCAGAGTATGTGACAGGGGATATGAAAACATTAGGTTTGAATCCAGGTAAATTTAGATCCAAATCTTGTTCTGATATATGAGATTTAGAATGTGCCTCGGGTAATTTATAGGACTCCAAAGAATGAACTAGCAAGGCAGATTGAAAATACACTCCTTTAAATACTAATTCATGTACTCTAAGAGGTAAATCTTCTCATTCTAGAGGAATAGATCCAGATCTGAAAGGATCAGGAACTGTTGCGGTCTCCTATTGAGGTACAAGAGAAGGGGTTTGATTTCTTCTTTTGGAAGAAGATTTTCCTACCAATCTCTTTGGATCTGGTAAAGGCAAGACAATTTCAAAGTCAGAATGAGACATGGTATGCTTGGAAGGAGCCATATTGGGTTCAATGAAGTTGCCAGGTGAAATTTTTTGACCTAACTAGACTTTTAATCACCTTTAAAGTAATAGGATGTTATCATTGTCCCAGGGAAAAAAATAAAATTTTGTTCCCCGAAAACAACGCCAGCCTGATGTTTTCCTTTGAGATAATTGGAGTCAATAATTATGCCAAAGCATATAAAATGTTTTGTTTTGTTTTTTTTTTTTAATTTGGAATGTTTGGATGACCAATGCATAAAACAATTTGCAGCAATTGTGTTTAAACTTTTAGATAGTATTAATTAATAAGACAAAGGGATGTTGATGTATTCCACACTGTAGTTTAGATTTTGCAGGTGATTAAGATGAATATGTAAGGATATATGATTATTTCAATTGTTCAAAAAGAATATTTGAATGATCATAAGTGTGAAAAAATTCAAACAATGTCTAAAATTTTAACAAAACATATTTAACATTATGAAGATGCTGATAATTTATTGATGAGAGGGACTTACATAAACAAATAGCTCAATCAATCGTTCTCTGATATAGATAATAACTTCAGTAAGAATCTAAGACAACTGAAATTCAATTAATATTACCTAGTTATCTTCATAACAATTAAATACATGTAGAAATAATATGAAATGATAAACAAGAAGAACTTACAAGGGGACAAATCTGTACAAAAAAAATACAAAATCCTTATTTTATTATTAATGATGAAAATCTTGTACACTGTTGTACAAAATTCTCATACAAGAGTGCAAACCTTAATAACTCGAGAATGAGAGTTATTTTTACTAGTTCTAGGACTAAGAAAATATCCTAAATTGATATACAAAAATAGTATAATATGATAGAAGGAAGGAAACAACTGAAAGATATGTTCTTTTTTTGGGGAGACTATTGATGAGTAGGACTAATAATAGGATACGTTGGCTGTAATTTTGTCCTGTGAGCTGGCGGCTTCTGCTAACTGTATTTTGAAGTAATCTTTGTAGCTTTGGTAGAGTTTAAACAATAAAATCCTTAATTACTTTAATAATTGGAAAAAATCCACTTTTTCTCTTTAAATGGTGCAAACCTTTTGAATAGAGGAAAACCCTTTATAAAAAAAACTTTTGGATAGAATGGTAGAAACGACATGGAGTGGAGATAATGGCAGAGGTAATAAATGGTAGGACCTACTAATCGCATCACAAATCACAACCGGGAGCTTTCAAGACTTATCGTAAATTGGGAGGTCAAAAGGCTTATCACAGATCATATATTGGTGACTTGGAACAGACAACATATCATTTTTTAATCAGATAATGCAATATGCGATGCATAATGGGGAAGAGATGACATGGTAGGGAGAAATGGTCCCACTTTATATCACAATCGGGGAAAGGAGTCGGCATCACAAATCGCATATCTGGGATCAGGGTGAGTGATATGAATGAATGGAACAGAGGATTTGCAATATTTGATCAACGTCGGCTTACGTAACAGGTAAGGGCCCCACTTTAATCACAATTGGGGAATCGGGAAGTCAGAGGTAAGTGGAAACAATTAATTTACGAAATAGCGATGCGAAAAGGTAAGATGGGTCCCTTTCAAAAGTTTAAAGTGAAAATGTAAATGCGCCTAAGTAAAGAAATATATAAGCGGCCCGAAGCATATAAGGGTTTTAAAATGTTTTGAGGCTAAAGGGAAATTGGAAAGATAAAGTTGGTGTACCAGCGAGGAATGTAGACTTATCGCATTTCAGGGCCCGAAGGTTATATCAAAAATGTTTGGCAACAAAGTTTGCGATAGGCTGATGTGCAAAGGCAAGGTGGGTCCACCAATGAAACATGGTAATGAGGCAAGCAAACGATCAAAAAGCGAAGTGACTTTAGGATTCAAATAATTTATGCACCGTAAAATTTAGATTTGAATTTTATAATTTAATAAAAAATTAATCCCCTTTTTAAAGAAATTAATCATAATTAACTTATAAATTTATGAAAAGGCACATTTGAGCTTGCAACCATATATTTTTCATTTTTTTACACTAAAGACTTCATTTTTCTTTGGCGTAGTAACATTTTATTTTTTATTTTGCCTCCTTTCTTTAGGGAAATCTAACCTAACATTTTATATTGATATGGATGTATAAAACACACAACAAGCCTAACATTTTTTATTTTCTTTTTCTTTCATCCATATCCTATCTCGACATTTTTTTGAATTTATTTTGACTATACATGCTAAGTTATCAAAATTAAATAATGTTACAACATGTTCCAGATGGATCTACAAAGTGAAGCAGGCAGCTGATGGGAGCATCAAGAAGTACAAGGCTAAATATGTGGCCAAAGGCTTCTCTCATGTAGAGGGAGTGGACTACAAGGAAACATTTTCGCTACTGGAAATACATTCTTTGATATGAACCATTCTAGCATTAGCTCTGCAAATGGGGTGGAAGATCCATCAGATGGATGTGAAGACCACCTTCCTCAATAGTGTTGTTGAGGATGAAATTTACATAGAGCAGCCAGAGGGGTTTAAGACATATGTCATGGAGACACATGTGTGCAGAATCAAGAAAGCCCTATATGGTCTTAAACATGCACCCAAAGCATGGTACACTCAGATTTACACATATCTTAGTGGATTGGACTTCACCAAAACTGAAGCAAATGCCAATCTCTATCACATTGTGGTAGATTGCAAGTTTCTTATTTTGGTATTTTATGTTGATGACTTGATACTTACAGGGGATGAAATTTTATCCACTCTTGCAAGGAGGACCTTGCAAGAAAATTCAAGATGAAGGACATGGGCTTGATGCATTACTTCCTTGGGCTAGAAGTATGGCAGGGTGATGGTGAGATGTTTGTGATTCAGGGGAAGTATTCCTTTGAAATATTTCAGATATTTCACATGGAGAACTACAAACCTATGGACACTACTTTAGCTACAAACTAGAGGAAGGAGTATGCTACTTCAAGAGAGGCAGTAGATGCCACCATCTACAGGAATCTTGTAGGATCCTTGATGCATCTGGTGAACACAAGGCCTGACATATGCTATGCAATTAATCAATTGGTGAAGCCTACCAAGCTGTATTGGAAGGAAACAAAGCATGTGTTAAGGTACCTCATAGGCAAAACCAAGTATGGGTTATGGTATAGGAGGACAGAGGGAGTGAAGATCCAAGGCTTCACTGATGCATATTGGGTAGGGAGTCCATTAGACATGAAAAGTACTTCAGGTGTTATCTTTAGTGTTGGGTATGAAACTATTTCCTAGTATAGAACGAAACAAAGGTCTGTGTAACTTAACTCAATAGAGGCTGAATTGATGGATGCAAGTAAAGAAACGTGTGAGGCCATATGAATGAGAAAAATACTTGTGGGTTTTTTAATTTAGGAGATGGATCCAACAATGATTTATTTTGATTATCAAAGTTGTATTAAACTCTCTAAGAATACAATATTTCATAACAGGTCCAAGAACATTGATATCAGCTACCATCACTTGCGGGATTATGTGCAAAGGAGAATTATGATGCTACAATACATTCCAACCAAGTAGAAATATGCACATATCTTACCAAAGGAATTGTCAAGAGAAAAATTTGAATTCCATAAGTGCAGGATATGGGTGGTGAAAAATCCATTTCTTGCTAAGAGGGAGTGTTAGAAATTGTAGCAAGAAAGGCTCAATTTGAATTGGTCCTTAGTAAAATTGAGTAATTCTATTTTACACATCAGTAGGATGAATTGGATTGTAGTTAGCTAGAGTGACATGTCCTTGTATACTAGTTAAGTAAATTTTAGTTATAGGCTTGGAGTAGAGTTGTGCATGTAGTGATTGCTAAAGTTTAGCAATATAGTTAAATTATTTTCGGTTGAAATCAGTTAAATGAGCTCAAGTAACTAGTTGAGTCAGTTGAGTAGTGGAAGTGTTGTTAAATTAGTGATCTCTCAGTTAAACTGGTCAATCATCTAAAAATATCCCAGAGTGGAGGAAAAGGAAGATTGCAATTATCGGTTGTATACTATTTGAGAGCTTGACATTGTTGTAGGTGACCAATTCATTGGGGTTTGCGAAAGGAAATAGGGAATTCCCCTATTATTTAGGAGCTCAATTTTTCCTGAATTGCACAAGGAAATAGGAGGAAGTTGGCGCCTTAAATTGGATAATTGATATCTATAGTATGATATTCAACGAACAAGTTTACAATGTAGGGTGTGCTTCAGGATCAAAGCAAGACATTGTAATAGTTTATCATTCTCATCTGATTAATTAAAAGAAACGTATGGGTTTTTCCTAGTTGGGTTCCCTTGTAAAATCATTGTGTTATTGTGGTTTTGATGGTTTCATGTCATTTCATGTGTTTCTAAATTTTTATTTCCATTCCACAATATTTTAGAGGAAATTTGTAATCTCTTAATTTCAGTTCGATCTCATCATTTGAAGAAAATTTATATTAATTTCTTCATGGAAATATCCTTGGGATCACAAAATTGTAGCAAAGAAACCAATACATCATCTTCTTTCATGAAAAAATCCAAGTTGATAAACATACATGCGAAAATTCCTTAAATGATACCTAGGTTTATCTTCAACTTCTCCTCAAATATGAGGAAGCCATTGTAAGAATTATTCAAACCTAGACATAGGATTTGGAAATCCATGCCTAGAAGATAAATTAAATGGAGCACACCTTGAAAATTCCTATGAATTCACCATAAAAAATGCATTAGAGTCACCAAGTGAAAATTTTATTCCTAAAACATTCTTGAAATGAATCCATCAATTTATAGTTCAGTTCTAGTTCATCACTAAGTAACATAACCTAATATTTTGTCATATCTTTGGAAAATAAACCTTTGAATTTTGATCCCCAACAATGGTGACAAAATTGATCTTGTAATTTAGCTTTTCCTTGGTAAGGGATAGTACTAAGGCACACTATCGAGGCAAAGAACCTCCCCACTTTAGGCCTCAAGCTATCTTTTAGGCCAAATATGGTAAGCCTATGATATATTCAATTGTTGGCAATCCAATGTCACTTCAATAGTAGTTATATCCTACACATTACTAGATTTCAATTATTTTCGGGTAAAATATTGTTGGAGGAATAATGCAAACTAGACATAGTGACTTTATCTGCATATTCAAACTAGGGAATTTCCACTATGTACCATTATCTCAAATTGTATTAATATAAAGTCGATTAAATGGAAGATGCATAATAATTTAAAGTATTCCATATGCTTCAAGTACCAATGACAATGGTATGACAATCTTTGGTGTTCAAATAATACATTGAAATACCATAAATACTAATGATGCTAGTAGTCCTTGAATTTTTATTGATAGGATAGAAAATATTTGGAAAATATTCAATGAATATAATAGTACGCAAGAAGACATATTGGACAATCTTCATCTGAGTTCCATTGTCCAAAAGTAATTATAAAGTTTGGATAACCTTGAATTCTGAGAAAGACACTTTTTAATATGAACAGATCAATGATAAATACCATACCTATTTCCAAATAATTTAAAGATAAATATGCCACTCATAATATTAAACATCAAGTGATATAAGGTACAAAATTATAACAAGCATTTGAATTGAGTCACTTTTTGGAATTATATTCAAATATAACCATAGAAACTATATTATGAATAAATATTCAACATTCATTTCATAAGTAAACAAAGTTATCCATAAGTTCATATATGCTAAAAAAAATATTCCTAATAGAATAATGTACATAAACTGAGATAGATACAAATTTTTCAAAATGGGGGTGAATTCTAGTTCATTCTCATATTTTAGTAAACATAGTGTCCCCCAAACTCTAGAGAAACACAACCTCTAGGCTGAAAATTTCTCAACCCTTTTTATATTCTTTAATTTTGTCCTTTATATACCCTTGCATGCTAATTTTCAACCTCTTTAGTGTAACTTATTTCCAATAATATAAAGGAATATGAGCTACCTTGATGAATTTTGACTCCTTCAATATAAAGTGTCCCACTTAGTGCATAAACCAAGGGATTTTGTTAGCATTTAATTCTCCAATGATTCTTGCATTTATAATCATTTTCCTACTGTCCTATTTATAGTCATAAATTTAATATGCTATGAAATTATTTCCAAGTCTTTGGTTTGAATGCCATTTGTAATTTTGCAACTACTATCCACCTAATGAATGTATCAACCCCATTCAAACATTGATTGATGAAATTCCTTATGAAGCAAGAAGTAAATAATTCTTATTAGCTTATTTTATCCTAAGAATACATCCTTGTTTCCCATCTAGTTATTGTAATTCATAGTTTCTTCAATTGACCTTTATTTTTATGTATGCACAATATATGCAAACAATGAAACTCAAAATAATGGAAAACATACCCATTCATCCTCCTTTTGATTCCATTTAGTTTTGTCCATATGGCCCACATAGGAATCTAATTTACATCTAAACATGAAGAGTGTAAGGTCCTTTACTTTTGTGAAATATTTACTAACCATCCAATTTTAGTAGTAAGGTTTGGAAATAAACCAAACCTACCAATCCATATTGAAAATTGAAAATTCCAAGTCAAGTACATCATTGAAAGGTTAATTGACTTGCTTGAACTAGTGTGAACATCATAAAACCTAACATTATACTAATTATAATTTTAATCCCCTTTTTGGATATATTGCAACAATTTTCCTACATGTTAAGGGATTGTTGTATTAAAACCTAAGCATGGAGAATTTTAGGGGCTAATATTCGCAAGTGGACTAATTTTCCATGGTTTTTCCAAAAAAAAGATTCGCCAATTTCCATTTTTTTATAAAAATGATTCGCCCAAATTTTACAATATAATATTATTTTACCTTAAAAATCCCCAAAATTATATAGATAATATATATAATATCATTATAAATTTGAATAATTTTACAAATACATCAATAAACATTTTATAGTTTGCATATTAGGGACTAGTGAGATTCGCCAATTTTTTAAACTTCAAGATAATTTTCCATCCTTAAAATTATCCCTGAACCTAAGACGCGGCCTCTTTATTTCAGTAGAGAAAATAAAGGTGCATGATATTTCACGTTGAAAATTCTAGATACAAGTTGCACAATTCTCACTCTTCCTTTCCCATCACCTATTGTAGCCAAAGATGCCTATAAAGTTGGGGTAGAGGAATCCATGAGTAATACATCCAAAAAAAAAATGGGATCGTTGTACCCCTGAGATAGTTCTTCGCTAGAAATATGTGCCTAGGCATTATCACACATTTTTTAAAAGAAAGGTTCTAATTCAATTCATCTCATATATGATGGACTATATGACAATACCTTTCAAATTTCTAATCAAAATGGTAGCTCTCAACTAAGTTAGACAATTAAATATGATTTATTTGAGTTATAGAAGAACAAATAAATGATTATAATAGATTTTATAAGATTCAATGAATACTTCAACATATATCACTTAATAAAACACACACAAATATTATTCTTGTGGTTCAATAACAAAGCAAAAGATTGATTATATGATATATTGAGAAATAATCTAACTAGATAACAAGATATATGATACACACTGAATAGATTCTACAATAAATCTCTATGTAAAACATAACATTTCCTGATCTAAGGGAAATCAATACTCAATTTATCCTTTGAGAATATATCATATAACTTAAAATAACTGAATACTTGAAACAACTATTAATAAATTACAAGAGAAAATCTATAATAGAAGAGTACTCGCTACTAATAGGTGAAAGAAGAATATTTTGATTAAATAGTTTAATATTGCCCAGAGATGCAAAAAATATGTTTTCTCCCATAGAATCTAAAACCCTTTCTTAAGTTCTTCTTTTGTTTTTACATAAAATAATTATAACATATATTTATTGCAAATGCAAATTTTTAGGAACTAATTAAATAAAAATAGAAAACAATTCATAAGTCTCAAATAATATTTTTGCACACATCCATTTCTTTAGCTAAATTATATTGTTGGAATCATAAATATTTATGGGTAAAATTTAACAAACCACTCTCACTCCGTTATAATTTGATAATTGTATGGTATCATCTTTCTATAAGTGATATCCAAATTTGTATATTTCTAATAGGTTGGAGTAGTTGAGAAAAGCATTTTGACTTGACAATGGATGCGAAAACTATAACAACCTTTTTTTCCATCCCTCTTGTAAATATTGCTATGAATTGTAAGTCATGAAATATTGTGGAAATGTAAACAAAATGACTTGCTGAGAGGAGTGGATACAAATTCAGAGTTTGGGGAGGAGTTTCTTGGGAATTGGTTAACTCAAGCTATTCATTTAATTGTCACCGGTTTCTCTAAATGGGTTTAATGGCTTGCATGGTAGGCAAGGAGGTTGAGTATGGGACACTTGAGTGGAGGAAAATCCCATACCACCTATGTTCCTCATAGGTTGTGCTATGTGGTCAACATGCAAGAGGAAACAAAGGGGTCTGTGGAAAAGAAAAGTTGATAGGAAATAATAGGCGATAAGGATTCAGATAGCCAGGGGAAAATAATTCCAAAATTAAACATGTGGAGAAGGTGTGGTTACGATTGAGAAAAAAAACACAAACATGAGATAGTGTGTTGTGGTTTCAGGTGTGTCGGGTTAGGCATGTAAGAAGAATTCTAGGAACAACATTGGAAGAGGAGAATGTGAAGGAGCCTGGGTGAAGAGAAGAATCAAGTGGATACATTTTGTACTCTAGAGATCTGTCGGGTTGAGAAGGTGGAAACTCAGTGTGCCCTGGATTCCTAGATAGCATAGGGAATAATTTGTGTGTTTATGATGTTTTCATGGTTAATAAATGAAAATCTAGTGTGCTCTAGATTATTGGTTGAATAAGTGGAGACACTGTGGGATATAATCATGTACTAAGCAGGTGGAGATGGGGTGGTCTCTTGAATCCCTGTTTGATTAAATTGATTTGAATTGGTGTGAATTCCCTTGAGAAATTACTCTTTATACTTTGAATTTGGCTTAGGGTGGCTAGCTGCAAGAAAGCTTGTAGTGTAGTTGGCCTACGGTTGGGTGGAGAGTTGGAGTCCCTCCCTCAATTTACAGTCATTAAGCGATATATATATAAGTGTATTCAATTGTATTTTTGTTGCATTATGAATGTTGAATTATTTTTTTATGGGCTATAAAATGGTTGTACCAACACGTTCTACGTAGTTATTGTGCTATTCCTAGTTTCCTTTAATGAGATGTATACATGATTACTCTCATGCTTTGAGGGAATTGGAGTGCCTTGGGTTCTCTGATTCTTTTCTAGTTATAGAGTTAATTTATAATGTGTGGATTCATTGTTGGCATGACTAAGGTTATTTACTAGACAATACCATTGACTATTTTTTTGTTTTCTTGCATGTATTATCTTTGTTTTTTATGGTATTGTGTTGCACCCATCCTGCAATGTGGAATGTTGTTACTATGCTTAAAATGCAGAGCATGGTTAGCCATGGCTTAACTTGTTTCAATGCTTGAAAAAATTAATGTTCATAACTTTATTATATTGTATCATTTCCATGGATGATGTTTGAATGCTAGGGTAGAAATAAGGGACTCATGTATATAAGGAACAATGTTCTGAGTAATGTTCTGAGTAACACTAGGCTGCAAGGAAGCTTGGGTAAGTCCCTGGAATCCTTAAGATCCTAAGTTTCACATCGCAAAGAGACATAATAGTGTTTGGGATGAGTGAGCTTGATAAATTGATGAATTAAAATCAAGGATTTTCCAAAGGGTGCAGAGTTAACAAGCGCACGGGATGGGAGGAAATCCCCACTACCTACCATGGTTTATTCATGTCATGTTGCATCGGGGTTTCTAGGAGGTAGTTTTGAAATCAGGTGCATTTGAAAGAAGTCATGGGACAGGAAAATTCTCATCACCTACTGCTAAATTATACATCGTGCCACATATGTGTAATAGATGTTTTTCCTAAAAGTGGGCACATATGTGTTGTTGACATAAAGAATTCCAGGATACCCTCTTCATCTATAGACAGGAAAGTATCGCTTTTCACAAAGGACTGGAACCCGATGGGACCCTTGAATTGAGATAAGGTGGTAGATTCCATGTAGTGAGGTGAGACTATGTGGTTGCCACATACGGTTCCAAATGGCATGAACACGTGACATGACAAGGCTACTGACATGGAACACTTATAACATGATAGGTGGTAGGTAGGAATGACCTTTTTGTAGAGCCAAGTGATTTATTTTTAGGTGACACATGGAATCATGAGTTATTTCCACATGGTAAGATGATGTCACCTTGACATCATCAAGTCAAAGGAACGGGTGACATGGATCATATCCTAACATGGAAACTAAGTGACACATGACTGTGGTTTTTGGTGCCACCTGAAGTAGGGGTGCTACGTGGTTTGTTGAGGAATTTATGTGGAATTATGCCATGGCATTGCAGATCTCACGTCCCCAAATATGTTTTTTAGTGAATTTCATAGGTGGAGGTAGGATAAGCAAAATCTGCAGGATGAAGATTGTCCTCATTACTTAATGTGGAAATTTTCATCGCGCAGTGGGAGTTTGGGAGTGACACACTCTTTAAGGTTGTAGTGGTGTGATGAAAAAATAACACTACGGAACTATGATGTGGTGATGCCATGTTGACCTATGCATGATGTGGTATTTCCATGTGGATACCACCTGGTAGGTCCTTGCTAATGTGGCAGGGGTTAAGGGGGCCCATATTTAAAATGGGAAAATATTTTTATCCAGGGGTCATATTGGGATTAAATTTATATTATCAAAAACCTCTTGAAGAGTTGCATAATGGTGTTATCCAAATTTGATTCCGCCAACTTTAGGAATGAATGAAGCTTTGTAACTCCATTTCTATGATGATACCATGGAGGTTGTGTTAGATTAAAGTAACACCTCCCATTTTTCTGGGATTAATCCAAGGGGGTGGGAGGGAGCATTACAGAGTGGTATCAGAGTGCCCAGATTGAACACTTTGACTGAATGGGACTAAGAGGATAATTTTACAACTCTATTATAGAGTGTAGTAACTTAAAATGGTTGTTTTTGTGTGAAAATTGGTGCTATTTATAACACTTTTACTATTGATTGTGTGTTGATTGCATACTCAGTATTGTATTCATATCAATGTTGATATCATAATTGTGAAAAGTTAGAGATAGTAGATTATGATATGTTAGTTTCTCTAATAGGCATGCTAACCTGGAGTTTGGTGTTTCAGATATCCTTACATCAATATGCTTATTTAAAATAAGCCAATGTGATGGGTAAATGTGTTTATTTATATTTTTTATTTGGATAAGAGTTATGTGTGTGTAACAAAACATAAGAAGACACCAAATATTGACACAAGAGTAAGGTTAGGAGTAGCATAATGTTGTGGAAAAATACTGATAAATTCTAATAGTGTCAGGAAGAAGAGTCTATCGGAAAAAGGATGGAGGAAGACTCCCCTGAATAAATGAACATCCTTAGAAAAACAAGGTCTGAGTTGAGAAGTTATAAGGCTAAAAATTATATGATTTTCATGGCTTAAGAACAACAAGAAGAAGTAAATGAAATTAACTATGAATCCTATTATATTTTCAAATGCAGAGGTAGATTTTGGAAAAAATACTAAGAAGGGGGGCGGGTGAATTAGTAATTTAAAATAATTTCCAATTTTCATTTCTTATTCTAATTTATGTACGCTACTGTCATTCAGGAAACCAACGTATGTACATGAATATGATGAATACAAACATCATGTATCCAAATAACTAATTTATTAATTAGTTCATTAATTGTTCATTATTAACCAGTGCATCATTACTTTATTATTCATTCATTAAGAAAAATCAATGAGAAGTAAAGAATAGATAAATCATCAACACTCAAGAAACATATAAACACATGTGAACACGAGGATTTTAGGTGGAAACCCAATGTAGCAGAAAACCACTACTAACATTGTCTCTTACTTCTTCTTTTATTAAAAAGGAAAAAATATTACAATATCGTATTGGTGCAAACTCATACTAATACGTAGGAACCCACCCATAGAAGGATACAACCTTCTCTCTTTCTCCAATGTCCACTGGAAGGGATATCCAACCCCTGAATTTTTTAACCCACTCTTACTGGAATGGAGCTTCTACCCCCTGATTTTGTTTACCGAATCCTACTAGAAGGGAGCTCCTACCCCCTAAACAGATTTACAAACTACCACTAGAAGGAAGCTTCAAATCCCTCACTGAGGACTCCAACCCTTAACACCCTATGGACCACATTTCATAATATTTCATACTAGATCCCCCTGACTCAAAACATCAAACTTTTCATCTACCTTTCATCATACTTTTAGACTCGACCCAGTTCCATTATTAAGCCCAATACCAAATAAGAATTCTAAAATAATTCACGGAATCAAATCACTCAATCACTAAACCAATTGAATCATAAATCAATCAATCAATCTCAATTAACCAATGAAACTAGATCAAACCAATTCACATCAGATCATATCAATGCACAAACACTCATAAGTATACCATACCATCTATTTTTCATCATAGAAGCTAAATGATCTCACTGAAAACTTTGATCAAACATACATCAGAAGGTATACACTATTGTTATGAAGCACACCCACGTATATACACGCTTCCCTTGAATAAGACCTGCGTACAGATCACAAATCACAGACAACTGAGTTTGAATCACTACATTACTGAAACAACCATTGAACAATATATTGAATCAATCACTTATCACTGAGTCAATTACAGGCAACTACATAGTAGCATATTTACTAATCGACATTCCATTCCATAACAAACTCAACCCAACTAGTACTATCAAAAAAATATTATCATGATAGAGACATCATCGACATACAAAAAAAAACATAACATAATTGTTCAAATGTCATAAACAAGACATGTTCCAAAACCCTAGCATGTATACATGAATTTCACAGAGCATTTCAGCGTATGTAAGTGACTTCCATGCATAACACTAGCATATATATTATGAACATACTGAAAATACTTTGAAGAATATATGCAAGACTACCCATAAGAAAATCTGCATATGTACACAACCTTTAAGAGGAAAACCAATGTACAGATATGAAATCACTAAAACATACCTTCGTTGCAACCACAACGCACACTTTGAAAACCTTGTTGTTACACATTCATTTCAGAGTATCATTATCACTAGAGATCTATCATTGTTAGATATAATCATAAATATATCAGGCAACCATATTCATTAGTCTTCACTACACTTTCAGATCTATTAGATTTGAGTCTCCTCCATGCTCCTTGGTGCACACCTGGTTTAGTTCATATAATTGATAGAAAACCCAATAATTGCACACGTAACACTTTAATCTCCATCTCCTTATATATCTTTATCCTTATTCAATACCTTAGGCCAATCCCTTATTAATTCCATTGGTATTATTTGAAGTGATAAAATAAGCATTTTCACACTCATTGCGATGGGCCAATACCATGGTAAGGACCCCTAGTATTCAAGTTACCATGGTATGGATTCTGTACATGTATTTTCATCATTATACATGCGTACATACACGACCTTGCATCAAAGGACCTGCATATACTTTCCCAACTTTCACCTTTATCATTCCTTTCTATCTGAACTTGGAATTCCTTTTTCCATCATCTCTGTCACATCTATATCACCCTGCATGATAATCTTATTACCATAAATTTTGAATCTTTATCAATTAGGTTTCCATCAAGGAAAATACATTAGCGATAATGCCAAAAATATCCCCCTTTGGACTTGATGGAAACCACTTTGGTATTTGGTTACCACATGTAAATGAATTTGTAAACAAACCAATCTAAACACCAAGATTCTCTCCCAATACATCTCTCAAAACACAAATATTTTCTCCCCCTTTGACATCAATGGAAAATGGTTGACCAATGTTGAATGAACACTTCTCTTCTCTCCCTTTTGTAGAGAGTGTCACTATAGATATGATCTGCTGAATATGAAATTTTTATATTGACTATGCCCCCCCTGAGCATATGAGGAACTTTCTATGAAGTACATCACTCTATGATTCAACCAAATATGACCCTTCCTATCACCAAGGACCCATGAACCATTACATCAATCGCCCAACATAATGGGGTTACATTTTTTAGTCAATCATTACGTCAATTTCCCAAAATAATGGGATTACCTACATAAATGACTTGACCCTAATAGTTCATACATGAATTAATTTTACAATGATTTTTAACATGGGTCTTTACATGACCTTTATATCAAGAGACAAATATGACATTTATGACCAAAATTGGAGACCTCAAGAGTGAGGTAGCATGACCATGATAGTCATCACAACCATCATACACCATATAAAAACCTTCAACATGAAGTTCATCTTCATCATCATCATGAATTAAGATAGGCAAATATAACATCAATCATCATATTACCAATGATTTCAAGCATCACCAAGAAATTTTAGCAATAACATATCAATAAACATCCTCTTCACTTCATGTAACATGCCTTTTCCTCATATATGAAGAGCTATAATTCATAAAAAATAATATCAATCTCTTGTACCATGATGCTATCATATTATCCTCATGCATTCATTAAAGATAAGGAGAACCTTCAACATCAATAATGGCCATAACATATAATTCATCAAGTATATCAAGTATAATTATCACACCATAAAAAAATGCACCAAAATAAAACTCAATTAATCATCCATAAGATCCCTATTTGAAATTTATCCATCATTTATAACCCTTGACATAGTGACAACAATCAACCAATCATAGCATGGTATTTTGCAATCAAGCTATGTTAGTAACTCATCTCCTTGATCTCATATCATCAATATCAACATGCTATTTCCACATTTAAGAAGAGAAACAATTCTCAAACATCATATACATCATCATATGTAGCATATAGATAACATATACATGCGTCCTCACCATGTATCACCAACACATGTGAGAATCAAAAATATCACATAGAATTTTGCAACAACATCATGTAGCTCAAGGAACATATAGGCATCATCCATAACTTCACCATATGCAACTTATGCATCTTTGAAGACATAATGACAAAAACATATAAATGTCAATCAAGCATTGAGTGAATCATAAACTCATCATTATCAACCAAGGATATGTACTTATCAGGAACATCATCATGCAACATGGAATGCTCAAGAAATCATAATTCCAACAATGCACTATTAAAATCATAGGAAATGCTCACCTTGAACCTGTACCAACTATTCACTATGAGATATGATCATATCCAACCCATTAATCAAAAAATTCATCAAGTAACCAAAGCAACAATAACCCTTTGAAGCAACTCATGAACCATCATAAACCAACATAACATCTGAGCATCATCAACATATTGTAACCAATCAATTTCAAAACCATAAAGCCAAATAATAACTGATTGAAGCACATCAGAAACTTCCCCTATGTTTGTCCCACTGTTTCTTTATCTCAGAGAAACATACACGACTATCTAGATCAAAACTCATGTATATACGTGATTATCCTTCATGTAATCCATGTATAGAAAGTAAAATGTTGAAATTTCATAACCACATATCCCCCTAAGCATGTACTGTATGTTAATGTTCATTGTTACTACATCAGATGCAATGTAAGAAATACCAAATGAATATGAAAATAAAATGGGGAATCATTATCAAGATATACATATGCATATCTCCCCTTGAGATCATATATCATTGATCTCGTGGATCTGATAATCATCATCTGCTCTTCATGAGGTGATATACCTCACATTAATTCTGCATTCACTTTGAGAAGTAAGCTTTAATAACAATGGAATGTAGTAGGGTCAATATTCCCTACATTTCTGACTGATGTTCCTTCTTCTTGCAAATCTTCTTGAAATTTATAATTATGTGTTGGAACTTATCCCATCTCCTGTTTCTGTTCCAAATACTTGACCTGCAATCACTAGCCTTATGCCTAAATGAGTTACAAGATAAACAACATCGATAAAGCCATCCTTCAGTGCCTATAAACTGATCTTAACTTTGATCTAAGAGAGTTTCTTTCAAATGTGCGACTTGATTTAATTTTCCTTTGAATAACACTATATTGGTTTTGTCATCACGTTGTGTATGTGAAGCCATGTGATTATATCCAATTATAGTCTTGATTAGAGGTGAGCGTTGTTCATTAATAATATTCTCTAGAGATTCAGATGCATTTACCCATTTGTTTATCTTTTCATAATCTTCCTTTAGGGTCACAACTTTAGATTCTAATGTTTCACAATGCTTTTCTTTTTCTTGAAGTTGTTTTCTTATGCTTTATGTTCTTCTATTGGTTGCTTCTAATTTCTTATTTAACAATTTTTTTTCCTTAACCATATTGTTTCCTTTTGTTTCTATTTCTTTGTTTTCATTCCTAAGTTTATCATTGTCTTTTAGTGCTTTCATTAAGTCATATGCCTCAAAATTATCTGATTCATTAATTGACTGGTCTTCAAGAGACATAAGTACTTGATAATAACTGCTAGAATATGAATATGAATTTTGCAGGTCATTGGATGTGCTATGACTATCTTCATTAGAGTAAAATATTTTCTTGTCAGAAAACTTCCTTTTGGCAACATTATTTCCATTCTCTTTATGATTTTATTTATATGGACATTTGGATGGATAGTGACCTACTATTCCCAAATAAAAATATTTAAAGGGAAGCTTACCTTTGAATTTTCCAATTCCTACTTGCAACTTTCTCACAAAGTTTGCTTCTTCCTCATCTGATATGTAACTTTCATATTTAGGTGTTTCCTTCTCTTTCCATTTATATGTGGCTTGGAAAGTTTCTTCTCTTATATCTGATGGACCACCTTTCCTTATCTCAAATGTTTTCAAGACTCTAAGGAGTTGTTCAAGAGTAAGACTCTTCAAATATTTCATTTCTTCAACGACAGAGACTTTGTAATCGAACTTCAGAGTTAATGATCTCAAAATTTCTCAACAATAGTAACATATTTTATTTAGTCACCAATATTTTTTATAGAATTAACAACCTCATACACCCTAAGGAAAAATCTTGCAATGATTTCATCATATTTTATTTTAAGAGTCTCATAATGTATTCTAAACGATTGAATTTGAGCACTTTTTACCTTAGTGTCATATTCATAACTTTGGATGAGCTTATCGCACATTGCCATTTTGGTGCTCAACTACAGGACTTTCAGAAACTCAGACTCGGCCAAATTTCCCAAGATGGAATTTACAACATTTGCATTAGTTTCATACTATTTCTTCCCAGCAATATATGTGGGAAGGGATGCTGGATATTAATACCTACTTTCAATTATTTTCCATACATTGGCTCCTAGTGCCTCCAAATATGTTGCCATTTTGGATTTCCAAAAGACAAAGTTGGTTACATTAAATTAAGCATGACAGAAAATACTCCTTCTTGACTACTTATCTAGATGAATCTCCTTTTAACTGATCAAGCTCTTACTGAGGGACATACTCTGATACCAAATGTTGGGAAAAATAATGAGAGGGGGGGAGTGGTAAATCAGTATTTTGAACTCAGTTCAATTCTTCATTTATTATGCTGACTTTTGTATGCTACTGTCAGTTAGGAAACTAGCATATGTATGTGACTGTGATGAATGCAAATAGCATATATCTAGATAACTAAGTTATCATTCAGTTCATTAATTTTTCATCCTTAAACAATGCATAATTACTTCATTATTCATTCATTAAGCATAAACCACGAGCATTAAATAAAAAATAAACCATAAACACGCTTGAACACATATAAACACACATGAACACCAAGATTTTAGGTGGAAACCCAATGTGGGAGAAAAGCACTATTGTCGTCGTCTATCTCTTATTTTTTTATTATATAGAAAAAAATGTCACAATATTATACTGGCACACACTCATACTAGTATGTAGGAACCCACCTGCAAAGGGTTACAACCATCTCTCATTCTCCAACACCCACTGGAAGGGAGCTCCAACCCCTTGATCTCGTTTACCGGTTCCTACCGCAAGGGAGCTCCTTCCCCCTGAAAAAATTTACCAACTACCACTGGAAGGAATCTTCGACTCCCTCACTGAAGGCTCCAACCCTTAGTACCCATGGGACCACATTTCATAATATTTCATACTAGATCCACCTAACTCAAAACATCAAATTTGTAGCCCACCTTTCATCATATTTTCAGACTAGACCTACTTCCATCATTAAGCCCAAAACCGAATAAAAATTCTGAAACCAATCACTGAACCAATTGAATCATAAATATATCACTGAATCTAAATTAACCAATGAAACTAAATCAAACCAATTCATATTATATCATATCTATTCACAACCACTGATAAGTATACCATACCATATACTATTCATCATAGAAATTAATTTTTGTCACTACAAACTATGATCAATCATACATCAGAATGTATACGTTATTGTTTTGAAGCACACCCGCATATATACACACTTCCCTTGAATAATACCTACGTACAAATCTCAAATCACTGACAACTAAATTTGAATCACTACATTACTGAAACAATCATTGAACCAGGTAATAAATCAATCACAAATCACTGAGCCAATTATATACCACAACATAGAAACATATTTACTAATCAACATTCCATTCCATAACCAACTCAACCCAACCAGTACTGTCAAATACAAACTATCATGATAGAGACATCATTGAAAGAAAACAACAAAAATAATGAAACTAATCAAATGTCATTAGCAAGCCATACTACAAAACCCTAACATGTATGCGCGACTTTCCCAAAGCATGTCAATGTATGTACATGGCATCCATGCATAACACCAGCATACATATTCTGAACATACTTAAAATACATCATGTTAGTGTCAGTATGTTCTGCCTATCACCAGTGATCAAATATTCTCTTACAAAGTTTTTTTTAGGGTGTCAAGTCAATTTTTTATGGTTTCAATAGGCCTTCAAATAAAACTTTGGTCATTGGCTAGTGTGTCTAGGTCTATTACTGCTCCTTTAAAAAAAAAATGTGTTATTCATTTCCATCTCTCAATTGGACGAGTCATCACTCCAAAGTCTCCATTTTCATCTTATGCATGCCACCAAGGTCCTCATTCATCTCAGTGTCACAATTAGGCTATTAGGGCTTAAGTCACCAAAATCTATCATTTTATTAATAAATCTGGCAAATGGAGTAGTAATAGGAAAATTTCTCAAAAATTTTTGTTTCACATGTGATTTTATTTTAAATATGATGTAATATGTTCTAATGTTCCAAAGCTACAAATTTTTCAAAGAAAAAGTGAAAAGCACATGGTGGGCCACCACACCACTATGAAGAATTTGACTTCCACAAGATATAAAAGACCATCAAATAATTTATCTCATTAATTTTATTGTTAAAGAGCACTCACTTACCATCAAAGATCATCTCAGCACATTCAGCATCAAGGGACACTCAAAAGAAGTGATTGGCACCCTCTCCAAGAAGCCATGCTGCATTTTTAACCACCATGTGGTGTTTTTGAGCCTTCACTGCATTTTCACTCCAACAAGAAAAAAATCCATCTTCAAAGGTTTTCAGGGGAAATTGAAGGTTTCATAAAAATTTTACAAGTAAGATGAGTTTCTGGCTACCTCCTATCAACATCTATTTTAGTGTTTCATTGGTGAAATCCTCCCACAGTCCCCACTCTGCGATTTTGGTGGGTGAGCTCCATTTTTTGAATTGCAAGAAAAAAAAAATTAATCCCATACATACTCTACCCTTCCCTACACTCTACACACCTCCCCAAATCTTTCCCTATCCATGATCCCTCATTTCCCTAATCCCTATACCTAACCCTAACTCCTACACTGCATTTTTTGCAGTTTTAGGGTTAAGACTGTGTTTTAATTCCTACAACCTATCCCTACACTCTTTTTGTCATCCTCCACTTCCCTAAGCTTCATAATACCCATATATATCTCCAAAAAATTTCCCTACCTAAATATCTCCTCCCTAATCCCTACATTCCATCACCTAAAGCAAGTAACCCTAATTCCTCGTTTTCCAAGTAAAACCCTATTTTTCCCTTTTATCCCACTAGGGTTTGATGTGAAATCTCAAAAAATGGAGGGAGTAAAGAATCCATAAAACAAAGGAGGTAATATCAGTAGTTATGAGCCCACAAAATTTCAAGAAATCATAGCTTCACCTTTCCAAGATATGGGTTGCCTAGGGTTTACATTGCACACATGGAAAATTTTGCTTCAAAATGTGTTTTTGACCAAATAGAGATGAATTTTATAAAAATTAAAGAGATTTTTTTCCATCATAGACCAAGGAACAAAAACCCCCTTCAGTTTATACACAGGTATTATGATTGGGGAGAAATTCCAAAACTAAAATTGCTACAGGAGGTTTTCTACATTTCTGGACAACTTGATTTCAAGACAGTTTTTCAGGGGTTTAGAGAAGGTGTTTTCAGTGCTTGATGACTCTATTGTGTATAATAAATCCTAAGATTTCCAATGGTACATTTAGATATTTATTTGGAGCTAAGTAATGCTGTCAAAAAATCCCTACAAGATCACGCTTCGCTTTTCCCTCGTGGCGCTGTGTTTTTCCAATTTTTGAGCGATCAACTTTAAACTTTGATTATGACCAAATGGGGAATTATTTTTGAAAACTGGAGGAGGATTTTATTCATAACATGCCAAATAAAATACCCCTCACTCATTTTTTCAAAAATATTTATGGTTAGAGAGATATGGACCTACATTTGAGCCCTATGTTTGCAGAAAGTTTTTTAGTTTTTGGGCATTTTCACAATTTTTGCACAATCATGGGTCCAAAAACGTAGTGTGCCTCACACTGCGCTTTTGTTGGGGGCATCCAAAGGACAAAATTTTTACATATTTGGGTTTATAGAAACATATACATCAACTTCAGCCCGTGGGACAACCATGTCAATGGATTCAAGTAGGTAAAAATGTAAAAAAACCACCTTAAAAACACCTTTCTGCCCTGTGTTTCAAAAGTTCGTAGAATTTTTGGAGTACTTATGGGAGAAATGATTTTTGGAGGGTTAGGAGAAGTATTTTTTAGTTCTTGAGGGTTCTATCATGTATTAGACAAGCATATATTTCTCCATCATCTTTCAGATCAGGTTTTGGACCTCGAGAAGGCCTCCAAAAGCCTCTTCCACCAAATTCATTGCATTTTCTCCTTGGACGTTGCGTTTTGCTGATATTTCACTTTGTTTTTGCTTGGAAGCTAATTTTCTTAGTTAACCCAATCTAGTTCAACTTATATTTATGTAATTTATCATTTATGATGTTTTAATGATGGATTAAGGTGTAAATAGGTTGGTTATAGTGAAAAATAGGTGGATACATGCTTGTAAATATCTTCCATGGTCAAATGTATCATTTTTTCTATCTTGAGGAGATTTTTGCTAACCTACCTAGTCTTTAGGTTTTAGGTGAGGGAATCATGTGAACTGCTCCTCCACTCTAATATTCAACCCCTGAGAGAGGGGAAATTATTTTTTGTCTATATGTATGCATTTCTTAGTCATTTTTGATGGTTGGACATCAGAAGGTGAGACTATTGTAGTTTATACTTCAGCTTTTTATTCAGGGAATCAAAGGACCAGTTGCAACTATTATCTAGGAATTCATGTGCAGTGAGTTTTTGATGTTGTATTTTCTCTGTTAGAGTTTCATATACAAGATATACATGTTTCCTTTCCATATCTTTCTTTCTTCAGTGATTTACCTAAAATATTGATAAGCAGAATTCTTTCATGAAAGCTCTATTTTGTTTGGAAATGTCATTTTATGTAACCTTCCTTCTGTTTTAATGAATTCATGACACATGCTCTTTAATATCCTCCTTCATTTTCAAACCCTACACTACACCAAAAAAATCCTAAAACCATCATAAAAGCATTGCTATCTTTCTCCTCCATATATTTGCAGTTGTAACTTTTATAGGTCAATTTGGGCATCATCCCCCATGACCTGGTCAAACTGGACATCATCCCAGGACCAATGAAATAGGGTCTATCATCCCCTTACATTTCAGTTGCTATATGCCCTAAGAGAAGAACAAATCATTCATGGATTCTATTGTGATTTTCAAAGGTTTGAAGTAAATGTTATATCACTTATGAACTCACCAATGCTACCTATAAAGGGACTCACCGTGTTTCATATGCATCATCCTCCATTCAAGGGTGCACTGCAATGCACTTCCCAAAATTCAAGAGCACGTCATGGGAGCAGAATTATCATTGTTTCGGGAATCTCCACATGGCCAGTGCCTTATAGAAGAGTCCATTGTGTCAAAATTTGAATCTAGGTGTCCATATAACACCTCTAAACTTGGGAACATGTCTTGCCTATTATTAAAAAGTCATTCATTGAGAAAATACCGTCAGTTTCCCTATAAATTGAGCACATATCCTAGTGCTAGGGAAGGAAGAATTTTGGTAAAGAAATGTTGTTGGATTCTCATTTGAGATAGTGAAAGTACTGATATGTTGCTAGTGTGATGTTGGATGTGATGAGGCTGGGATGAAGCTCGAGCTGGTGGCATCAAATCGATCATTGGTTGTAACCTCCCCCTTCTACTCTTTAATAAATATTGTTGTTCATTTTCCCATATATGTATCTATTTATGTTTATATTTCTCATTCTATGGATTCTTTAATTATATATATGTTTCACATATAATAGATTTGAGTGATTAAGATAAGTTGGCATATGTATATTGCAATTTGTTTGATATTCTTTTTTTATAATTGCAGGAAAAAATCTGGTGATTTGAGTTAGATTGAAGGTGACAATAAAGGCGACATAAGGAGAAGGAGAAGAGCTTGGATTGCAAGTGGGTTTTTATATCATTCTGTGTCTCTATTTATTTTAGAGAAACTGATAGAAAAGTATTTCATTTGTTGTTCTAAGTGCCTAGCACCACACTTAGGGAATCTGATTTATCTGTAGATCACAATTTTGCATAAGTAATTGGCGACTCCACTCAAGAGTTTCCTATCATTCCTAGTGTTTTTTCCTCTGCTAATACTCATCAATAGCATCTACTTTTAGTTATTATACTTTTGAATGAAATAATTTCATTAGAAGTGTGTTCCATAGCTTTCATTTTTAATCATTGTTGCACCCAATGCACTGTTGGTCAAGACACAGTGCACTGTAGTGTATTGTCTCCCACTCAAGGGTGCACTGCAACATACTATCTCCCCTTAGAGACTGTTTTTCCCCCTTTTCCAACCAAATTCCATTCAAATTTGTCATTGCTATCATTATCAACCATTTGTTTGTTGTATTCTCAATTGTCTTATACCTCTTAGATACTAGTGAACTTACTTGATTCTTCCTCCTTTGAAAAGTAAATTTGTTCAATGTCTCTTTAAGTGCTTTTCTTTATCATTGGAAAATCAAATTCAAAGTATTTTATTTTTTCATTAGATCCATTTGTTTTCGCAAAGGAAATTTTTTTTAAATTCTTCGTTTCATGTAGGAAAAATTGTAGTTCCATTATTCAGTTTTCATAAAATAGAAATTGTTGTTAAATTCCTCATTTCTCAAAGAAGAAAACACTTGTTTTTTGTTGATTTGATGCACATAGTTAGTTTCCTTTCTTGCATTCACATTAAGGGATTTGAAAAAAAAAGCATGCATGTGCATATAGTGAACTGTGTGTGTTGCATAGGAACAAGTTAGGAAAGTTGCATTTTAGTTTGTGAGCTTTGTTGTTTGCTCTAAAACTGATTGTTCTTTCCCTTAGTACCTAGGATTTTCATTGAAAAAGCTAAAATTGAAATGTTTGATTATCATTTTAGTTTGCAATTTTAGGAATTTCCACCACATCACGCAGTGAACCTCAAAGACAAACTTTCTAAACAATATCAACTCAAAATTTACATCAATTACCTAAGAAAGCATTGGAACCATAACAATAAAATCTAGAAGGTCTAGGCTAGAGACATGTTCCGACGTCATTAAACATAACAGCTGTCGTTAACTTGTCTGTGATACATTCCGACTGTGATACCTCACTCCACGTATGTAAGTATATCGGAGCTATTCCATGTGCCTTTGGGTATATTGGACAATGTTCTATTATGAAAAGTATAAGGGGGTGCTCTCACTGTGTGGTTTCGCATTAGACAACGCTATTACGGACTTCGGCCTCCACATACCTTCAGGTATATTTGGGAGGAAAAATTTAGGTTGCTATAAATCCATAATAAACCGAGTTGGTCACCTTATAGTTTGTGATACACTGAACACATCATTCGGAGAGATTTCTTTCCCGTACTTCTTGGTTCGCCAGGAGGTATTCTGCAGTTCACAATTACTTGGTAAACCTTTTGCCTAGAATTACCCTTTTATTTTTATTTTTTATTTTGGTCATAAAATAAAATAGTCATCATGGAAGAAGAACACCCCTTTCCCTGCCATTATGTAGAATAGCACTGAAACCACCTTTACCACCGGAAGCCACTTCTGGTCAGCGAAGGCGATATCGCTCTATCGAAACTAGTACTATTAGTACCTCTGGTGCGACATAATCCTCACATATACCAGAGTTAGTACAATTTTTTTCTACAAATCATGGTTCATATAAGATTGTCGAGATGGAGTCCTCACATCTACCCTAGTCATGATCCATCCAATCAGTGAGACCATACCTCCCAAACCCAACATTGTTCAACTGGAAGTTGATCCGGATCCTGTCACTTTTTTGCCAGAACATCTGAATCCCAAAGTCGAATGACCGGAAGTTGTTCCTGTATCGGTCGCCCCACAATCTATTGTAGCCATTGAGTCTCCCATATATTGTAGTCAACCTCCTGAAATATACTTTGGGCCTGACGGCGAAATCCTTCCACCTGGTTTAGTTTTGATTGAATAAATACCACAATATGAAACACCTTTAACTCCAACTCATTTTGGGGCAGAGATTTACCTGTACGAGTCTTTTCCCCAATCACCCGCCTCTGATTTTGATGATCCTGTGACTATTAGAGTTCCTGTAGATCCAATAGGGTATACATTTTGTCGAATAACCATGCCTGAGCCAAGATCTTCGGCTAGACCATCTATTCCAGTTGCAACAACACCTACTCTTGCTACCCCATCGATGTTCACAACTTCACTAGAGTCACATTTATATTGTGGAGCTTCCATCCCACGTGGTTACCAATCTTTATCTGGAACCTTCTCTGGTGCGTCCTCAAACCCATGGACTTCACCAATGTCTTCATCTGGTATTCTAACTAAGTACTGAATGACTTGATGCTTTATATACATCATCAAGGCAATATCAAGCTGATCCATCTAGGTATATTCCATCCAGTACAATTTCAACTGGACTCCCTGCATTTGGAGAACAATATTTTCCATATTATTATACTCCTCATGCTAGGGGGCAACATATGGTCACAAATATTGACAATAATCCTTCTTTTTTTGGTCATCCTAATGTCGGAATGAATGTTTGTTAGTGGCAGCCCACTATAATCATCCAACCACAAACAATTGTACACTCGTATCAACTAGTTCAACGTGTTGCACCCACATCAACTCCGCTTGTTAATACATCCTTACCCTTGTTATAGGCTCAAACTGTTGTACCTCAACCATCTCAGGTGAGTCCTTCAACCCAATACCCTCAAGTATTGGGCCCTCGAACTCCAACTCCTTCGGTTGGTTTACAACAACCACCTGTATCTGGAATTATTTATTCACAAGCTAGATTACCATATTATGGGATGTCATAGCCACAACTAGGTTATAAATATCCATAACCGAGTCCAATCTATCCTATTTTGGGTTATACTCTTGGTGGACAGACCCCTTGGAAGCCACGAGCACAAATACCACAACATTCATTTCAACAAGTAGCGTACCCAGGTTTTGGTCAACAAAATCCTCAAGTGTTTGCCTATCAAAACAACCCCTATCTGGGTTACCAGCAACAGATTCCTTATGTTGGTACTCAAATGCATGTTTCCCAAGAAATTCCATCATACCTTGGCTATGTGCAACTCGCCCTAAATCGACAGTTTCCCTTTGTTGCAACTTTAGAGTTACCATATTTAAATCAGCTTACCAATGATCCAATCAATTACGCTCATTGGTGGCCGATGATACCCCATAAATTACCCTCAGATATTCCTAAGTTAAATAGAAACCCTGGGGGAAGACCCATTGACACATGTCATGACTTATCATTTGTGGTGTTCGTCTAATTCCCTAAATGATGACTCTATTCGACTATGTGTTTTCCAGCGTACGCTCATTGGTCCAACTGCGAAATGGTACATTGAGTTACCAAGAGATTCATTTGATAATTTCACTACCCTAGCTATTGTATTTTTTACCCACTTCCAGTTACCCATATGATATGAAACTGGAACAAAACTCTTGACTAATTTTAAATAGACTAATACTACTCATATTTTTT
Organism: Pinus albicaulis; assembly: GCA_034641835.2. Classification (NCBI taxonomy): domain Eukaryota; kingdom Viridiplantae; phylum Streptophyta; class Pinopsida; order Pinales; family Pinaceae; genus Pinus; species Pinus albicaulis. Next base: position 1,242,166,811 of record CM076575.1, read on the forward strand.
ATCATATTCATGAGTGGCATCATCGTCGTAGAATGGTTATGACATTTGTTCCTGATCAACTCCTTTCTAAGTGGTTCATTAAGTCCCTATTAACATCTATAACTCAGGATGTGTCTAAGGGTGGCATCTTCTCTGAAGAGCAGGTCATTGCTCGTGCCCAATATTTAGACTTGATTCAAACTTAGTCTGGCATGCTCTACGAGAAAATTCCCAATGCGTCGCGATCTAATTTTATTGTTCCTCCTCCATCTAAGGACTCTCACGCCAGAGATATTATGATCAGTACTGCAAGCACACATCACTCTACTACATCTGATCCTGTGCCTTCTTCTAAAATCCATGCCATGTCATCTGACAAGGGAAAAAGTGACAAGCAACCCAGAAGTAAGAAAAAGGGGAAATCAAAGAAAAATCAAACTTCTACCCCATAGGATCGATCATCTGATCAATCATAAGGAAATCAGAAACCTCATTACCCTCGCATAATTTGTAATGAGGAACACTTTTTTCAAGACTGTCGTCACCGCGCTGAAGTATTAAAATTGGTTAAGATCTCGCATGCATCCGCAATGTTGACAGAACCATTTCTGAATCTAGACACAAATTTGGTTGTTACAGATCCAAATTCTAGTTCCCAAGTGCTTATATTGTCTGTCATGAAGCCATCGACTGATGTTTTGGTTTCAATGGTAATAAATATTACAGTAGTTAGGCTACTAATCAACCTACTACCTCGACCACAAATCCGTCTATGAAATCGATATCGCCCACCGCTATTCCTGAATTGACAATAAAGGCATCAAAGGGAGTCATTCATAAATCGACATTTAATCCTCGAGCCTAAGATACTCAAAATTATAATATAGTTGAAGGTTTGCCTCAATCCCCTTCAGCTATGTCAGCACTTGAGGTGCTTCAAAATTGTCCCTCCCAGAAGCAGGCTTTGTTCTCGGCAATTGGTGGAATTGATCCGAAAGATTCCAATCTCGTAGTCTTTAATCATACGGGCTATGTGCCATAATAACCAGCGGAATTAGCATTCTACATCCAAGAAAATGTTCTCAATCACCTTTTTCATCGTACTATTATTGATGAGGGAGTGTCTACATGCATTATGTCTCTAAACTACTGGGAGTGACTTGGCTCGTTGCACCTATCTCAATCACTTACGACGTTTAAAGCTTTTGATGGATGTACATATAAACCTTGTGGTATTATCAATAACCTGCATGTTGAACTAGGGGGAAAAACAGTAAATGTTCAAGTTGAGGTCGTTGATGAACCCCTTGATTACAAAATTTTACTTGGAAGGTGTTGGAACATGGTCTCCTAGCTGCGTTTTTTATGTATATTTTTGTAGTAATTAGTCTAGTGCAGGGGCTTTGGGGCGGGTCAAACCCCCAATGTATTGTAATGGGTCAAAGGATAGACCTAGAGTCTACAAACCACGGTTTGCAGACCACAGGATAATGCAGGCTATGATGATATAAATATATAGATAGTTTGAGTCTAGAGGTAAGGTAAGAAATATTGATGCTAAGTACGAACTATTGAGATATGTTTTGGGTGGTATTGGGTAAGGACTCCTACTGGCTGTGTGCATGGAGATACTCAGTCCTACTCTGTGCGGACCTTGTTGGTTGTGTGCACGGGCTGTGACTTGGGTTTGTAACTTGGTTTTGGATGTTAATGAACACAGAATCTGTTGAAGTATCTCTATGTTATCTAAACTGGTTGCGTTTACTATTGAAGTACCTCTGCGTTAGCTGTGATTATGTCTGTGATATATAAATTATTTTTTATTGTGTTATTCTGTGATGATAATTACTGATGCACACGTGGATGCGAAGGTGTTGCTAAGGTCTGCTTAATAATAGTATCTTTTTTTATGTTTACATGTTGGTTATATTGTTAAGGGCTTGGTAATAAGCTTGTTTCTATGTGAACCTGCTAGATCTCAACAATACTTCCTTAACTACCCACTTTCTCCTAGGGTGCGGAAACCTAGTTCCAGCACCCACCCATACTACTTCGAGTGAGACCTTACCCTGCGAAAGTGGGTAATTCCCGAAACGGCCAGTAGTATAGGGGTTTTTTGGAAAACCTTAAATCCAAACCTAGTTCAGGACCCCTCAAGCCAACAAATGGTTCCGTTTCCGGGACCGAGAAAATTTTAAGAGAAATATCAGGTAATGCCACGAGGCCATTGGCAACCTGAGAAATTGGAGCTTTAATACTAGTTCGATTAATAGATTCAAGAATTTTCCATAAAAGATAATCACAACACGAAGCTAACAGCTGAGAAGTGGAAGAACAAGTATATTTTCACATAAGTATATGAAATTTTCTTTGTAACTTTCGCACATGAGCTACGGGAATGGCTAGCAAGGCAAGTAGAATTCCAGATATGTTGTAAAGACGATCAAGTTACGCAGTGGACTCCGGAATTGATTCAACAGTTGGAGAAGGCTGAAAACATAATTACCCGGACTTTAGATCATTGGGTGGATAGTGTGCAAGGAGGATTTGTAACAGAATTCGCATTCGATCAGTTTGTATCCTACTCTGAAGCAAAGCGGAGGTTCTTTAAAGGATTCTGAGGTAAGTTCTTGTGAACATAGCTGCTACTAGTTAAAATACTACTGTGCGAAAAAGGCATTTTGTGCAGCCACACCGAATGAATGACCTCTGATCAGGGTGAGAGTACAACACGAAGTGGTAAGTACTACCGAGTCAACTGAGAAGGGGATAGATCCATCTACAACCCCTTAAGAGATCCATCTGCGCACGAAGGAACTAGTCCTTCGGCTACACCATCGTCGATTTAGTGTAAGGGAAAGAACTCCCCTACCCCTCCTCCACTACCGGAAGAAGATATGGCCACAAACATGAAGCTGCCCACCTTCAAGGGTGTGGGAGATGAAGACATGGACCAATTTTGGTTCGTAGCAGAATCAATATGGACTACGCAAAATGTTACTAGCGATGTTGTAAAAAGGGTGCAACTATCCCTCGCCTTTGAAGGAAGGGCCTTGGATTGGTTCATGGGGTACGTAGGCCAACATGCGGATCCGTCAATAAAAGATATTAAGAATTCTTTAAAACAACAATTTCGGAAGCCTAAGTCCTACGCTCAACTGGTGGTTGACTTGAAAGACTTTAAAGAGGGACCCACTGAGTCGGTATGGGAGTTTGATCAGCGGCTAAAGAAGGTTATCAGAGATGGGGAATTTATGAATGAGGATATACATCACAAGGAATGGTTCATTGCCATGCTATTACCTCACCTACACGGGCCTATGGGACAACAAGTGATTGATACACAAGAGAAAGCCTTGGAGATTTCCATGAAGCTAGAAGTTGTGCCAAGAGACGATGCCTAGTTTGGGGTCCAACATATCTAGGGACAGTTGGAGGAAATGCACCCCAAAATCTAGAATTTGCGAAAGGAGCAAGGAAAAGAAGTTAGTCTAGACGTTTGGTGCATAATATGCAGGGCATATAGCCACACCAAGGATTAGTTCCCTTTGTTGGTAGACTATATGTAGGCTGGGGGCCCAACCCATTGTGCCCTAAAGAGGCTGTGGGAACAAGCATCCCCACATTATGGTGCGCTGACTTCCGTGTAGTTGGACCACATGATACCAACCACTATCCCCGTCTTGGTGCCTATGTTCTAGATTTGAAGCAACAATGGTGTCGATTCTGCTCATATGTGCGACATGACGAACACAATTTCCAGACATATGACTTAATGATAGACCGAGGAAACCTGTATAGGGTATAGGCTGACCCTTCATCACCATTATCCCCCTCGGGACGAGGAGGCTCCCTTGCCATAGGCCGGGGGGGGGGGGGTAGAGAGGCAGAAACACAAGTCAGGGAAGAGGGAAATTGATCTTCTATAATTGTGGAGAAGTAGGGCACTTCGCAAGGGACTGTCGGAACCCTGCACGACAATCTTGTAGATATTGCAGACAATTGGATCATGTGATAGAAGATTATCCAGTACTGATAGATAAGATGCAGGAGAAACAAAAAACACCAATGCAAAATGTACAATGGGTTAAGGCGGAACCACGTGATAAGGAACCCAGTATTAATGTCATTAGGCATAGTGGCATGGCTATGGGAGGAGATGAGGAAAGAGCTGTGGTTGAACCCCTTATCCGGAAAGCCACTATCAAAAAGGAAAGTTTGGACCTACAGAAGGAGAAAGAGACCTTCCTAAAGGCTCGCAAAGTCTTTACCAAGGACGAGGCATCTACCTCCAAAGCCCCAACAAATCTAAAAGTAGATGGAGAAGTTAAACCATCCCTACAAGCATGTATGAAGTTGCTACGCAATCAGAAGGCAGTAGAAAATCTTCAAGAATTGATAGAAAGTTGTGCGAAAAAGATTGAACCCCCATCAGAAGTTAAAGATGTCCACAAAATTTACAATCATAAGAAAGGTACTGGTCGAGAAATGTGGCTAACTACACAAATTGGCAATTATGAAATGGATCAGGTCATCCTGGATCTAGGATCCGATGCAAATGTCCTGCCCAAACAGATGTGGCAGAGGATGGAGAATCTAAGCTAGAATGGTCTACTATACAGCTGTGCATGGCTAACAAACATAAGATCATACCGTTGTGGAGACTATCAAATATTATGGTAGATATTGTAGGAGTTAAGGTATACCCAGATTTTGAGTTAATTCAAATTTTAGAGGATGCAGACCCTTATCTTGCGCTCCTAGGACTGGACTGGGCTATAGACATGGGAGGTATTATCAACTTGAATAAAAGGAGCATGGTTTTTTAGAGTGAGGGTATGAGAGTAATAATCCCTCTAGACCCAGCAGAAGGAGGACGGTATACAGAACCCGTGCATGAAGAAGACGACGTGGATCACATATATAAACTAACTACTCGTGACGATGATTGGATTAACCCTACGGCTAATGGCATGATTTTCTGGGAGAAAGACAGTGAATGCCTCTCTGACTCCGATGGGGAGATCAAAAATTAGCAAAATCAGTTGCATGATATATATGCACTATGATGTCTTAGGATCACAAAGAGCTTCCAGTGTATCTCCTCGAAGGTAAGAGAGCTGCCTTACTTTGATGATTCTAGTAGTATTAGGGATTTTCTTAGAGAATTTGAAGTAGAATTCCCAAGGGAACAAAGAATGTGGGTGATTAACCTAGCCATGTGTGCGACTCCTGCGTGGTGGTGGGAAAATCATAAGGTGACTTTTCAAGATTGGGAGGAATGTCACGAGATGATGATCCTATGATTTGAACCCCTAGTTCACCTACACATGGAGACTTTCCTTGGCCAAGGGGACCGGTGCAAGAACATGTCTGCGTGGATGGAGGTGTGGTGTGAAAGGACCGGGGATGAATGGGTCCACCTGTTCATTCATGCATTTGGACCAATCCCCACCACATGGTATGTGGATGCAGAGCTACATCAATGCATCTGCCACTGGGAGACCACGAGCGACAATTTTGTGGGGACATTTAGGTTGATAGGCAGAACTGAGGAATTGGATGAAACCCTGCAAGACATAGATGCCCTCGTATTTGATGAATCGCGCCCTCGAGTGGAGTATGAGGAACTAGCTTGGGATACGCAAATGCAGTATATTGCTAATTGTCGTAATCTATCAATGGAGGAATGTGACAAAGACCCGTGAAATATCGCTATCCCAGAATCAGAGGATGAATGAGCAGTTGTTGGACCCCCATTGCAAGCCATCAATGTGACCAAGCCTCTTAAGCTAAAGGAAGTAAACATTGGAACAAAATAATAACCTAAGGTAGCTAGAATTGGGGACTACTGGGATGACGATAGCGTTGGGAAACTTGCGAAACTTATCGTAGAGTACCAAGACCTGTTTCCTATGAAATTCTCAGAACTCAAAGGTATTATAGGGGACCTGGGGGTCATGTGAATCACTTTAAAACTGGATGCACGCCCTGTCAAGCAGCAAGTTTGGGCCATTGTAGAAAAATCTACTAAGGTGTCCCAAGCACAGGCTACGTGTATCCTTGTCACTGCGTAGCAGACCGAATTGGAGTGCCTGGTCAGCAGACTTAGTGCAGATGTGACCAAAGAAATTTCGGCCTCTGCCACCCTCCAGGCTAAGATTTTGGGACTCGTCACAGCTCTGAAAGCTTCTCGGACTAAGTTATAGAATGTTAAGACCAAGATGGAGGAGCAGATTGTTGCGTTGCAAGCTAAGTTGCAGCTAGAAACCTCTCCTGAAGTACGTGCCCAGAGAGCTCTACTGGTCACAGAAGCTACGAACACCATTATAGCTCAAATTTCTTGGCGTGCTAAATTTTTTGAGACAGTTATGTGGTTGTGGTCTACAGTGCAGCGTGACCCTCTCCTGCGTAGATTTACCCAAGAACTGCACCAAAAGGAAGAAGAATTTGAGCAAATGGAGGCTACAATGCCCACTCTGATCCTAGCTCAACAACTGGCATGTTTTTGATCCATCCATTCACTTAGAGATGACCTGGAAGGGCTTTGCCACAAGAAGAAGGTTTTGAGTGACCACCTCAAGGCATGGGTCGATGAAGCCCTCAAGATATATTAGGACTTGGATGTTACGATCAAACAACTGAATCGGACTTTGGAGAGTGTCACTGCTGCCACTGAAGGCCCAACTTCGCAAAAGTTGGTGGAAATTGTGCAGAACGCTGCCACGCATAGTGAATGAGTGTTTCCCCCTCTGGTCAATGCAATCAAGCAGCTCCAGGCAAAGATGCAAACCCCGCGGTCTTTGTGACTTGAGATGAGTCACATGATTGTGTTGGGGGCCTTTTGGAATGAGGTCCCCTAGCTGCATTTTTATATATATTTTTGTAGTAATTAGTCTAGCATAGGGGCTTTGGGCTCGGTCAAAACCCCCAATGTATTTTAATGGGTCAAAGGATAGACCTAGAGTCCACAAACCATAGTTTGTAGACCACAGGATAGTGCAGGCTATGATGATATAAATAGATAGATAGTTTGAGTGTAGAGGTAAGGTAAGAAATATTGATGCTAAGTACAAACTATTGAGATCTGTTTTGGGCGGTATTGGATAAGGACTCCTGCTGGCTGTGTGTGCGGGTTGTGACTTGTGTTTGTAACTTGGTTTTGGATGGTAATGAACACAAAATATGTTGAAGTATCTCTATGATATCTGTACTGGTTTCATTTACTATTGAAGTACCTGTGTGTTAGCTGTGATTGTGTCTGTGATATATAAATAAGCTGCGATTGGGTTATTCTATTATGATAATTACTGATGTGCATGTGGATGTGAAGGTGTTGCTAAGATCTGCTTAATAATAGTAGCTTTTTTTTATGTTTACATGCTATTTATATTGTTAAGGGCTCGGTAATAAGATTGTTTCTGTGCAAACCTGATAGATCTCAACAAGGACGCCTTAATTACCCACTTTCTCCCAGGGTGCAGAAACCTAGTTCCAGCACCCACCCATACTACTTCGGGTGAGACCTTGGCCTGCAAAAGTGGGTCATTGCCAAAAGGGCCAGTAGTATAGGGGTTTGTTGGCAAACCTTAAATCCTAACCTGGGTCAAGACCCCTCAAGCCAACATAAGACTATGGGTATATGCTATGACTGCGATCGTTTCTACATATTTTAGAATGATTTCATTTTCACATAAAGGTGTCATCACAATCATAAATCATCTATCCTTATTTGCCTCTAGTTCCAAGGTAACTAGAAGCATTCTGTTAGTTCACGCACCCCAACTCACACTTCAGAATATTGGTGTAGAACTCTTAAAGGATTCCACTCTCATGGGAACCTTTTCATTACTGCCGCCTATGACATGAGCAGAAATTTTAAGCATAGAGACCTGCTACATGTTATATTCCACTCCATCTGGCTTAAGGAATATTACGAGTGATTCAAAATTTGTTACATTGGATGATTTTCTACTGCCCAGCCCAATTGAGCTGGCATAGAAATCAATCTATATGGCTTTAGCGAAGAATCTGAAATCATCGTCGTCGGTCGTTTGAGTTGATCGTTCATTAGATTATGGTACTCCATCCGATCTTTTTTCCTCAACTTTCTTGATAGATGAGAATATACTGGAATCCAGGATGTGAGAAGGATAACCATGTGAATATCATCATCATTGCTCCCATATTCAGGATTACGAAGAAGATAATCTTAGTGAACTATATCACCCATCAATCGAAACATTATTTTCAAATTATTTTCCTATTAATGCAATCGCATTCGAGCAAAATTTATCAAATATTGAAGAAACCATTTCTATTTTTATTTCGACCAAACTCGGCATTGTATAAAACATTCATGTCAGCGTGTCTTATTCTCCATCAAAAATCGAAACATATCGCTCTCTCTTTCATGAATTTCGCAATGTATTTTCTTGGTATTAGGAGGAAATGATAGGCATAGATGCTAGTATCATTCAACACACTATTAAAATGTACCCTGATTTCAAGCCAGTACGTCAAAACCTTTGTCTCGTTCATCCAAAGAAGGCACTTGCCATTAAAGTAGAAGTTGAAAAACTTTTGTGTGTTGGTTTCATTTACCCCGTTCTGCTAATTGAGTGGGTTTCCAACATTGTTCCTGTTATGAAAAAACAAGGAACCAGTTATCAAAAAATTGCTTCTGATAGGCTGCTAATTATACAATCTCATGTAATTGTCTCAAACCAATCTTGTGACTGAGGCTTAGCCTCCTCAGTCTGAGAGGGCTCTCTCAAGGTTTAATGAAATTGAATAAATATGTAGATGGCTAACTCTATTTAGGAAAAAAAACTTTCTTAAGATAAGTATACTTTGAAAATAATATTAGTAAGTAAACATTGGGATTATGGAGTCAACATTTCACTGATTCAGTGAGTTCACTTGACATGGAAGCTGAGGCAGGTCAGAGTTTTTAGTACTAGGACACACACACACATGAAACAGGAAAATACATAATCAATTCATCTATAAAGGAATTCAGAGCATCACATGAATGAATTCAGAGTATTATGAATGAAAACCACTGCAAATGAAATACATAAAAGGTATAGATAAGATAGGAAAAAACTAAAAACTCATTCTGAATCTCAGGTTGGTCAAGTAACAAATATATGTATTGTTGAAACATTCAATTTACAATAAGCTGCAATTTTGCCAAAAATCTCCAACCCTTGAAAAATTCGACTCAATGGCCTTTAATAGACTTGTTAAATCATGATATGATTTGCCTTCTAGCTAGATTCATCGAATTTTTTCCTAATGACATCTTGCATAACCATAAAACATCAACTTAATGACAAACAAACACTTATCCTACTTGATAGTCCTTTTCTTAATAGAACTAAAACTACTCATTATTGCCTTTAAAAACCTTATCTACTAAAACAATTAAATTATTTGACAAGTATTCTTTCACATGTTCAAATTGAGATGATGGGATTCATCACTGTATGACCACTTAACTGACCTCCTCAAAACTAGGAAACAAAACCCTGTTTTTTAGGCAAATGGTCTTCTTCTTCCACGAATACTTTGGCTATCAGTTTTTCTTCAATTCGTGGTCCTTGAGTGATGAATAATTTCTTGTCATGGTCTTTAACCCTTCAATAATCTCTATATGTGAAAATATGCTCCAAAACTTGCTAAAAATCCTGAAATACAGTATGCTATGAAAGTAAGGCAGTTTTGTAGCGCTGCAAAACATGTCATTTATCCTCAAAATTCTTGATTATTTCCTTTGGCATAGTGTTCATCATCATTAAAAATATCTCCCAAACAAATTTCACCTTTTTATAGCATCCAAAACTGGTTCAAAAAGTAAAAAGAGCATCTATAGTAGTTTCGTAGTGTTCTGCTACCCTTAAGCCCAAGCACGCTACGAAACTGCTGAAAACCCAGTTTTTTGTGTAATTTTGAAAACTAAACCCTATAAGTGACAAAATATTGTCTCTAACATGTCATTAACTTTTAAAAACCATAAACCAACTCAACTTATGATTCTTGAGGCATTTCTTCCTCATTTACTATTGGTTGAGCTATTGGCTCTTCAAGCACTGCCATTTTAAGACCTTTTTTCTCTAACTCTTCATGAATTATTTCAAGTTGCTCCTGAAGGTATTTAACTTGGTATTTCAATATTATATTATTTTTTGGTATTCATTGATCAAATTCATGTATGTAGGTTCATATCTCAGGCATTGGCCACTCTTGTTAGTCCTCCTTTTCTCTTCCATGGATTCTTCAATGTCTTCACAGCCTCGCTTGATGATTTGATGCCTCGCTTGATGACTTGCAGCCTCACTTGATGATGCTCATTGTAATCCTTTGAAAACTCTAGCCACATCTTTGGCTTAGTGCGCTAGCTCTCCAGAGCTCAATATCACGCAAGAAGGAATGTGAAATAAGAAATGACTGAATTAGGAAAGGATTTGAAGTTTTGATGTCTCTTCTAACCTTATGATGACTCATACATACCTAAACTGATCATGATGACTGCAGACCTGAGCATGTACCTTGGATTTATCCCTCCATGAATCGAATGGCATCTAACCTACTCATTCCCAATGATTTTCTGACATCTAACAGCTATACTGACAAGACAGACAGAAAACTATGCTTTCGTAGCATTTTTAATGTAAATTTGATTGTTTTCTCTACGAAACTATCAGTAGTTTCGTAACGAAAAGTGACTTTTCACAATGTATTTCGCTATGAAACTGTGGTTTCTTGGATAATTTGACACTTTCGGAACAACAAACCTTGGAAATTGAAATAAGTCATAAAATGACGAATGATGTGACATGAGGGGGTTTAAAAATGAGTGGGTTTAGACCTTGGGGTAAACTTAAACAATAAAAATTTAATATTTCCCTTGACCAAACTTTAAAAATGAATCTTACAACCTTATTTTTGACACATGAAACTATTTAACCTTGTCAAAATGATGTTTCATCTTTTTGTGTGATAACAGTGGCTCCACTTGGGATGGTGTGCCCTAGTGGTTCACCAAAGAACCTATAGTTCCATTGCTGCTATCCATCTTCTTGGAAAAAATAGAAAAACTTTGAAACTACCAAGATTTCTCCTCAAACTCTAATGGCCTTCACCTCGGGCTCAATCTTGATGATTCATCTTTTCATTATTAGCATAAAAAAACATAAAATGGAATATTTACAATGGAATGAATGATCTGCAGATTTTAAGAAGAGTAGTGCTTCAAAAACTTGCCATTGACAGTCCATCCAGCACATGGTTGTCCATCCATCTCCTGTAAAATTTAAGTGTTGTTCCCATGGAATGAAACTACTTTGAATGAACCCTTCCAGATGTTCTCAAACTTACCATGTTTTCCCTTCTCTTCAATCCTGGCCTCCCATTTCAAAACCACATCCTGGATTTGAAAATTTTCTTCCTTGACCTTCTTGCCAAATGTCTTCTTGATTCTGTTTTGAGATTGCTGATTACTGTTGTAGAATTTCTCCCTCTTCTCTTGCAAATCTATCAGTTGATTGATCCTTCTATGAATTGCATTTGGCTCATCCTCTAATATTTGTAGCAGCTTCATGACATACATCCCTAAAGATGTAGGAAAAATAGCCTCAGCCCCATATACCAGCTCATAAGGTGAAGTTCCAATTGAACTCTTTGTGCACACTCTATCAGCCCATAGAGCATACTTCAGCTTCAAATTCCATGACTTCTTATTTTCCTGCAACACCTTCTTTATAATCCTCACAATGCTCTTGTTAGAATATTCAGCAAGACCATTCCCTTGTGGATAATATGCAATAGAATTCCCAAGAGTAATATCATATTGATGACAAAAACTAATCAGCTTCTTGGACTTAAATTCCTGAGCATTATCAGTGACGATCTTCATAGGGCAGCCAAATCTAGACAAAATATTATTTTCCAAAAATTAAATGATAACCAAATCATTTCCTTGTCTAGTTGGGATTGCTTCAATCCATTTGGTGAAATAATCAGTTGCTGTCAGAATCTAGTGATGCTGACCTGATGATGATGGATGAATCTTGCCAATAAAATCTAGTCTCCACAGCTGAAATGGCGCCTCAACATAGATAGGCATTAAACGTAAAGGTACAAGCTTCTTCTTACCATAAAAAATCTGGCATTAATGGCAAGCATCAATATTTTTCTATACATCTTTAAACATTGTCAGCCAATAATACCCTGCTCTAAGAATATTGTTTAATTTATTCTTCCAATAATGATTACCTCCACATTATCCTTTGTGGAAATCCTCAATCACTTTATCAGCCTCCTCTTTCAGCAAACAATTCAACAAAATCCCACTAGTATCTTTCCAGTACAGATTCTTGTCAATGATTCAATACCTCAAGGATTTTAACTTCACAAATCTTGCCTTAGACTTTGTCAGCTCAGCAAGTTCTCTATGATGATCTAGGACAAAAAAAATATCCTTATACCACTCTAAAATGATATGCTTTTCTTCAATAGGGATCATTTCTTCCTCTTCATCTAAAATTTCTGATATTTTTGCAATTAAATTCATATCAAGAAAGTCAAAGTTTGACTGTGCCATCAGCTTCACTAGACCTTGTCCTTTGACCAATTTTGTTGTCTTGATCTCTATGTCATATTCCAGCAAGTTTGCAATCCATTTCCTCCTCTTACCATCGAGGTCACCTTGAGTTAGGATTTCTTTCACAACAGCGTTAGGAACAAAAGCTATAATATGAGAATGCAGAATGTAAATTCTGAAATCTTTGATGACCTTAACCAAGGCATAAGCTTTCTTATCTAATATGTTGTATTTCAGCTCTAATTTAGCTAATTTCCTACTAAAAAATTAAATGGGTTGCTCAGTACCTTGTTGTCCTTTCTGCAACAAAACTCCAGCAATTGTATTTTCTGATGCAAAAGTAAAAACCAGAAATTTTTTTAAGAAATCTGGGTTGATCAACACTAGTGCTTGGGTGAGTGCATTTTTTATTTCCTCAAATGAGTGTTTTTCCTTTGCTTTCCACTTGATTTCAACTCCTTTCTTCAACATCCTTGTTATGTCCTTTACAATCTTAGCAAAGTTAGGAATAAACCTCCTCACAAAATTTACCTTTCCAAGAAAATACTGAATCTCCTTTTTGCTCCTAGGAAAATCCACTTTCTAAATTGCATTGACCCTGTTTGGATCAATCTTAATCCCATCTTTAAATATGTCCAATTAATTTACCTGAAGTAGAAAAAATACTTTTGGTGGGATTGAGTGCCAAACCTTCTACACTTCAACAAAATTATTTCTAGATGCTTCAAGTGATCTTCCTCCCTCCTTGAGAAGACTGTTATGTCATCAAGATAAAAAACCACCATATTGTCCTTCTCTTCAGCAAAATAAATATCCATTTCCCTCTGAAAAGTAGATTCTGCATTCATGAGACCAAATGGCATCTTGGAATACATGAATGTGCCCCATGGTGTAGTAAAGGTTGTTTTTTCCTTATCATCTAGATGCACAAGTATCTGATTATAACCTGAAAAACCATCAAGCATAGACATCCTTTGGGAACCAAAAAGGTTTTGCAAAATTTGGTCCATATTTGGGAGAGGGTAGTTGTCCTTTAGAGAGGCTTTGTTCAAGTTTCTGAAGTCAATGCATATTATGATTTCTCCACTCTTTTTTCTGACTAGAACCAAGTTTGTGAGCCACTTTGAGAATCTGATTGGAACAATGATTTTGGCATGAAAGAGCTTCTTGATTTCCTTCTCAATTAGACGCATGAGAGGTGGATTAATCCTCCTCAACTTCTGCTTGAAAGGCTTTTCATTTTCTTTAATGGGAATAGTATTTTGAATGATAGTAGGGTCATACTTCTTCAAATCAGCATAACTCCAAGAAAAAACATCTATGAACCTTTTCATCATCTCAATATATTTATGCTTCATATCAACTGAAAGAAACTTTGAAAGTTTAATCATTTTTGGCATAGCTACTGTACCAAGGTTACAACTCTCTACCTCTTCATCATCAGCTTGTACCCTAGGAAATTTGAACACATCATTCTGATCAAAAATATTCTCAAGGGGTATGAGGCCTTTGGGTATAGAGTTATTATTCAGCTGTAATACTTCAAAATTTCCCTTAGATTCAGCAAGCATGTTTTGCTGATCTACTTGTATATTTTCAAACGCTTCTTTTAGCTCAATAAAGTTCTTTACTTGTTGGTCATCCTCAAAAACTTTCCAATGGATAATTTTATTAGGGATAGCTCGTCTATGGTGAACCTCAACCTCATATTTTTCATTGGAGTGTATGGGAATGATGAAAATACTTGCAGAGACAACTAGGGAATCGGAAATGGAGTTTTGGTCCCTAGCCTTAACAATGAATGAATGTTCTTGGAAATTTTCCAACATGTCCATAACTAAGTTTCTGTATGCCCTCATTCTTACATCCTTTGTTTTATACACACCTTCAACTTGTTTAATGACTAATTCAAAATCTCCACAAATATAAATCTTTTGAGCACCCATTCTTTTCAAAAATTATAAGCCCAAAATCAAGGATTCATACTCGGCCATGTTATTTGTGCAATAAAAATTCAATTTGTATAAAAAGAACTTACTTTCATCATTTGGACTTGTGATCCAAATCCCTGCTCCTTCCCCCTCTCTTCCTGCTGATCCATCAAAGTGCAACAACCACCAACCTTCCACCTTCTCATCACTTATTTGTTGATCTTCTGCTTGCTGATTTTCTGCCTTCTTCTCATATTCTGCTTCATCAATCAACTCATTGAAAAGAATAGCAGATCCAAGTTCAGTATCAAGAGCATAAATTGGAAATTTTTGAGGTTTATCTTTACTACTCACCATGTAAGCCATTCTTGTCTCTCTATACAGCCTCATTTTCTCACCAAAAACAAGAATGGTGGCATAAGTAAGGTACATCTGCATTGTACCTTTGATTTTTGTTGCCCATGACCTTGATAATAGCATGCCAAACTTTAGTGGAATTTCTGCTACCACAATGTCCATGACCACTGTCTTGGCAAGGTTTTGTGTAAGACCAACAACAACATCTTTAATTAAACCAATGCACTGAACTCTTTTTGAATCAAAAGAAAAAAAGTCCTTATATGGTCTAGTAATTTCTAACCCCATCCTCTCCATGATTACTTTGGGCATGATATTGTGGGGGGGCCCTGAATCCAACATGGCATTATGCAATGTCATATCATGAATGCTAAGGCTAACATAAAAAAGAGGCACCTCCTCATTCTGTTCATCTTCTAATCTTGGACCCAAATATATGGCTGGATGATCCTCTTGAATATTTAATATACAATAGCTCCTTGTTGTGAATTTAGAATTTTCACAATCTTGCTTCTATATCCATTGACCTTAAGAATTTCTCCAAAAGGTACTGGTATTTTGATCTTAGAAATTTCACTCTCTAAATTGAAAATAGAAGCAGATTTTTCAGTTTCTTTGATATGAGGAGGAGGTGGTGTATCTTTATTACCTTCAGAATACATGGGGGTATATTTCTTAGCTTCAGCAGCTTTGGGATTATCTTTCTTAGGATTTGTTTTGTTTGCAATGATTGGCACATTTCTATTTCTAAGATTGTATTGTTTCTACATCTCAAAAATTGCATGTTGATACCCTTTAAAATAATCAGATGGTTCCTCTCCATGAACACTTCGGTATAAATCATCATGTTCCTCCTTAGTCAAGAAAATTCTAAACATGTCTTCATCTAGACAATGAATGGACTCTTCTGTAATTTCAGGTTCATCATCTTCATCAACTAAGTTCTGTTGAAAAGGAGGTCTCACTGGAGGGTCAAGCTGTTGATTTTTGTTTTCCCTTGGCCTTTGTTGATTTTGAGGTCTTCTGAATTGAGGATTTCTAAACTGAGGCTCATTTTGTGCAAGAGGAGGAGAGGTATTCCCAAGGGCCAGCCTATCCATCAACTTTTCCATTGTCTTCATCATTGAATCAGATTTCTCATTAGAGGTAGAAGGCTTATATTCTTCTTTCAACTTAGTCTTACCCATCTTGGAATTTTTTGCTGCTATCATATTTACCTCCACCTTCACTGCATCATTCTACATTTCAGCAAGTGAAGGGGATTCTCTCTCTCTCTTAGCAGTATAGAATATTCATAATCAAAAGCTTTAGCATATCTCATCTGAGCTAAGGCTTGTGGAGGTTTTAAATGGGAAGGAATAGAGTCATAAACCTTGTTAAATATTTTTGAAACTTTTTGGACAGTTTCATCAACAGATCTTCTCAAAATATTGTACTAAGTGAGGGCTTGTACAGGATTGGTTCTATTTCCCCACTTCCTCAAGAAGCTATCTTCAAGTTCCTTCTAATTATGAATGCTTCTAGGAGTAAGGGCTTTGAACCACTTCCTAACTTCACCAATAAAGCTCTAAGAAAACAATCTCAACTTGACATCCTTATGGTCAACCTCCTCCTTGTCTATAAAATCATTAAATTGGTCCACATGTTCTTCTGCTGTAATCTCTTCATCATTTCCCCAAGTTTTTATTCTAGCAGAGTATTTTCTAGGAAGGGCATGTAGGGTAGCTGGAAGATCAAGAGGGGCATATCTAGCAGGTGCAGCAGGTGGAGGAGGTAAATTTCTAGCCATGGTGAATGGGACTGTCGTAGTTTTAGGGACAGAAGCAATGGAGGAAGAGAAATTGTTAGGAGGAGGATTGTTTGGTCTTTGTTGTCCACTGACAATTGAACTCAAATCAGAAAGAGGAAAACTATTTTTACTTCTCAACAAGATTTCAAAAGGGTAAATCTCCTTCAACCTATCTAAATACTCTCTTTCCAATAACAACTCAGAAGTGACTACTTCCCAAAACTCTTCTTTATCTTTATGTGTTACTAAGGCTTAGGTTTCAATACCTCTCCTATGTAGGTCTAAGAAAATTTTAGTTAATTCTTTTTCACTTTTAGACCTAAAAAAAACTTCCTAAATTTTATCATCAAATATTTTATCTTCAGGACTTCTTAAAACTTTAGAGGACAAGGATTTTGTATGTAATGGAGTACCTGATATTTCAGAAATTCCTTAACTGCCTCTGGAGATGGTGTTTGGATTGTCCACGATGGTAGGTGGATCTAGGTCAAGATTACTCCTCGTGTATCTCCTTCTTGAAGCCACCTTTGATCATATGAATTTTTAATGGATTCACCAAGGTAGATGCTGCCTCGATCAGCTTCTGAGCTCCTGCTACCTTCAAAAGTTCAGCTTCAAAATTTCGAGAAAGTATAATCTTCAGGCTCCCGGAAAATGCACCAAAATGTTATCACAAAATTGCTTCTAATAGGCTGCTAATCAGACAATCTCATGTAACTGTTTCAAACCAATCTTGTGACTGAGGCTTAGCCTCCTCAGTCTGAGAGGGCTCTCTCAAGGTTTAACGATAATGAATAAAGATGTAGATGGCTAACTCTATTTAGAAAAAAAACTTTCTTATGATGAGTATAGGTTGAAAATAATATCAGTAAGTAAACATTAGGATTATGGAGTTAACATTTCAGTGATTCAGTGAGTTCACTTGACATGGAAGCTGAGGCAGGTCAGAGTTTTTAGTAGTAGGACACACACACATGAAACAGGAAAATACACAGTCAATTCATCTATAAAGGAAGTCAGAGCATCACATGAATGAATTATGAGTATTATAAATGAAAACCACTGAAAATGAAATACATAAAAGGTATAGATAAGATAGGAAAGCACTAAAAACTCATTCATAATCTCAGGTTGGTCAAGTAACAAATCTTTGTATTCTTGAAACAGTCAATTTACAATAAGCTACAATTTTTCCAAAAATCTCCAAACCTTGACAAATTCGACCCAGTGGCCTTTAATAGACTTGTTACATCATGAGATGATCTGCCTTCTGGCCAGATTCATTGAATTTTTTTCCTAATGACACCTTGCATAACCATAAAACATCAACTTAATGACAAACAGACACATATCCTACTTGACAATCATTTTCCTAATAGGACTCAAACTATTCATTATTTCCTTTAAAAACCTTATCTACTAAAGAAATTACATTATTTGACAAGTATTCTTTCACATGTTCGAATTGAGATGATGGGATTCATCACTTTATGACCACTTAACTGGCTTCCTCAAAACTAGGAAACAAAACCCTGTTTTTTAGGAAAATGGTCCTCTTCTTCCATGAATACTTTGGCTGTCAGTTTTTCTTCAATTCGTGGTCCTTGAGTGATGAATAGTTGTTTTTCATGGTATTTAACCCTTCAATAATCTCAAAATGTCCAAATATGCTCCAAAACTTGCTAAAAAGGCTGAAATACAGTACGCTACGAAAGTAAGGAAGTTTCATAGCGTACTTTCGTAGCGTTGCAAAACATG
Source organism: Pinus albicaulis (assembly GCA_034641835.2). NCBI lineage: Eukaryota > Viridiplantae > Streptophyta > Pinopsida > Pinales > Pinaceae > Pinus > Pinus albicaulis. Next base: position 1,242,185,232 of record CM076575.1, read on the forward strand.
CCATTTATCCTCAAAATTCTTGATCCTTTCCTTTGGCATAGTGTTCATCATCATTAAACGCATCTCCCACACCAATTTCACCTCTTGATAGCATCCAAAGCTAGTTCAAAAAGTAAAAAGAGCAGCTACAGTAGTTTTGTAGCGTTTTTCTACCCTTCAAGCCCAGGCATGCTACGAAACTGCTAAAAAGTGCTGAAAAACTAGTTTTTTGTGTAATTTTGAAAACTGAACCCTATAAGTGCCAAAATAGTGTCTCTAGCATGTCATTAAATTTTAAAAACCATAAATCAATTCACCTTATGATCCTTGAGGCATTTCTTCCTCATTTACAATTGGTTGAGCTATTGGCTCTTCAAGCACTGTCATTTTAAGACCTTTTTTCTCTAACTCTTCATGAATTATTTCAAGTTTCTCCTGAAGGTATTTAACCTGGTATTTCAATCTTCTATTATTTTTGGGTCTTCATTGATCAAATTCATGTCTGCAGGTTCATATCTCAGGCATTGGCCACCCTTGTTAGTCCTCCTTTTCTCTGCCATGGTTTCTTCAATGTCTTCACAACCTTGCTTGATGATTTGTTGCCTCGCTTGATGAATTGTAGCCTTGCTTGATGATGCTCACTGTAATCCTTTGAAAACACCAACCATAGCTTTGGATTAGTGCACTAGCTCTCTGGAGCTCAATATCACGCAAGAATGAATGTGAAATAAGAAATGACTGAATTAGGAAAGGATTTGAATTTTTGATGTCTCTTCATGACCTTATAATGACTCATACATACCTAAATTGATCATGATGACTACAGACCTTCGCATGTTCCTTGGATTTATCCCTCCATGGCATGTAACCTACTCATTCCCAATGATTTTCTGACATCTAACAGCTAGACTGACAAGACAGATAGAAAACCGCGCTTTCGTAGTTTTTTAAGTGTAAATTTGATTGTTTTAGATACGAAACTATCAACAGTTTCATAGCGAAAATTGAATTTTCACAGTGTATTTCGCTACAAAAATGTGGTTTCTTGGCTAATTTGACACTTTCGGTACAAAAAACCTTGGAAATTGAAACAAGTTAGAAAATGATGAATGATGTGACATGAGGGAGTTTAAAAATGAGTGAGTTTAAACCTTAGGGTAAACTTAAATAATAAAAATTTAATATTCCCCTTGACCAAACTTTAAAAATGAATCTTACAACCCTATTTTTGACACATGAAACTATTTAACCTTGTTGAAATGATGTTTCATCTTTTTGTGTGATAATAGAACCATCAGACTGTGTGTTGATTATTGAGATGTCAATCTTGCATGTCCAAAAGACAACTATCCTACTCCTTTTATCGACCATATTATTGACGATTGTGTTGGATATGAAATATTTTCATTCATGGATGGATTTTCTGGCTACAATCAAATCAATATCCACCCAGAGGACTAATATAAGACAACATTCATCTGTCCCTGGGGCACATTCACTTATCGGAAACTCCCGTTTGGTTTAAAGAACGTTGGGGAAAATTTTCAAAGAGAAATGGATTATGCTTTCAATGACATCAATCACATTGTTCAACCCTATCTAGACGATTTACCTGCATATTCATGAAATTGGATTGTTCACCCGATGTATTTGAGAGCTATATTTCTACGCTGCCAACTCTACAAAATGTGACTCAATCCACACAATTGTGTGTTTTTTCTTGGTTCTGGTTGTTTTCTAGGATTCGTCGTCTCAAAATAAGGAATTCAAATCAACCCACTAAAGTTCCAAGCCATTCTTGATTTGTTTGTGCCATCAAATTTGCTTCAGCTACAGAAACTTCAGGGAAAGGCTAACTTCCTAAGGAGGTTCATACCCAACTACGCCGAAATGGCTAAAGGATTTACTTGACTCTTGAAAAAGGTGATTCTCTTCCATTGGGACAAGGTTGTGCAAGCTTCTTTTGATGTTTTCAAGGATACACTTGTCCGGGCGTCATGAATGTATCCCCCCAATTATCAAAGTGATTATTTCTTATATATCGTCGCGGTTGATATGACCATTGTTATGGTATTGGTCCAAGTAGAAAATGGGATAGAACATCTGATCTATTATTTGAGTCATAATCTCAATGATACGGAAGTGAAGTATTCATACGTAGAAAAGCTTTCCTTGGCGATTGTTCAAGTTTTCCAAATATTTCGCCACTATATCCTATTCTGGAAGACTATTTTCATTTCGAATTGCAACCCCATGACTTACATCTTATCACGTCAATTTTTAGGGGGAAAGTATTCAAAATGGATTGTCATTTTGTAGGAGTTTGATATAGAATTCATAAAATCCAAGTCAAAGAATTCTTTAGTTTTGGTTGAGCTTCTATGTGACATTCCCTCTGATAGTTTTGATACTACATCAGAACCATCTATTCCTGATGAGTCTCTATTTCTGATCAGATCATCTGATCCTTGGTATGGTGATTTTATCATTTATCTCCAAGCCCGGAATTTTTGGCCTGATACCTCTCTCTCTAACGAGTGACATATTTGATACCAAGCCAAATATTATCTGATCATCGTTGATACACTTTATTTTCATGCTGTCGATACAATTTTAAGAAGGTTCCTCACTCATGAAGAGGCCGAAAAGGTTTTAAATGATTTTCATGTTGGGGCTTGTGGTGGAAACTTGTCTGGATACGCTATCGCGTAGAAGATACTTCACGTCGGTTACTTTTGGCCTACCATATTTTGTGACTGCATCCTCGTGGTCAGAATTTGTCATGCGTGCTAGATATTTGATCGTAAAATCTGCAAACTGCCAACACCAATGCATCATGTTGTCTCTGTGGGACCATTTTCAAAATGGGGCATTGACTTCATGACCTGTAACCCTCATTCGTTCGAGGGGAATGGTTATATTATTGTTGTAGTAGACTACTTTACCAAGTGGGTCAAAGTGATGCCTACATTCAACAACACGGGAAAAATAGTTGCATTTTTTTTTTCTTTAATCATGTCATTTCACGGTTTGGGGTCCCACAGGATATAGTCACAGATCATGTATCACATTTTCGCAATCATACAATGAATGAGTTGACTGCCAAATAAGGACTCTCGCATGATAGTTCTACTCCTTATTATCCACAATCAAATGGACAAGTTGAGGCTATTAACAATATTCTTAAACGAATGCTTCAACGAATGATAGGAGTTCATAAAATAAATTTCCATTTAATCCTATACTCGGCTTTGTGGGTGTACCGAACCTTGGTGAGAAATGCAACTGGATTTACCTCTTTTCAATTGGTGTATGGTCTGTAAGATATCTTGCCAATCCAATGTGAAATAATGTCGTTAAAACTCACAATCGACTTGTTACATGACACCTCTGTTGAAGAAGCGTGTGTTTTTAACCTCATCCATCTTGATGAAATGAAATCTGAAGCCCAATTTTCCAATGAAGCACATAAGAGATGTATAAAGGCGCAATACGACAAGCATGTCCAGCCTCACATTTTCTCAAAGGGAGACCTAGTCCTTCTTTATGATCAGGAATCTGATGTAATAGGTACAGGAAAATTTGATTTGTTATGGCATGGCACCTATATTGTCAAAATAGTTCTTTCTAAGGGTGCCTACGAGTTGGTAGATTACATTGGAATTCCATTGGCGCAACCCCAAAATGGGTTGTATCTCAAACGTTACTATGCTTAAACATGAGCATAGTAAACTGTTGTTTTGTATTGTATATATGCTATTGATTTTCATTTACTATCTTAATTTGTTTTTCTATATTTTTCTTAAATTTAGTAATCCAATTTACATTTCATCGCAAAATTCTAAATCTTTGGAACCAATCATTGGGTATGTTGATGGTGCTAGTCATAGTACGCAGAATCTATCATCTGCAGCATGGGCCACTTTCGCTCCAAACAGAGAGTTAGTGATTTTTCAAGGGATCTGTATTAGTCGATCTACAAACAATATCGTTGAGTATAGTGCATTGATCGAGCTTCTCTCTGATGCCATTTCATTTGGTATTAACCGTATCATCATTACGTTAGACTCACAAATTACAAGTTTTTATATTGTCAGAAATCCAACACTGCATCGTATGTTCCTAAGAGTTCGACTTTTGGAAAGACATTTTGATTTTATTCAATATCAACACATTTCTAGAAAATTGAACACATTAATTGATTCTTTAGTGAATTACGCTATAAAAAGACATTTGCGACACATGTAAAGATATATTCACATAATTTAATAGTATTGCGAAATAAGCATAGGATAACACTGAAATCAAATAGATATATAGTTATAGGTTTTTCCAAAAAAATTTCCCAAGACACATTGGTCATCTGACCTCAAAATGTATGTAACATGTCAAAATTAAACTAGTGGTGCTCATGATAACATGCCACTGATCTAGCTATCCTACGCAGTAACCGCATCTAGCGGTTATGAACGCCAATAGTATGGCACTGTAGTCGCATGAGTAACTCTTCGATCTGGAAATCTGAAATCCAAAAGTTAAACCCATGTATGTGTTTTTGAAGATCAGAAAGGGTCTCATCCATATCCAAATCCTGAAGGACTGCTCTCCCGACAGCCCTCCCTACTAGCTCATCCGCTCCATGCTTTGGCTCTCCCACTGGTTGAACTCTACCCACATCTGCATACATCAAAACTTTATTTTAGTCTTGGGAAAACATCAAAATACAAAAACATGTATAAACCTTAGAAAAATAAAAAAACATGGTCAAAACATTCTTACAAATTGCAACCCACTAAGTGCCTTCTGGTAAAACTAAATATGGATCTCCTCGGAAGTCAACGCATGCATATGCATAGTCATTGATTGTGATAATATGTCGCCTGAACCAAGCGAAGAATGTAGTCGAGAACATGATGGTCGATTGACCAACATGTCTAGCCATCAGTACTACCCATCTCCGCATCCTTAGATCTCTAGGGTTAGATATGCCCAGCATCACATTTTGAGGTCGCATCAGTGGAATCCGCTCTAAGGAAAAAGAAAAGAGGATCGAACCATAGTTAAAAAATGTCTTCCTTCCTCTCTTTTCCTTGCTCAATTTTTCTTTCAATTGAGAGAGTACATCTTCAACCCAATTGAAAATTTTTGGTTCCATGCACTCTAGTGCATACTGCATATAAGATATGTTTGCTACATGGAGTGTAGCGGTACCAGCAAGCTTTGCGATCATGAATAATATGGTTCTAAATGGAAAATCATGAACATCACAGATGTTTATATTCCAATCCTTGCTAGACTCTACCCTTGGATTGTAATACTGCAATATATAATCTCTCACCGTCTCTCCTCCGAGATCAGACCCTGAGAGAGAAATGGGTAGGCCTCTCCTCGACAAGCCTATTAAAAAATAGATATCCTCCACTAAAATTGGGACCACTTTGTCCCTAATATGAAATGCCTCAATTATTGGATCCCATGCGCAAACAAGGAACTCCAAAAGTTCCATATTTTGCCTCATACCAGATAATATAAAGTACTTCAGCAACCCATAGTCTCTGAGGGCTCTTATAGTACCTGGATCATTTACGGAAATCATGTTTTTTTCCTCATGTTCTCTTTCCCTCCAAGTAATTGTCATTTTGGTCTGTTGAATCCCTAAAACACAATCATAAGACTCATAAGGACCCATTTCATGCAACAAATTAGGAAAAAATTGAGCACACTGCAAAGAACAAAAATGTGAAATGCACCCAACGCACCCTTGGTCAAGGGAAAACGCGTTGCAAGTGCTCCTGACCTTCAATTCCAGTGCACTGCAATGCACCTTTCGACATTCAAGGGTGCATTGCCCTGTTTGCAAAATAAATTTACCCTAAGGGGCCCAAATCCATTAAAAAATTGCAATGAAATGAAGCAAAAATACTACTGAAGGAAAGAGGAGGTTTATGGCACCAACCTGGATCAAATGGTGAGGAAAAATTTCCACAGAATCGATCGCAATCAATAGTTGCAGTTCGAGGGAAAAACAGGTTCAGAGCTCCAAAATGGTAACTTTCAAATGGTAAAAATGAACAGTAAAACTCTTTTAATTAGTCATTTGATTATTTGAAAATCGTATTTATTGTTGTGACTATGGTTTTATTCATTTTTTATCATGAAACAGTTGTTTTTAATCCATTTGATTTTGCTCTGAACGAGTTTACAACTAACATAGCAGATTAGCCGTGCATATTTATTCCAAGAATGATTTGACCACAAAGCATACTTTTATCCTTATTTTTCGAGCTTTGATAAAAACGAAAAAGGACTTGAAGCACACTTTTATCTCTTTTTCTAGCTTCGATAGTGGCGAAAAAGGAACCCCTGGAGTCTTCCTTTAGCTCTTTTCAGAATCTGATATTGTGAAAATATTGTTGAGCACTTGTCTTTTTGAGCTCGTAAAAGTAAATAAATTGAAATCTACTCAGTATAAGTTTAACCCTTTTCCATACTGAAATAGATTATTTACAAAAAAGGAAAACCTTAGTCGAACATGGCTAGGAGGTTCTCTCAAATATTATTTTACACTTTTTCGGATCTAAGCGACAAATTTACGAAAAAGGACTCATGGAGTTTTCTTTTGTCCTCTTTTTCAAACTCTATAAATATGAAAAAGGAATGGGTTTTCACTGTCGTTAGGCTAGTTAAAACATAAAATAGCGATGGGCTTGTCGATCATGGCAAGAATCAAATTTCATTTATCACTAGACTCGTTAAATTATTAAATAGCGATGCAAATTTGCCCAAAGGGTTGAATTATAGATCAGGCATATGTTATCCTCCTCAAGCTTGTTAAAAATAAAGAGGTATTGGTTGAAAAATGACCAGGGAAAATTTGGGAAAGTGAACAGAAATTTTACGGTAGCAGGTCGCTCTTGAACATGACACTTCACTCCATCATTGTGACTTTTGGGTTCGATAATGTTCTTTACTATTCATGCATACCTATGGTTCATCGTACCTTCACTTCATTTTTGGTTCAATGCTACCAACTCATCTCAGTGTCGTTGATAAGTTCAAGAGAATTCATCCAGTGAGTACTCATCCTTCTACAATACTCATAAACCATCATTTTCATCACAGGAATCCCTGAACATTGCTATATCAAGTCACATTTTGTATCTGAAATCAGTAACTCTCATTTCGTGATAAAGTGGATTCTTGTCAACATCAAGTCATCTTCCAGGAAGTTCACTTAGAAACATCATCTTCTAGTACCATGAGGCTTGTTACAGCATCGACAAGATCCTCGCTTCCGGAACTTTGACCTAAATATTTTGTTTTCCATTTGACATAAAATCATCTATTCATGCCTTACAAAATGTATTGCAGTACCTTGAGAGCCATTAACATCAATGGTGGTTCTCTCACATTTTTTAAAAACTCACATCATTGCTGGTAATCAAACAATATCTTACCATGTTCGACTAAAAATCATATATTCGCATGGATAGAATTGTACCTGAACGATCGAGTGAACGAGATAAGAATACCCCGGATCTAGTTTCATCCATCCAGGCTGTGATTTCAGGATTTTTGTACACATCATCTGTACGGTGACCTTACATACATATTGTCATCCAAACGTGGGCCCAAATCTGTAGGCATGTCTGTATTGGGAAACATTCCAATGTAGATGAATTTCTACACTATGTACATGTTATTAGATATTTTATGTGTTGAGCATTGGAATTCCTCCCTCAGCAATTCTTGATCAAGTCGAAAATATCATGATGTAATGTATTGTAAGATTGATGCAGGTCACCACTCTGCTTCAGTTCCAACTCATCACATCGTAAAGCATATCATTCAAATATATTATTATTATTTCGACTTCATACTTTAGGTGGAAGAGGTTATAGGTCAATTTTGGCATCATCCCCCATGACCTGGTCAAACTAGACATCATCCCCAGGACAAATGAAATCATGTCTATCATCCCCTTACATTTCAGTTGCTATATTCCCTAAGAGAATAACAAATCATTCATGGATTCTATTGTGAGATTTCTAAGGTTTTAAGTATATGCCAAATCACTTACGAACTCACCAACGCTACCTCTAAAGGGACTAACTGCATTGCATATGCAACATCCTCCATTCAAGGGTGCATTGCAATGCACTTCCCAACATTCAAGAGTGTGTTGGTCACTTGGGAGTGGAATTCTGATTGTTCCAGGAATCTCCACATGGCCAGTGCCTTCTAGAAGAGTCCATATGTGTCAAAATTCTAATCCAAGTGTCCATATAACACCTCTGAACTTGGGAAAATGTCTTTCCTATTATTATAAAGTCATTCATTGAGAAACTACCATGAATTTCCCTATAAATTAAGCACAGATCCTAGTGCTAGGGAAGGAATAATTTTGGTAAAGAAATGATGTTGGATTCTCATTTTAGAGAGTGAAAGTACTGATATGTTGCTAGTGTGATGTTGGATGTGATGAGGCTGGGATGAAGTTAGAGCTGGTGGCATCAAATTTATCATTGGTTGTAACCTCTCCTTCTACTCTTTAATAAAGGTTCTTGTTCATTTTCCCATATATGTATATTTTTATGTTTCTATTTCTCATACAATGGATTCTTGAATGATATATATGTTTCACATTTAATCGATTTGAATGATTAAGATAACTAGGCATCTATATATTGCAATATGTTTTTTGTTCTCTGTTTATACTTGCAGGAAAAAATCTAGCAATCTAAGTTGGATTGAAGGCGACAGCAAAAGCGACAAAAGGAGAAGGAGAAGCACTTGGATTGCAAGTAGTTTCTTCTATCATTCCATGTGTCTATTTATTTTAGAGAAAGTGACAGCAAATTCTTTCATCTATTGGTCTAAGTGCCTAGCACCACACTTATGGAATTTGATTTATCCATAGATCACAATTATGCATAACAATAACCCTTTGATAATTTTACCTAGCTACCTGGTTTTCATCCCTGATATAGCAAAAAAACCATCAATTTTTCAAAACACTAGAGCTGACCTAACTAGCCTAAAATTCACTCTTCATCCAGTCAAACCCTTTGGCTATGATTTCATAGAGAGAGCCCTCTTTGGTTTGGTAGGGCTAGCTACCAAACTAAAAGCTTGGTTTGAGGTTACCTCCTTCGATATCCTTTCTCAACCTTGGGACATTGTGGAGGCTAACATTTCTAGTGCTTTTGTTGGGGAGTGAGGTGACATATATTCCCTTGGAAATCACAAAAAGGATCAGATCTGATTGCTGATGGTGAACAGTGATTAGACAGTGGAAGGCTAAAATCATCCACCTCGCAACTCCAAATCAGTTTGAAATAAAATCCAAAGGCTCCAATGGAGGATGAACCTTACCAACAAAAACATGAAAGGAAAACATGGGAAGATTAGGTATTCAACTTGGACTTTCATACAAGACACTGTGTTCTTTTGCGTGAATTATTTCTTCTCTTTTCCTGAGACTTTCAAGAAGGTTTTCCAATGCATACTGTATTTGAGAAAATATCCTATACCTGTATTTGATTCCTTTCCTTTGAAAATTGTGAATACAGATTCTCCTTACGCTTTTGATCTTGGTCAATGTCCTTCTTTTGAAACGTATGTTTACCATATTCAGCTTGATGAGCCTCAATAGATCAAGGCTAATCTTACAGCTTCTGTACATACTCCTATACCTTGTAAAATTCTAGATAGATACAACACCTCATCTTACCTCCTATACTCCATGATTTCCCTGAATTTTATTACAAATATCTTCCCAGGTTTCATGAAGAATATGGTAACATCACTTCTTAGAAACACATTCAGAGTTTTGAAAATTTTCTCAACCTTTTTTAGGTTGAAGAAGATGATGTCAGTATCAGGATGTTTGCTCTATCTTTGCATGGAAAATCTAAGAAATGGTTCAAAAACTTGCTAGCTGCAAGAATTTTCGAGTTCCATCAGATTTTGAAAGTCTTCCTTGATAAATGGGTGATAAAGAGGAATATTTTTCTGATTATAGAAGAATAAAATCATTTGAAAAGAAAACCAGGAGAAACAATGCAACATTTTTCCCCCAGATTCAATCAAGTATACCATTCAATACTTGCTAATATAAAACAACCTCCCAGTTTAGCTCTCTTACACTACCCAAATGCATTTGATCTAGAAATGGAGTTTCAATTGAGAGAAAGGAACACTACAACGCTCGAAAAAATGCAGGACAACGCGATAGCTGTTGAAGCTAATCTGTTGACCAAAAGGTGAAAGTTGGAAGCAGAAGAGAGGGAAAACATAGAGAAGGGGCACTTGACATCTTCAGAATAGAAGCTCGACATTTTGGTAAGTAAAATGGAAGAAATGATGCAAATATCATCTTGAGAGACGAATATGTTTTTCAACAACACCATCTCCCACTTATTGTAGAAGTAGAAGAGGTTGCTGGCCCTAACTATTTTCCTACTAATTCCAGTTAACATGGATCATAAAATGATTGTTGTTTGTATTCATTTATGGAAAATCATGAAAATGGATTTGTAGATCAGCCTGTGGAGAAGAAATCTACTAATCTAATGTGTATGTTTGATGACGTTACTTAAATTGATGATTTATCCAAGTACGATCAACATGATGATGACTATGTTGTCGAAATCGAGCCCAACTTTTCGAGGCAATCATTGGCATGTTTTCGGGAGGAGAAAGTTCAAATACATCAACTCAAATATATCACTCAACCTATACATATCAATCATGAGAGCAATGAAAAGAATGTAGAAAATTTCAAAGTAGGTGAAAGTTATTTGCCCTTGTGTTTCACTTCATTTCAATTTTTGAGAGAAAATTTTCCCAAGATTAGAAATCAGCAGTCTTTCAGTTTTGATATTGAGATTGGAAAATATAATGAACTTCTTGATCAAGACTCCTTACCCTTGTATCTCTCCTCATTTGCGAAAATTAGAGAAAACTATATGCAAGCATATAAGCATTATGGGAATTTTGAGGTCTAAAATGGGCCTCCTATGAAAAATGTACAACCAAAATAAACTTTATAAGAACCAATAGGATTCAAGATGATGATGTCAACCATGGGGGATGATTCACCATTTTTGGATTAAAAAATTGAAAATATTAAAAATTAAGAAAATAATAAAACTACTTTTTCAACTTACATTTCAACTTATCCCCGTAATGTTTTACTCAAATTTCGAGTGGGAGTACCTGTTGGATGTAAAATTTAATTCCCCATCCATGAAGTACCCATGTTGCATACTTTCTATGGACCCTACTACACGAAAAATAATAAAAACATGAAAAACGTTATTGCAATCATGTTTTTAAAGTATTTCTCATTTTTTGTGTAGCGGGGTCCATTAAAATTATGCAACATGTACTCCTTGGATGAGGAATCAAATTATGCATCCAACGAGTGTTTCCGCTTCAAATTTGAGTAAACCGATAAGGAGATAAGTTGAAAATACTGGTTGAAAAAATATATTTTTTTATTTTTTCCCTCTAAAATTTGATGATGTAATCTAATCTTATTTTATTATTTCCACTGTTATTTTATAATTTTCTTAGGAGGCCCACTTTAGACCTCAAAACTCCCCTAATGCGAGTTTTCAACAGTATAAATGGGTAGCCTTCTCATGAATTGGTTGAAGATGTCACTTGTGATATTGAAGATTCTTTCACTCCATAATCACAGCCACTGAGTTACATTGAATTTTAGACCACAGATCAAAGCTTATAACCCGAAACATATTATGAATTGATGCAGGATAATTCTGTACCATTAATTTTTTATGCATTTCAGTTTTTGAGGAAAATTTTTGATAATATCTCTCAAACAAATGATGACAAGCCTATAGAAAATCATGTAGTCTCATTGGAACCAATGTATAACAAGTTGCAGTAGTCTTCTCATTTTTTCCATGATCCAATAGCTAATTTTTTGGATAACATTTGTAGTCAAAGTCCTTCTCCATTAGCTAGCTATGATCTTCAAAATAGAGATGATAAAAATTTGATCAGGAAACTGGCTTCTTTGTTTAATTCCGCAAGAGTCTCATTAAAAATTTCATCCAAGAATTTGTAGTCATATCAGGAGAGCAACGATAAAGAAGAGGTTTTCTTAGAGCCTCTTGCACATGATGATCTTCCTCCATGATTAGAAAATGAAAGGAGTGATTGTATTTATACTGAGTTTCAAGACAAGGTAACATTTTAGATTTGTGAGGATTCTTTTTCTGATTTGTTACAGTCAATAGGGGAGATAAATTTTCTTGTATTTACGGACCAAAAGCACATTTTCACTGGATATTTGGATTTGTCTAGTTTTTGTCTGTTTTTCCTGCTCAAGGAATGTGTGAGTGGGATTCAAGTAAGTAGCCATTTTCTGGATTGGCTATACTGGAAAGATAATTTCACATGATAGTACATATTTCTTCATCAAGTGTGCGGTTCTCATTAGGATTTGAAGCGCTCAAGTCTCAATGATATTCTTCCATCAATAAGTCTGTAAGTGTTGTTTCAGTGAGTAGTCAATTTTTTTTAGTCAAATTTAGTTCAATTTTTCAGTCATTTTTCAGTTTTGAGTTTGGTCATTTGATTTTTTACTTCACGCCCAATGGATAAGGCTACTTGGTCTATGGTGTTCTTGACACCTCCAAGGAGCTGTCATCCCCAATTGGAGACAATGTTAGTGTCAGTTAGTTCTACTTGTCACCAGTGATAAAATATCATCTAACAAAGTTTTTTTTAGGGTGTCAAGTCAAATTTGTATGGTTTCAGTAGGTCTTCAAATAAAAATTTGGTCACTAACTAGTGTGTCTAGGTCTATTACTTCTCCTTTCAAAAAAATTCATGTGTTGGTCATTGCCATCTCTCAGTTTGATGAGTCATCACTCCAAAGTCTCCATTTTCATCTTATTCATACCACCATGGTCCTCATTCAGCTCAGTGTCACCATTAGGTCATTATGGTTTAAGTCATTAAAACCTATCATTTCATTAATAAATATGGAAAATGAAGGAGTAGTAATAGGAAAATTTCTCATAAAGTTTTGTTTCACATGTAATTTTATTTTAAATATGATGTAATATGTTCTAATGTTCCAAAGCTGCAAAGTATTCAAAGAAAAATTGAAAAGCACAAAGTGGGACACCACACCATTATGAAGAATTTGACTTCCACAAGCTATAAAAGACCATCAAAATCATTTCTCTCACTCATTTCATTGGAAAAGAGAACTCACTCACCAAAAAATATCATCTCAACACATTCATCATCAAAGGACACTCAAAATAATTGATTGGCACCCTCTCCAAGCAGCCATGCTACGTTTTAAGCCACCGCACTACATTTTTTATCCTTCGTTGTGTTTTCACTCCTACAAGCAAAAAATCCATCTGCAAAGGTTTTTAGGGGAAATGTGAGGTTTCATCGGCTGTTGAAAATTCAGTTGAAGTTTCAGCTACCTCCTATCAACATCTATTTCAGTGTTGCATTGGTGAAATCCTCCCACATTCCCCACTATGTGTTTTTGGTGGGTGAGCTCCATTTTTTGATTGCAAGAAAAAAAACTTAATCCCATACATACTCTACCCTCCTATACACCCTACACACCTCCCAAAATCTTTCCCTATCCTTGCTCCTTCATTTCTGTAATCCCTATACCTAACCCTCGCTCCTACGTTGTGTTTTTGGCAGCTTTAGGGTTAGGACTGTGTTTTAATTCCTACAACCTATCCCTACACTATTTTTTTCATCCTCCACTTCCCTAAGCTTCACAATATCCCTATATATCTCCCAAAATTTTCCCTACATACATATCACCTCCCTAACCCCTGCATTCCATCACCTAAAGCAAGTAACCCTAATTCCTTATTTTCCAAGTAAAACATTGTTTTTTCCCTTTCATCCCACTAGGGTTTGATGTGCAATATGAAAAAATGGAGGGAGGAAATAAGCCATACAAATAATGAGGTTAGATCAATAGGTATGGGCTCACCAAATTCCAAAAAATCATAGCTTCACCTTTCCAATATATGGGTTGTCTAGGGTTTACATTTCACACATGGACATTTTTGCTTCAAAATGTGTTTTTGACCAAATAGAGATGAATTTTAGAAAAGTGAAAGATTTTTTTGTCCATAATAGACCAAGGAACAACAAAATCCTTCATTTTATACACAAGTATTATGATTTGGGAGAAATTCCAAAAATACAATTTCTACAGGAGGTTTTCTGCACTTTTGGACAGCTTAACTTCAAGCTTTAGAGAAATTTTGAGTTTTAAAATGGTCCTCCTAAGAAAAATGTACAACCAAAATAAAATTTATAAGAACCAATAGGATTCAAGATGATGATGTCAATCATGGGGGATGATTCACTATTTTTGAGGTAAAAAAGTAAAAATATTAATAAATAATAAAATAATACAACTACTTTTTTAACTTGTATTTTCAACTTATATCCCTACGCTTTTACTCAAATTTCAAGCGGGAGTACTCGTTGGATGAAAAATTTAATTCCTCATCCAATGAGTACCCATGTTGCATACTTTCGATGGACCCTGCTACACAAAAAATGAGAAACACATGAAAAATGTGATTGTAATCACGTTGTTTCATGTATTTCTCATTTTTCATGTAGAATAGTCCATCTAAAGTATGCAAAATGGGTACTCCTTGGATGAAGAATCAAATTCTCCATCCAACAAGACTTCTTGCTCGAAATTTTTGTAAACACAACGAGATAAGTTAAAAATACGAGTTGAAAAAGTAGTTTTTTCTTTTTTCCCTCTAAAATTTGATGATGTAATCTAATATTATCTTATTATTTCCACTATTATTTTATAATTTTCTTAAAAGGCCCATTTTAGACCTCAAAATTCCCCTAATGACAATGTTTCAAGGGTTTGAATAATGTGTTTGCAGTGCGTGATGACTCTATTGTGTAGAATAATTCATAAGCTTTCAAATGGTACCTTCAGATATTGATTTGGAGCTCAGGAAGGTAGTCAAAAGTTCCCTGCAAGATCACGCTTTACTTTTCCCTGGTGGCACTGGGTTTTTTCCAATTTTTGAGTGATCAACTTTAAACTTTGATTTTGACCAAATGGAAAAGTATTTTTGAAAACTCAAGGACATTGTTATTCATAACATGCCAAAGAACAAAAAACTCTCTCACTTTTTCAAAATGAGTTATGGTTAGAGAGATATGGACCTACCTTTGAGCCCTATGTTTGTAGAAAATTTTTGAGTTTTTTGGCATTTTCACAATTTTTTCACAGTCAAGGGTCCAAAAACACAGTGTGCCTCACGCTGTGCTTTTGCTGGGGACCTCCAAATGCTAAAATTTTTACATATTTGTGTTTCTAGTGATCTCCACATCAACTTCAACGCCTGGGACAACCATGTCAACAAATTTAGGTGGGTCAAAATGTCAAAAAACCACCTAAAAAGCACCTTTCTACCTTGTTTTTCAAAAATTTGTTACGTTCTTGGAGTACTTCTGGGAGAATTGATGTTTGGAGGGTTAGTATCAGTATTTTTCAGTTCTTGAGGGTTATATCGTGTATCAGACAGGCATAGCTTTCTCCAACATATTTCAGATCAAGATTTGGACCTTGGGAAGGCCTCCAAAATCCTGTTGCACCAAATTCATTATGTTTTCTCCTAACACAATGTGTTTTGCTGATAATTCGCTGCATTTTTTCTTGGAAGCTAATTTTCTTAGTTAACTCAGTCCAACTTGACTTCTACTAATGTAATGTGTCATTTATGATGTTGCAATGATGCATTGAGGTGTAAATAGGCTGGTTAGATTGAAAAGTAGGTGGATACATGCTTGTAAATATCTTTCATGGTCAAATGTATCAGTTTTTCTATCTTGAGGAGAGTTTTTTTAAACTCCCTAGTCTTTAGGTTTTAGGTGAGGGAATCATGTGAACTGCTCATCCACTCTAGGATTCGACCCCTGAGAGATGGGAAATGGTTTTTTTTCTATATGTATGCATTTATTAGTCATTTTTTATGGTTGGACATCAAAGGGTGAGACTATTGTAGCTTGTACTTCAACTTTTTATTCAGGAAATCAAAGTACCAGTTGCGTCTCTTATCTAGGAATTCATGTGACTTGAGTTTTTTATGTTGTATTTTCTCTATTATAGTTTCATATAGATTATATACATGTTTCCTTTCCATATCCTTCTTTCTTCAGTGGTTTTCCTAAAATTTTGATAAGCAGAATTCCTTCATGAAAGCTTTGTTTTGTTTGGGAATGTAATTTTATGTATTATTCCTTGTGTTTTAATGAATTCATGACACATGCTCATTAAAATCCTCCTTCATTTCAAGCCCTACACTACACCGAAAAAATCCTAAGCCCATCATAAAAGCATTGCTATATTTCTCCTCCATATCTTTGAAGCTGTAACCCTTTGATAATTTGACCTATCTACCTGGTTTTCATCCCTGATCCAGCAGAAAAACCATCAATTTTTCAAAACCCTAGAGCTGACCTAACTAGCCTAAAATTCACTCTTCATCCAATCAAACCCTTTGGCTGTAATTTCATAGAAAGAGCCCTATCTAGTTTGGTAGGGCTAGCTACCAAACTAAAATCTTGTTTTGAGGTTACCTCTCTTGATATCCTTTCTCAGCCTTGGGACATTATGGAGGCTAACATTTCTAGCATCATTGTCAGGGATCGAGGTGACACATCTTCCCCAGGAAAGCATGAAAAGGATCAGATCTGAATTTTGATGGTGGACAGTGATCAGACATAGGAAGGCTGAAATCATCTGCCTGACGACTCCAACTTAGTTCGAAATCAGATCCAAAGGCTCCACTGGAGGATGAACCTTACCAACATAAACATGAAATGACAACAAGGGAAGATTAGGTATTCAACTTGGAATTTCATCCAAGACATCATGTTCCTTGTCGTGAATTATTTCTTCTCTTTTTCTGAGAACGTCAAGAAATTTTACCAGTGCATATTGTATTCGAGAAAAGATCCTAGACATGTATTTGATTCATTTCCTTTGAAAATTGTGAACATAAATTCTCCTTATGCTTTTGATCTTGGTCAATATCCTTCTTTTGAACTTATGTTGACCATCTTCTGCTTGATGAGTCTCAAGAGATCAAGACTAATCTAACAGCTTTTGTACACACTCCTATACCTTAAAATTCCATAAAGACACAAGCCACTCATCTTACCTCCTATACTCCATGATTTCCCTGAAAAATATTACAAATATCCTCCCAGGTTTGATGGAGAATATGGTAACATCACTGCTAAGAAACACATTTAGAGTTTTGAAAATTTTCTCGAACTTTCTGAGGTTAAAGAAGATGATTTCACTATCAATATGTTTGCTCTATCTTTGCAAGGCGAAGCTAAGAAATGTTTCAAAAACTTGTCAGCTGCAAGAATTTTCGAGTTCCATTAGTTTTTGAAAGTATTCCATGATAAATGGGTGATAAATAGGAATCCTTTTTTGACTATAGAAGAATAAAATCATTTGAAAATACAACTAGGACAAACAAGGCAACACTTGTCAGCCAGATTCAATCAAGTATACCATTCAATACCTGTTGATATAAAACCTCCTCCTAATTTACCTCTCTTACACTACCCGGATGCCTTTGATCCAGAAATGGAGTTTCAATTAAGAAAAAGGAACACTACAACACTTGAAAAAATGTAGGACAGTGCAATAGCTGTTGAAGCTAATCTGTTGGTCAAAAGGTCAAAGTTGGAAGAAGAAGAGGGGGAGAACATAGAGAAGGAGCACTTGACATCTTCAGAAGAGAAGCTCAAAATTTTGGTGAGTACAATGGAAGAAGTGATGCAAAAGATCATCTTGAGAGATGAATATTTTGTTCAACAACACCATTTCCCACTTATTTCAGAAGAAGAAGAGGTTTTTGGCCCTAACTATTTTCTTTCTAATTCCAGTTACCATAGATTATAAAATATTGTTACAATCATGAAAATGGATTTGTAGATCAGCTCATGGAGAAGTAATCTGTTGATCTAATGTGTATGTTTGATGACATTACTTATATTGATGATTTACCCAAGTATGATCAGTATGATGATGACTATTTTGTCGAAATAAAACTCGACTTGTCAAGGCAATCATTGGCATGTTTTCGGGAGGAGAAAATTCAATTACAGAAACTCAAATATAGCACTCGGCCTATACATATCAATCATGACAGCAAGGAATAGAATGCATAAATTTCAAAGTAAGTGAAATTTATTTTCCCTTGTGTTTCGCTTCATTTCAACTCCTGAGAGAAAAATTTCCCAAGATTAGAAATCAGCAGCCTTTCAGTTTTGATATTGAGCGTAGAGAATACAATGAACTTCTTGATCATGACTCCTTACCCTTGTGTCTCTCCTCATTTGGGAAAATAAGAGAAAACTATAAGCAAGCAGATAAGCAAGTTTTCAACAGTATAAATAGGCAGTCTTCTCATGAATTGGTTGAAGATGTCACTTGTGATGTTGAAGCTTCTTTCACTCCAGAATCACAGCCACTGAGTTAAATTTAGTTTCATACCAAAGATAAAAGCTTAGAACCTAAAACATATTATGAATTGATGTAGGATAATTCTGTACCATTAATTTTTTATTCATTTCAAATTTTGAGGGAAAAATTTGATAATATCTCTCAAAAAAAGGATGACAAGCCTATAGAAAATCATGTAGTCTCATTGGAACCAATGTATAACAAGTTGCAGTAGACTTCTCAATTTTTCCATGATCCAATAGTTGATGTTTTAGATAATATTTATATTCAAAGTCCTTCTCCATGATATGATCTTCAAAACAGAGATGATAAAAATTTGATCAGGCAACTGGCTTCATTGCTTAATTCAGCAAGAGTCTCATTACAAAGCGCATCCAAGAATTTGTAGTCATATCAGGAGAGCAGCGATAAAGAAGAGGTTGTCTTAGAGCCTCTTGAACGTGATGATATTCCTCCATGATTAGAAAATGAAAGGAGTGCTTGTATTTCTACTAAGTTGCAAGACAAAGTAACATTTCAGATTTGAGAGGATTCTTTTACTGATTTGTTACAGTCAACAAGGGAGATAAATTTTCTTGTATTTACGGACCAGAAGCACATTTTTAATAGATATTTGGAGTTGTCTAGTTTTTGTCTTTTCTGCCTGCTCAAGGAATGTGTGATTGGGATTCAGGTAAGTAGCCACTTGTTGGATTGGATGCACTGGGAGGATCATTTCACATCATTATACATATGTCTTCAGCAGGTGGGTGGTTTTTATTAGGATTTGAAGCCCTCAAGTCTCGATGATATGCTGCCATCAATAAGTTCTGTAAGTGTTGTTTCAATGAGTATTCAATTTTTTTTAGTCAAATTCAGTTCAGTTTGTCAGCCATTTTTTAGTTTTGAGTTTGGTCTTTTGATTTTTGACTCCATGCCCAATGGATAAGGCTACTTGCTCTACGGTGTTCTTAACACCTCCAAGGAGCTGCCATCCCCAGTTGGAGCCAATGTTAGTGTCAGTAATTTCTTTTTGTCACTAGTGAAAACATATGCTCTTACAAAGTTTTTGTTAGGGTCTCAAGTCAATTTTTTATGGTTTCAGTAGGTCTTCGAATAAAAATTTGGTCACTGCCTACTGTGTCTAGGTCTATTACTTCTCCTTGCAAAAAAAAATCATGTGTTGTTCATTTACATCTCTCATTCGGATGAGTTATCACTCCAAAGTATCCATTTTCATCTTATTCATACCACCATGGTCCTCATTTAGCTCAGTGTCACCATCAGGTCATTAGGGTTTAAGTCACCAAAATCTGTCATTTCATTAATAAGTCCAGCAAATGAAGGAGTAGTAATAGGAAAATTTCTCAAAGCGTTTTGCCTCAAATGTAATTTTATTTCAAATATGATGTAATATGTTATAATTTTCCAAATATTCAATTTTTTCAAAGCAAAAGTGAAAAGTACATGGTGGGCCACCGCACCACTATGAAGAATTTGACTTCCATAAGCTATAAAAGACCATCAAAATAATTTATCTCACTCCTTTCATTGGTAAAGAGCACGCACTCACCATAAAATATGATCTCAGCACATTCAGCATCAAATTAAACTCAAAATAAGTGATTACAACCCTCTCCAAGCATCCACATTGCATTTTCAGCCACCACGCTGCGTTTTTGAGCCTTCGCTAGGTATTCACTCCTACAATCAAAAAATGCATATTCAAAGGTTTTCAGGGGAAATTGAAGGTTTCATCAGCTTTTGATAAGTAATTTGAAGTTCTGGATACCTCCTATCAACATCTATTTCAATGTTTCATTGGTGGAATCCTCCCATAATCCCCACTCTATGTTTTTGGTGGGTGAGCTCCATTTTTTGAATTGCAAGAAAAAAAACTTAATCCCATACATAATCTACCCTTACATATGCCCTACACACCTCCCTAAATATTTCCCTATCCCTTATCCCTAATTTTCTTAATCCCTATACCTAACCCTAGCTTACGCTGCGTTTTTGGGAGTTTTAGGGTTAGGAATTTTTTTTAATTCCTACAACCTATCCCTACACTCTTTTTGTCATAATCCACTTCCCTAAGCTTTAAAATACCCCTATATATCTCCCAAAATTTTCCCTACCTACATATCTCCTCCCTAACCCCTGCATTACATCACCTAAAGCAAGTAACCCTAATTCCCTTTTTTCCAAGTAAAACCCTACTTTTTCCCTTTCATCCCACTAGGGTTTGTTGTGAAATATCAAAAAATGGAGGGAGGAAAGAAGCCATACAAAAAAGGAGGTAAGATCAGTAGGTATGAGCCCAAAAAATTCCAAGAAATTATAGCTTCACCTTTCCAAGATATGGGTTGCCTAGGGTTTACATTGCAAACATGGACAATTTTTCTTCAAAATGTGTTTTTGAACAAACAAAGATGAATTTTACAAAAGTGAAGGATTTTTTTTCCATCATAGACCAAGGAACAAAAACCTCCTTCATTTTATACACATGTATTATGATTTTGGAGAAATGCCAAAAATACAATTTCTATAATAGTTTTTCTGCACTTCTGGACTGTTTGACTTGAAGATAGTTTTTAGGGGTTTGGAGAAGGTGTTTTTAGTGCTTGATGTCTATATTGTGTAGCAAAAAATCCTAATATTTACAATGGTACCTTCCAATATTTATTTGGAGCTCAGGAAGGCAGTCAAAAGTTCCCTGCAAAATCACACTACGCTTTTCCTCAATGGCGTTGCGTTTTTCCAATTTTTTAGTGATCAACTTCAAACTTTGATTATGACCAAATGGGAAAGTATTTTTGAAAAATAGATAATATTTTTTATTCATAAATTTCCAAAGAGAAAAAACCTCTCTCAGTTTTGCAAAAAGTGTTATGGTTAGAGAGATATGGGCCTACCTTTGAGCCCTAATTTTGCAGAAAAGTTTTGAGTTTTTGGGCATTTTCACAATTTTTGCACAATCATGGGTCCAAAAACGCGGCATGTTGCATGCTGTGCTTTTTCTAGGGGGCCTCCAAATGCCAAAATTTTTACATATTTAGGTTTCTAGTGAACTCTAGATCAACTTCATCCCCTAGAAAATCCATGTCATTAGATTCTGGTGGGTCAAAATGTCAAAAAACCACCTCAAAAAAACCTTTTTGCCCTATTTTTCAAAATTTCGTTGCAATTTTGGAGTACTTCTATGAGAATTTATTTTTGGAGGGATAGGAATAGTTTTTTTCAGTGCTTGAGGGTTCTATCATGTATTAAATAGGCGAAGATTTCTTGAGCATCTTTTAGATCAGGATTTGGACCTCAAGAAAGTATCCAAAAGCCTATTGCACCCAATTTGTTGTGTTTTCTCCTGGCACACTGCGTTTTGCTGATTTTTTGCTGTGTTTTTTCCTGGAAGCTAATTTTTTCAGTTGAATTAGTCCAGCTCGACTTCTACTAATGTAATTTTTCATTTATGATGTTGTAATGATTCAGGTGTAAATAGGCTGGTTAGCATGAAAAATAGGTGGATACATGCTTGTAAATATCTTTCATGGTAAAATGTATCACTTTTTCTATCTTGAGGAGAGTTTTTTTAACCTCCCTAGTCTTTAGATTTTAGGTGAGGGAATCATGTGAACTAATCCTCCACTCCAGGATTGACCCCTGAGAGAGGGTAAATGGTTTTTTGTCTATATTTATGCATTTCTTAGTCATTTTTTATGGTTGAACATCAGACGGTGAGACTATTGTAGCTTGTACTTCAGCTTTTGATTCAGGAAATCAAAGGACCAGTTGTAGTTATTAACTCTGAATTAATGTGTAGTGAGTTTTTGATGTCGTGTTTTCTCTGTTATAGTTTCGATAGATTATATACATGTTTCCTTTCCATATCTTGCTTTCTTTAGTGGTTTTCCTAAAATATTGCGAAGCAGAATTATTTCATGAAATCTTTGTTTTGTTTGGGAATGCCATTTTATGTAATATTCCTTTTGTTTTAATGAGTTCATGACACATGATCATTAATATCCTCCTTCATTTTCAAACCCTACACTACACCGAAAAAATCATGAGCCCATCATAAAAGAATTTATATCTTGCTCCTCCATATCTTTGCAACTTTAATCCTTTGATAATTTGACTTACCTACTTGGTTTTCATCCTTGATCCAGCAGAAAAACCATCAAATTTTCAAAACCCTAAAGCTGACCTAACTAGCCTAAAATCCACTCTTCATCTAGTCAAACCCTTTGGCTGTGATTTCATAGAGAGAGCCCTCTATGGTTTGGTAGGGCTAGCTACCAAATGAAAATATTGGTTTGAGGTTACCTCCGTCGATATCCTTTCTCAGCCTTGGGACATTGTGGAGGCTAACACATCATAGAATATATACACGACTACCCAGAAGTAGATCCACGTATGTACACAACCTTTCAAAGGAAAACAAATATACATACCTGAAATCACTAAATCATATCTTCGTTGCAACCACAACACACACTTCCCAAAGCTTACTAACACATTCATGTCAGATTATCAATATCACCACATACCTATCATTTTTAGCTATAATCATAAACAAAACAGGAAACCATATTCATTAGTCTTCACTATACTTTTAGATCTATCATATCTGAGCCTCATCCATGCTCCTTGGTGCACACATGTTTAAGTTAAAATCATTCATATACAATCCAATAATTGCACACATAACAATGTAATCTCCATATCCTTATATAACTTTAGCTTTATCCAATACATTACGCCAATCCCTTAGTAATTCCATTGGTATTGATTTGACGAGATCAAATAACCATTGTCACACTCATTACTATGGGCCAATACAATGGTAAGGACCCCTGGTATTCAAGTTACCATGGTATAGATTTTGTTTGCGACTTTTCTTCATGATAGCTATGTATATACATGGCCTTGCTTCACAGGACCCAAGTATACTTTCCCAACCTTCACCTTTATCATTCCTCTGTCTCTAAACTTGACATTCCTTTGTCCATCATCTTTTTCACATATGTATCAGCCTACATAATCATCATGTTACCATAATTTTGGCATATTTATCAAGCAAGTTTCCATTAAGGACAACAAATTAGCCATAATTCAAAAAATCTCCCCCTTTGGACTTGATGGAAACTGCTTTGGTCTTTGGTTACCACCTTTAAATACCTACAAATGCATCTGTAAATGCACCAAGCTAAACACCCATATTCTCTCCTAATACATCTCTCAAAACACTAATATTCTCTCCCCTTTGACATCAAGGGCAAAGGGTTGACAAATGTTGAATGAATGCTTCTCTTCTCTCCTTTTTGTAGATAATTTCATTGTAAATCTGATCTATTGAATATGAAAATTGTCTACTGGCCATGCTCCCCAGAGCATATGATGAAATTTCTTGAAGATATTAAATAAATTGCATGACTCTATAATTCAACCAAATATAACATTTCCTATCTACAAGGACTAATGAACCATTACATTAATCACCCAACATAATGGGGTTACATTTTTTACTCAATCATTACATCAATTTCCCAAAATAATGGGATTACCTACATACATGGTTGAATTTTAAAATGATTTTCAACATAGGTCTTTACATGACCTTCATATCAAGAGACATATATGACATTTATGACCAAAACCAGAGACCTCAAGAGTGAGGGAGGAATACCATGATAGTCATCAGCAACCATCATATACCATATAGAAACCTGCAACATAAACATCTTCATCATCATCATAAAGTAAGATAGGGTAATGTAGCATCAATCATAATATGGCCAATGCTTTCAAGCATAACCAAGCAACTGTAGCAACAACATATCAATAAAAATCCTCTTGACTTCATGTAACATGCCTTTTCCTCATATATTAAAATAAATAATTCATATAAAATAATATAAATCTCTTGGACCATGATTCCATCATATTATCTTCATGCATTCATCAAAGATAAGTATAACCTTCAACATCAATAATGACAATAACGTATACTTCATCAAGTGTATCAAGTATAATTATCACACCATAAACAAATTCACCAAAATGCAACTCAAGTAATCATCCATAAGATCCCTATCTACAATTTATCCATCATTGATAACCCATGACATAGTGACAACAATTAACTAATCGTAGCATTAGATTTTTAAATCAAGCTCTGTTAATTACTCATTTACTTGACCTCATATAATCGAAATCAACATGATCTTTCCACATAAAAGAAGAGAAACAATCCTCAAGCAACATATACATCATCATATGTTGCATATAGATAATATACACATGCATCCTCACCATATATCACCAACATATGTGAGAATCAATAATATCACATAGGATTGTGCAACAGCATCATGTAGCTCAAGAAACAAATAGGCATCTTCCATAACTTCGCCATATGCAACTTGTGCATCATTGAAGACATAATGAAAACAACATATAAATTTCAATCAAGTAGTGCGTAAATCATAAACTCACCATTATCAACCAAGGATATATACTTATCGTGAACATCATCATGCAACATGCAATGCTCAATAAATCATAATTTCAACAATTCACTATTAGAAGCATAGGAGCTGCTCCCCCTGAACCTATACCAACTATTCAATGTCATATCTAACCATATCCAAATCATCAATCAACAAATTCATCAAAGAAATAAATGAACAATAAACCTTTGCAACAACTCATGAACCATCATAAACAACCATAACATCTTAGCATCATCAACAGACGATAACCAATCAATGCCAGAACGAGAAATCCAAATAATAACTGATTGAAGCATATCAAAAACTTCCCCTATGTTTATCACATTTTTTCTTTATCTCGAAGAAACATACAAGAATGATATACGTGATTGTCCTTCATGTAATCCCCGTATAGAAAGTAAAATGCTAAAATTGCATAACCAAAGCCTCCCCTGACCCTATATTATATGTTCTTGTTCACTGTTATTGCCTCAGATGTAATGTCAACAATACGAAATGAATATCAAAATAACATGGGGGACTCATTATCAAGATATATATATGCATAGTTCCCCCTAATATCATACATCATTGATCTTGTGGATCTGGTAATCATCATCTACTCTTCATGAGGTCATATACCTCACATTAAAACTGCAGTCACTATGAGAACTAAGCTTTAAGAGCAATGGACTATAGTAGGGTCAATCTTCCCTATGTTTCTGACTGATGTTCCTTCTTCCTCTAAACCTGCTTGCATTTTCTAATTATGTGTTGGAACTTATTCCATCTCCTAGTTCTATTCCAAATACTTGAACTGCAATCAGTGGCCTTATGCCCAAATGAGTTACAAGAGAAACAATATCCATAAAACCATCCTTCATGCCTAGGGACTAATATTTACTTTTATCTAGGAGAGTTTCTTTTAGATGTGTGGCTTGAATCAATTTTCCTTTGAAAAACACTATATTGGTTTTTGTCATCACATTGTGTATTTGAATCCATGTGATTGTATCCAATGATAGTATTGATTAGAGGAGAGTGTTTTTCATTAATAATCTTCTCTATAGATTCAAATTCCTTTACCCATTTGTTGATATTCTGATAATCTTCCTTTACGGTCACAATTTTATATTCTAATGTTTCACAATGCTTTTGTTTTTCTTGAAGTTGTTTTCTTTTTCTTTTTTTTCTTCTATTGGTTGCTTCTAATTCCATCTTTAACATGTTTATTTCTTTAACCATATTCTTTCCTTCTGTTTCAAGTTATTTTTTTGCATCCCTAATTTTATCATTCTCTTAAGTGCTTTCATTAAGTCATCTATCTCAAGGTTATATGATTCATTAATTGACCGATTTTCAAGAGCTATAAGTACTTGATAATAATTGTTAGAATCTGAATATAGATTTTCCAGGTCATCAGATGTGCTATGACTATCTTCAATAGAGTAAAAAAAATTCTTCTCAGAGAACTTCATTTTGGAAACATTCTTTCCATTATGTTTATGATTTTCTTTATATGGACATTTGGATGCATAATGATCTTCTCTTCCACAAGAAAAAAAATTAAATCAAAGCTTACCTCTAAAGTTTCCATTTCCTACTTGCAACTTTCTCACAAAGTTTGATTCTTCCTCATTTGATATGTGACTTGTATCTTTGGGTGTTTCCTTCTCTTTACCTTTATACGTAGCTTTGCAAGATGCTTCTCTTATATCTGATGGACCGCCTTTCCTCATCTAAAATTTTGTCAATATTCCATGGATTTTTTCAAGAGTAAGACTCTTCAAATCCTGCATTTATTTAATGGAAGAGACTTTGGAATCGGAATTTAGGGTTAGTGATCTCAAAATATTCACAACAACAATAACATATTTTATTTCATCACCAATATTTTTCACATAATTAACAACCTCATATACTCTAAGGAAAAATCTTGTAATGCTTTCATCATCATTCATTTTAAGAGTCTCATACTGTATTCTAAACAATTGAATTTTAACACTTTTTACCTTAGTGTCACCTTCATAACTTTGGATGAGCTTATCCCGCATTTCCTTTGTGGTGTTCGACTGCATGACTTTCACGAACTTAGACTCAGCCATACTTCCCAATATCGCATTTACATCCTTGGTTTTGTAATGTTTCTTCACTACAGTATCTGTGGGAATGGAGTCTGGATATTGGTATCCACTTTCAACAATTTCCCATATATCAGCTCCTAGTTACTGCATATATCATCTCATTATTACTTTCCAAAACACAAATTTAATTCCATTAAATAAATGTGACTAGACAGAAATACTCTTTCTTCACATTCATATGGAAAAATCTCCCTTTAAGCGATCAAGCTCTTACTAAGGAACTTGCTCTGATACCAAATGTTGGGAAAAATACTAAGGGGGGGGGGGGGGCGGTGAATCAATATTTTAAGCTAAGTTCAATTTTTCATTTCTTATTCTTATTTATGTACACTACTGTCATTCATGAAACCAACATATGTACGTGATTGTGATGAATAAAAACAAAGTATATCTAGATAACTAATTTATCAATTAGTTCACTAATTGTTCATCCTTAACCATTGCATCATTAATTTACTATTCATTCATTAAGCATAAACCATAAGCAATAAAAAATAGATAAATAATCAACACACAAGAAACTTATCAACACATATGAACACCAAGATTTTAGGCGGAAACCCAATGTGGGAGAAAACCATCAGTGTCATCATCTATGTCTTCTTCTTTTATTATAAAGGAAAATACATTATAATCTTGTACTGGCGCAGACTCATACCAGTACATAGGAACCCACCTATAGAAGCCTACAAACTTCTCTCGTTCTCTCGCACTAACTAGAAGGGAGCTCCAACCCCCTGATATTATTTATCGATTCCTACCAGAAGGGAGCTCCTACCCCCTAATCTCATTTACTGGCTCCTACGAGAAGGGAACTCCCACCCCCTGAACAGATTTACGAGCCACTGGAAGGAAGCTTCGACTCCCTCACCAAAGGCTCCAACCCTCAACACCCTATAGACCACGTTTCATAATATCTCATAATGGATCCACCTGACTCAAAAAATAAAACATGTATGCCACCTTTCATCATATTTTCAGATTGGACCCACTTCCTTCATTAAGCCCAATATTGCATAAGAATTATAGAACCAATCACTAAATCAAATCACCCATTCACTCAACCAATTAAATAATCAATCAATTAATCAGTATTAATTAACCAACAACAAGATCAAACAAATTCGTGTAATATCATATCAATGCACAACCACTCATAAGTATACCAAACCATATAATTTTCAGCACAAAAACTAATTGATGCCACTACAAACTTTGATCAAGTATACATCAGAATGTATACGCTATTGTTTTAAAGCACACCCGCATATATATGCACTTCCCTTGAATAATACCTACTTAAATATCTCAAATCACTAATAACTGAGTTGGAATCACTGCATTACTGAAACAACCACTGAACCAGACACTGAATCAATCACAGATCAATGAGCCAATTACATACCACAACATAATAACATATTTACTAATAAACATTCCATTCCATAACCAACACAACCCAACCATTACTGCCAAACACAAATTATCGAGATAGAGACATCATTGTCATAGAACAACAAACATAACATAACTGATCAAATGTCATCAAGAATCCATATTGAAAAACCCTAGCATGTATACGCGACTTTCACAAAGTTGTGTCAGCGTATGTACGCGACATCCATGCATAACACCAGCATGTTTATTCTTAACATATTGAAAATACTTCTTAGAATATATACGCAACTACACAGAAGCAGATCCACATATGTACACGATGTTTCAGAGGAAAACCGATGTACATATCTGAAATCACTTAATCATACCTTCGTTGCAACCACAACAGACACTTCGCAAACCTTATTGTCACAAATTCATGTCAGAGTATCATGATCACCACAAATATATCATTGTTATCTATAATCATAAACATATCAAGCAACCATATTCATTAGTCGTCACTATACTTTTAGATCTATCTAATCTAAGCCTCCTCATTGTTCCTTGGTGCACACATGTTTTAGTTCAAATCATTCATAGACAACCCAATACTTGCACAATACCTTATATATATTTAGCCTTAGCAAATACCTTAGGAAAATCTCTTAGTAATGTCATTGGTATTCTTTGACGGGATAAAATAATTGTTTTCACACCCATTACTATGGGATATTTAAGGACCCCTGGTATTCAAGATACCATGGTGCGGATTATGTACGTGACTTTTCTTGATGATACATGTGTATATACATGAAATTTCTTCACAAGACCCGCATATAATTTTCCAACCTTCACTTTTGTAATTACTTTATCTCTGAGCTTGACATTCCATTTTCCATCATCTTTGTCACATCTATATCAACATGCATAGTCATCCTGTTACCATAATGTTCACATCTTATCAAGTGGGTTTCCATCAAGGACAATACATTAGCCATAATTCCAAAAATATCCCCCTTTTGATTTGATGGAAACTAATTTGGTGTTTTCTTACCACTTGTAAATACCTATTATTAGTGTCTGCCAGTCACCAGTGATCAAAATTACTCTTTAAAGGTTAGTTGATACAGTCCTAGGTCAAATTTTATAGTTTCAAATAATTTTTCAAATAAAATTTGATCATTGGTTGTTGTCTAGGTCATGCTACACCCTCCACTTTCTCACGGTTATCAACACTCATCATGGTCATGTCATCATTCAGGTGTCTTGGGTCATTGAGCAGTTAATATGTCATCATTTAAGTCATGGTCTAGGGTTTCTATTGAATTGGGTCATTGGTCCATCACTTGAGTCACCATTAAAGGGAGTTAGCAACTTAGGAAAAAAAAGCAATAAAGGTAAAAATAATATTTTCATTTCAAAAAGACTATGTTGACTATGATGCAGTCCCATCATTCAGTTTGTCAAAAAGATCAATGATGTCACCTCCACGACTTAAGAAAAAATCAACCTCCAACTTATAAAATACCATTCAAAGCATTCAAATTATTCATTTCACTTTCATTAAGCACCTCTCCAACACTGAGCATTATCCCAGCCACCAGAGCATCAAATTCATCCTCAAAGCATAAGTTTACCTCCTACATTGTGCTTCTAGCTCACTTGATGCGCTATTGAAATTGGAGGTCAATAAAGCATCACAAGTGTTAATTTCAACATTTTAGAGTTTCCAGCATCTCCTTGACAAGTAAGTATCATTTGGCACTCTTCTCCTGCATCATTATTCTCAGAAAATTTAGTAAAAATACCTCTCCTATGGTTTCACTGCGCTTTTGATTTCCAAGTGATTTTTCTTCATTTAAGTGGTAAAACCCTCAGTTTCCTACTATCCTACACTCACCTACTCGTTACATACTCCCCTAAAGCATTCGCCTCGCATATTCCCTTCATTTCTTCCATTTTTCCTACAAACCCTAGCCTATGTTGTTCCATTGACAATTTCCTAGGCTAGGACTGTGTTTTCCAAATTTTCACAGCTTCCCCTCACTATTTTAAAGAAATTGAACTTGTATTGTGTTCCTAACACACTACCCTATCTCCCATAATTTTGTAGGATTTTTCCCTAACTCCTATCCCCTTCATTTCCCTCCCTAAAATTGTGGCCCCATTTTCCCCTCTTCTCCTAAGTTTCC
Organism: Pinus albicaulis; assembly: GCA_034641835.2. Taxonomy (NCBI): domain Eukaryota; kingdom Viridiplantae; phylum Streptophyta; class Pinopsida; order Pinales; family Pinaceae; genus Pinus; species Pinus albicaulis. The sequence goes on from CM076575.1 coordinate 1,242,215,947, forward strand.
CCTTTTCATCCTTCCTATCAATCTAGGGTTTATATCATACAAAAAAATACAATGGAAAATGAGAAGAAAATTTACAAAAAAGGAGGGAAAGCTTCCATGTTTGAGCCAACTCAGACCCATGGCATCATTTTTAGAGTTTTGTGACCATTTTTTAGGGTTTACATTGCAGACAGGGACAATCCTACTTCAAATTTACTTTATGAAGTAATGAATATGAATTTCACAAAGGTGAAAGAAGTTTTTGTCAATCATAAACTAAAGAACAAAAAATGCCTTCATTTTATGCATAGGTGTTATGATTCAAGAGAAATTCCCAAAATATAGTTGCTCTAGGTCATTTGCGGCACTTTTGGATAGTTTGTCTTAAATTCATTGTTTCAGGGGTTTGGATCATGGGTTTGCAGTGTTTGATGAATCCATTGTGTATCAGACATCATACGCTTTCCAGCCATACCAATTTCAGCCCAAAAATCCTCTAGGAAGACCTCCAAACTCCCTCTCAAAGACCATGTTATGCTTCTACTGAGAGCACATTGCGCTTCTGCAAAGTTTTAGTGACAAACTACAAACTTGGATTCTGAATAAATGGGAAAGTGTTTTTTGAAACATGGAGGTGGTATTTTTTCATAACATATCAAAGAACAAAAACCTATCTCAGCTTTGCAAAAAAAATTATGTTTAGAGCAATATTGATCCATATTTAGCCTTATTCTTGCATAAATGTTTTGGAAATTTTTGGCTTTTTGGGAAATTTCGGCAATTTCAGTTATACACAAGCGTAGCATGGCCACACTACACTTTTTATCGGGGGCTCCAATGGAGGTCATCCTTACATGGATGGATGAATTTTGATGTGTACATCCCAAATATTCCTTTGGTTTTGTATGAAAATTCCTAATTTTGGAGGAAAACTCAGAAAACACCCCAAATTTCATGTTTCTACCACTATGTTTCAACACACTCTACGCTTTTGGAGTAACCTTGGGGAAATGAAGTTTTGAGTGTCTTACATGTGGTATTTTTCAAGTTTCAAGGTTCATTTGGCTAGAGGACATCCATGGATACCTTATCCAACCTTCATATCAACAAAAAGATGCATAAAATCCACCTCAAAATCCCCTCCAAGTGCATGTTGCGCTTCTGTCAAATCACGCCACTTTTTTATCAGGCATGCTACGTTTCTGTGTAGAAGGCTTTCAGGATAGGTGTCAGTCAAAAATATTTCAAATATTTGAGATAATAGTTGTCTCATGAGTTTTTTCATGGTTAATGAAGTCTATTTATGCTCCTTATTGTTGAGGAATCTTGTAATTAATCAAGGAGACAAAGACTCCTACTTGTTAGCTAAAATAGGGGAGATTGTTTCTAACTTCCCTAAAAGATAGGAAATGACTCATTAGGTGCATTAATGAATTTTTTTGATCGGTTTTTTACCTATAGTGATATAATCGTCTTTATTTTCTATATTTACTCCAATTGAAGTCATTGTAGAGGTTGGATATTTTATATTGTAGTGTGGAGATTATGTACATATTTTTACAGTGAAATCAAAGACATGTTGCAGCTATAATTTTGGGACTCCAGTGGCATGCTTATTGGAGTTGTTTTTTCTCAGTGTTACCATAAAATTGAATTATTATTATTTCTTGCGATCACATGTATACTTTCATATGATGATCTTATGAGTCTTTAAGTAGAATTATAACTTTTATGCTATGTTTAATGATATTTTCATAAATTTGTTCTACTTCCTCTGATGAATGAACTCATATGTTATATGGTCATTTTGATTCTCCCTTTTTCAAATCCTATACCACAATGAAAATCTAAATATGTTTCTAAGTATACCTACCTCACCTAATTTTCATCTCTGCAACTGTTCATTTGAAATCTGACCTTGAAACCTAGACCTAGTTCCTAGACTGACAATTCTTATCCAACAAAATTCAAAAAAAAACCCTAATCAAAATTGCTGAGCTTATATCAAGCCTAAGATATTTTCCTTTAAAATCACCTCATTTACTGTGAAATTGACATCGAGAGAGCCCTCTCTGGTTTGGTAGGGATAGCTACCAAATCTAAAGATTAGTTTGAGGTTACCTCCTTCAGTCTCCTTTCTCAGCCTTGGGAAATGGCGGGAGTGTTAACATTTTTTGTGTTGTTGCTGGGGAGTGAAGGTTAAGTCTTTCCTAGGAAATAATGAAAAATATTAGCTCTGGTTTCTAATGGTGAAATGTGACCAGGCACAATAAGGTTGTGCATCTTTCACCTAGCGACTCCAATGTCAAAGAATCCAAAATTTTAGAGTTTTCATGGCGACTCCATTGTTCAAAAACCAGTAACTTGAAGAACTTCTTGGTGACTTCATTGTTTTCAAGATGGATTCAATTTCTATAAGGTATGCTCCTGTAGATAGATCTCATATCTTTGGTTTTCCAAACCCGATGCCTCACGTTGATTGGTTAACATATCTACTTAAATTTAAATATCAAGAAGGAGATGATGTTGCTTTGCATTTGATTAATTTTCATAGGCACATACATAGGCTAGGGGTTGAAATTCATGAATACTGCTTGATGAAGATATTTATGGAAACCTTAGAAGAAAGAGCAAGGTTTTGGTATGAGAAGTTTCCATCTTCTATTCTATGTTCTCTTAAATATTTCTACGCAAAATATTGTAAAAATTATAAACAAACTTATCCTTCTATAGTGTTGATTGAAAGTTTTTGTGGAAAGTTTGATGATATTTTTCAACATATGGGAATTGACATATATGATCAGGATTTAATGTCTTATGAGATTGAATAATTCTGGTTTGATTTATTTTCTCATCAGGAGAAAATAGAAGAGGTTTGTTTCCATGAAATTCAAGTGGATTCCCAACAAACAACAATTTCTGTAGCTGGAAATGAAACTGATCAGATTGTCAGGATCAAGAAGAGAACAGTGAAAGAGAAGAGTTTTTTCTAAAACATATTGCAAAATAAGAGTGTATTCAGGAAAATTTCTAGCAAACAATGTCTTATTTGACTGAAGAAAATATTAATTAGCAATCAATAGATGAATATCACGATCACTCCCTTGAATTATATGAAGGTATTCAGTAGTGTTTCGGAGATCAAGACATTGATGAGGAGTGTCATTTAGATTTTTCTTCAAATATTTCATTTTTTTAATTTCCATTTCAAGAGGAAACTTTTTTTTCTAAATTTTCAGAATTTTTTGAAGACCAAGAGCACACCCTTGCTGAAATTCATCATGAAGCAGAGCCAGTTGCAATAGAAGGATGTTTCTTGGTTCCTCCAAATAAGAAAGCTCTAACTTTTCATGATTTTTAGGATCTTGTGGAAAATTTGTTACAACAATAATGAAGGTCAATTTTGCAACATTCATTAATGAATTTGATCAGTTTCAGCACATAGATGAAACAATAGTTTGGAAGGAGGTTTTTTTTCCTGTTTTAAGTCATCTAGAAAAGCTTATGTTGCATGTTCTTCATGATCCTTTTGCAAGTTTGTTGCATCCATCTGGGAAGATTAATATTCTTGTATTTATGTATCATGATCACATGTTCAGTGGACACTTTGAGTTGCCTATCTTTTTTTTCTTTTTCCTGCTCAAGGAAAGTGTGAGCAGGATTCAAGTAAGTAGCCATTTGTTGGATTGGTTACACTGAAGAGATCATATCGTATGATTGTATATATATCTTTAGTACGAGGCTAGTTATCATCAGGATTTGAAGCCCGAGGTGAAGGCCCTAAGATCCCGATGGTCTGTTTCCATCAGTAAGTTCAGTGAGTAGTCAAGTTTTTTAGTCCAAATCAGTTTTTGTTTCAGTTAGTCATTTGAGTGTTTATTGTTTTATTTTGAATCCATTGACAAATGTATGAGGCTACCTTGTCTATGGTGTTATTGAAACCTACTAAAAGGATATTCCATTCCCAGTTGGAGCCAATGTTATTGTTTGTTAGTCACCAGTGATCAAATGTACTCTTTAAAGGTTAGTTGATAGGGTCGTAGGTCAAATTTTATAGTTTCAAATAAGTTTTCAAATAAAATTTGATCATTGGTGGTTTTCTATATCATGCTACTCCCTCCACTTGCTCGTGGTTATCAACACTCATCATGGTCATGTCATCATTCAAGTGTCTTGGGTCATTGAGCAGTTAATATATCATCATTTAGGTCATTATAGGGTTTCTCTAGACTTTTCATTATATTGTCATAAAAAAGAAAAAAGAGTCATGTCCATCACTTGAGTCACCATTAAAGGGAGTTATTAACTTAGGGAAAAAAATAAATAAAGGTAAAGGTAATATTTTCATTTCAAAAAAACTATGATGACTATGTTGAAGTCTCATCATTCAGTTTGTAAAAAAGATCAATGATGTCACCTCCATGGCTTCAGAAAAAATCGGCCTCCAGCATATAAAATAGCATTCAAAGCATTAAAATTGTTCATTTCACTTTCATTGAGCACCTCTCCATCATTGAGCATTATCCCAGCCCCCAGAGCATCAAAATTCATCCTCAAAGCACAAGTTTACCTCCTACGTTGCGCTTCTAGATCACTTATTCTGCTTTTGAAATTGGAGGAAAATCAAGCATCACAAGGGTTCATTTTAGCATTTCAAAGTTTCCATAATATCCTTGACAATTAATTATAATTTGGCACTCTTCTCATGCATCATTCTTCTCGGAAAATTCAGTGAAAATCCCTCTCCAAGGGTTTCGTTGCACTTTTTATTTCCATGTGGTTTTGCTTCATTTCAGTGGTAAAAACCTCAGTTTCCTGCTCTCATCCACTCACCTACACCTCACATACTCCCCCAAATCATTCCCCTCACCTATTCCCTTAATTTCTTCCATTTTTCCTACAAACCCTAGCCTATGTTGCTCCATTAACAATTTCCTAGGGTAGGACTGTGTTTTCCGAATTTTCACATCTTCCCCTCACTATTTTAAAGAAATTCCACTTGTATTGTGTTCCTAACACACTACCCTATCTCCCGTAATTTTTTAGGACTTTTCCCTAACTCCTATCCCCTTCATTTCCCTCCCTAAAAATTTTGCCCCATTTTCCCATGTTTTCCTAAGTTTCACCCTTTCCTTCCTTCCTATTAAGCTTGGGCTTCTATCATACAAACAAACATCATGGTAAATGAGAATAAAAAGTACAAAAAAGGAGGGCAAGTTTCTAGGTTTGAGCCAACTCAGACCCATGGCATATTTTTTAGAGTTTTGTGATCATTTGCTAGGGTTTACATTGCACACAGGGACAATCCTACTTCAAATTTACTTTCTAAACTAATGAAGATGAATTTCACAAAATTGAAAGATTTTTTTGTCAATAATAGACCAAATAAAAATAACCTCATTTATTTTATGCATGGGTGCTATGATTTGAGATAAATGCCTAAAATACAGTTGCTCTAGGTCATTTGCTGCACTTTTGGACAGGTTATCTTCAAGTCAATTTTTCAGGGATTTGGAGCAGGGGATTTCTATGCTTGATGAATCCATTATGTAGGCAACATCATAAGATTTCGAAAAATTCCACTTGTGGACCAAAAATCCTCTTGGAAGGCCTCCAAAATCCCTCTCAAAGACCACGATATGCTTCTATTGAGAGCACGATGCGCTTCTGCAAAGTTTTAGTGACCAACTTCAAACTTGGATTCTAAAAAAATGGGAAAGAATTTTTGAAAAATAGAGGACATCTTTATTCATAAAATATCAAAGAACAAAAACCTCTCTCATATTTTCAAAAATGGTTTTTTTAGAGAGATATTGATCTATATTTGAGCCCTATTTTTGCCAAAAAAAAAAAAATATTGGAAAATTTTAGCTTTTTGGGAAATTTTGGCAATTTCAGTTGTACAAAAGCGTAGCATGGCCACACTATGCTTTTTCTCAGGGGCTCCAATGGAGATCAGCCTTGCATGGATGGATGAATTTTGATGTGTACATCCCAGATACGCCTTTGTTTTCTATGAAAACTCCTCATTATGGAGGAAAACTCATAAATCACCCCAAATTTCATGTTTCTGCCTTTGTTTTTCAACCCATGCTATGCTTCTGGAGTAACCTTGTGGAAATAAAATTTTGAGTATCTTACAGGTGGTATTTTTCAAGTTTCAAGGTTCAGTTGGCTAGAGAACATCTAGGGCTACCTTATCCAACCTTCATATCAACAAAAAGATTCATAAAAGTCACCTCAAAAGCCCCTCCAAGTGCACGATACACTTCTATCAAAGAACACTATGTTTCTGCCAGGCATGCCATGTTTCTGTGTAGAAGGATTTCTAGACAGGTGTCAGTCAAAAAAAGGTCAAAGATTCAAGGTAAAAGTTGTCTCATGAGTTTTTTCATGGTTAATTAAGTCTATTTATTCTCTTCTATTGTGTAACCAGCTCCAAAAATAGAAGAAAAGAGATATGAACGCCTTATAAATAAGCCACTTCGAGAGGGAAACCTCCAATACATTACATAAATGAACAATTCTTGGATGATACAATTTACAAAACCTCCTTTCTATATATAGGAGTCCATGGGGCCATAATGTAATCCTAGTGGGCCACAATGTAATCCTAGCCGACCTAACAATAATAATTTAAGGGCACAATAATAACAAAATGGGGGTTACAAGGGTACAATAATAACAATAAGGGTTACACTAACAATAATAAGGGACTATACTAGTGATATAGGGACCTAACATGCCCCTCTCCTTCAAAAAAGTGTTGTCCTCAACGCTTGAGTAGCTTCGGGTGCTTCTGTATAAAATTTTCATCCTCCCATGTAGAATCTTCAGTGGGTAAGTTCTTCCACTTGATGAGATACTCTGAAATTTTTTGACGAATTTCCTCAGGATTTCAGCTTCGCACCATATGAATTTCAAACTCTGAACCTTCGTAAAAAAATGTATAGCGAAAATGCCACGATGACCTGTTTAGGAGCCTGAAAACAGACCTGACTTCCACAGATCATATCTCCGAAAATATTGCGAACCAAGCTCTGAAATTTTTATAAAAGCTTCCTCCAGATTTCAGCTTCGCACCCTAAAAATTTCAGCTTCTGAACCTTTGTAGAAAAAAATTTATAGCGAAAATGCCACGATGACCTGTTTGGAGCAGCGAAACCCTAGAATCCAAAGTCTATGATACCAAATGTTGTGTAACCAGCTCCAAAAATAGAAGAAAAGAGATATGAACGCCTTATAAATAAGCCACTTCGAGGGGGCAACCTCCAATACATTACATAAATGAACAATTCTTGGATGATACAATTTACAAAAATCTTCATATAGAAACCATAGTGCATAATGTTCCCAGTGGGGCTGCCAGTAATCCTACTAAAAATAATAATTTAAGGCCAATAATAATAAATAAATTGCAAAGGCTGCAACATAGTTGTATTTTTATACTTTAACAATAAGGGACTATACTAGTAATATAGGGACCTAACATGCCCCTCTCCTTCAAAAAGTGTTGTCCTCAACGCTTGAGTAGCTCTGGGTGCTTCTGTATAAACTTCTCATCCTCCCATGTAGAATCTTCAATGGGTAAGTTCTTCCATTTGATGAGTGATACTCTCCTAAATTTTTTAACGAATTTCTCAGATTTCACCAAGACCATATGAATTTCACTCCCAGTTCGTAAAAATTATAGCAAAATGCCACGATGACTCATGAGCCCTAAAAAAGACCTAACTTCCACAGATGATATCTCCGAAAATATTGCGAACCAAGCTCCGAAATTTTTAGACAATCTTCCTCAGGATTTCAGCTTTGTACCCTAAAAATTTCAACTTTTGAAACTTCGTAGAAAAAAATTTATAGCGAAAATTCCACGATGACCTGTTTGGAGCAGCGAAACCCTAGAATCCAAAGCTCTGATACCAAATGTTGTGTAACCAGCTCCAAAAATAGAAGAAAAGAGATATGAACGCCTTATAAATAAGCCACTTCGAGGGGGCAACCTCCAATGCATTACATAAATGAACAATTCTTGGATGATACAATTTACAAAACCTCCTTTCTATATATAGGAGTCCATGGGGCCATAATGTAATCCTAGTGGGCCACAATATAATCCTAGCCGACCTAACAATAATAATTTAAGGGCACAATAATAATAAAATGGGGGTTACAAGGGTACAATAATAACAATAAGGGGGTTACACTAACAATAATAAGGGACTATACTAGTGATATAGGGACCTAACATCTTCATTGTTGAGGGATCTTGTAATTAATCAAGGAGACAAAGACTCCTACTTGTTAGCTAAATTAGGGGCTATTGTTTCTAACTTCCCTAAAAACTAGGCAATGACTCATTAGGTGCATTAATGTAGTTTTTTGGATCATGTTTGGACCCATAGTGGTAGAATCTTCTCTAGTTTCTATATGTACTTCAAATGAAGCCATTGTATAGGTTGGATAGTTGATATTGCAGTGTGGAGCTTATGTACATCTTTTTACAGTGAAATCAAAGACATGTTGTAGCTATAATTTTGGGACTCCAGTGGTATGCTTATTGGCATTATTTTTTCTCATTTTTACCATCAAATTGAATGTTTATGATTTCTTTCAATCACATGAATGCCTTCATATGATGATCCTATGATTCTTTAAGCAGAATTCTTACTTTTGTGCTTTGTTTAATGATATTTTCATAAATTTGTTCTACTTCCTCTAATGAATGAACTCATATGTTATATGCTCATTATGATTCTCCATTTTTCAAACCCTATACCACAATGACAATCTACATGTGTTTCTAAGTATACCTACATGGCCTCATTTTCATCTCTGCAATTGTTCATTTGAAATCTGACCTTGAAACCTAGACCTAGGTTCTAGACTGACACTTCCTATCCAGCAAAATTCAAAACAAAACCCTAATCAAAATCACTGAAGACATTTTCCTTTCCATTCACCTAATTGACTGTGAATTTTCATCAATAGAGACCTCTCTAGTTTGTTAGATATAGTTACCAAATCTAAATATTGTTTTGAGGTTACCTCCTCCAGTCTCCTCTCTCATCCTTGGGAAACGGAGGGAGTGATAACATTTTTGGCATCATTATCGAGGAGAGAATGTTAAATTTTTCCCAATAAATAATGACAAAGATTAGATCTAATTGATTATGGTGAAAATTGGTCAGGCATAAGAAATTTGTGCATATTTCACCTGGCGACTCGAGTGTCGAAGAATCCAAAAGTTTGGAGTTTTCATGGTGACTCCATTGTTAAAAAACCAGTAGCTTGAAGAACTTCTTAGTGACTTCATTGTTTTCAAGATGCATTCAACTACTATAAGGTATGCTCCTATGGATATATCTCATATCTCTGGTTTTCCAAACCCGATGCCTTGCGTTGATTGGTTAATCTATCTTCCTAAATTTAAATATCAAGAAGGAGATGATGTTGCTTTGCATTTGATTAATTTTCATTTGCACATACATAGGCTAGGGGTTGAAATTCATGAATACTTCTTGATGAAGATATTTATGGTGACCTTAGAAGAAAGAGAAGGTTTTGGTATGAGAATTTTCCATCTGCTAGTCTATGTTCTCTTAAATATTTCAACGCAACATTTTGTGAAAATTATAAACAAACTTATCCTTCTATAGTGTTGATACAAAGTTTTTGTGGAAATTTTGATGATCTTTTTCAACATATGGGAATTGACATCTATGATCAGTATTTAATGTCTTATGAGATTGAAGAATCCTGTTTTGATTTATTTTCTCCTTAGGAGGAAATAGAAGAGGTTTTTTTCCATGACATTCAGGTGGATTCCCAATAGACAACAATTTCTGCAGCTGGAAATGAAACTGATCAGATTGTCAAGGATCGAGAAGAGAAGAGTTTGTTCTAAAACATATTGAAAAAGAAGATTGTATTTAGGAAAATTTCTACCAAAAAATGTATTCTTTCACTGAAGATAATATTAATTAGCAATAAATTGATGAATATCATGATCACTCCCTTCAATTATATGGAGGTATTCTGCAGTGTTCAGGAAACCAAGACATTGATGAGGAGTTTCATTCAGATTTTTCTTCAAATATTTCATTTGTTGAATTTTTTTTTCAAGAGGAAAATTCTTAATCTATATGTTCAAAATTTTTTGAAGACCAAGAGCACACTCTCGCTGAAGAGGAGCTAGTTGCAATAGAAGGACGTTTCTTGATTCGTCCAAATCAGCAAGAGCCAATTCTTCATGATTTTCACGATCTTGTGGAAAATTTGTTACAGACAATAATGAAGGTTGATGTTGCAAAATTCATTAATAAAGGTGATTATTTTCATCACATAAACAAAACAACAGTTTGGAAGGAGGTTTTTTTTCATGTTTCAAGTCATCCAGAAAATCATATGTTGCATTTTCTTCATGATCCTTTGGTAATTTTGTTGCAACCATCTAGTAAGATGAATCTTCTTGTATTTATGGATCATGAGCACATGTTCAGTGGACACTTTGAGTTGCCTATATTTTTTTTCTTTTTCCATCTCAAGGAAAGTGTGAGCAGAATTCAAGTAAGTAGCCATTTGCTGGATTTGTTACACTGGAGGGATAATATTGCATGATTGCATATATATCTTCAGTAGGTGGGTAGTTATCATCGGGATTTGAAGCTCGAGGTGAAGGCCCTAAGATCTTGATGGTCTACTTCCATAAGTAATTTCATTCAGTATTAGGGTTTTTGAGTCCAATTCAGCTTTTGTTTCAGTTAGTCATTTGAGTGTCTACTGTTTTATTTTGACTCTATTTCCCAATAGATGAGGCTACTTGTTCTACGGTGTTATTGACACCTAATAAAAGGATATTCCATCCCCAGCTGGAGCCAATGTTAGTGTCTTTCAATCACCAGTGATCAAATGTACTCTTTCAGGGTTAGTTGATGGGGTCCTAGGTCAAATTTTATAATTTCAAATAATTTTTCAAATAAAATTTGATTTTTCGTTGTTGTCTAGGTCATGATACTCCCTCCACTTGCTCATGGTTATCAAAACTCATCATGGTCATGTCATAATTCAAGTGTATTGGACCACTGAGCAGTTAATATGTCATCATTTAGGTCATGGTCTAGGGTTTCTCTTGACTTGTCATTATATTGTCATAAAAAAAAAGATTCATGTCCATCACTTTAGTCACCATTAAAGAGAGTTAGAAACTTAGGAAAATAAATAAATAAATAAAGGTAAAGGTAATATTTTCATTTAAAAAATACTATGCTGACTATGTTGCAGTCCTATCATTCAGATTGTCAAAAATATCAAGGATGTCACCTCCATGACTTAAGAAAAAATAAACCTCCAACTTATAAAAGACCATTCAAAGCAATAAAATTGTTCATTTCACTTTTATTGAGCACCTCTCCATCACTGAGTATACCATCCACCAAAGCATCAAAATTCATCCTCAAAGCACAAGTTTACCTCCTACGATACACTTCTAACTCACTTGCTGCGCTTTTGAAATTGGACGTCAATCAAGCATCACAAGGGTTCATTTCAGAATTTTAGAGTCTCCATCATCTCCTTGACAAGTAAGTAGCATTTTTCACTCTTCTCATGCATCACTCTTCTCAGAAAATTCAGTGAAAATACCTCTCCTAGGGTTTCATTGCGCTATTGATTTCCATGTGATTTTGCTTCATTTTAGTGGTAAAACCCTCAGTTTCCTAAACTCCTACACTCTCCTACACCTCACATACTCCCCCAAATCATTCCCCTCATCTATTCCCTTCATTTATTCAATTTTTCTTACAAACCCTAGCCTATGCTACTCCATTGAAAATTTCCTAGGTGGAGACTATGTTTTCCAAATTTTCACACCTTAACCTCACTATTTTTAAGAAATTCCACCTTTATTTTGTTCCTAACACACTACCGTATCTCCCCTAATTTTTCAGGATTTTTCCCTAACTCTTATCCCCTTCATTTCCCTCCCTAAAATTTATGCCCCAGTTTCCCCTATTTTCCTAAGTTTCACCCTTTCCTTCCTTCCTATCAAGATAGGGTTTCTATCATAAAAAAAAACACCATGGAAAATGAGAAGAAAAATTACAAAAAAGGAGGGAAATTTTCCAGGTTTGATCCATCTCAGACCCATGGAATCATTTTTAGATTTTTGTGATCATTTGCTAGGGTTTACATTGCACACAAGGCCAATCCTATTTAAAATTTACTTTCTGAAGTAATGAAGATGCATTTCACAAAAGTGAAAGAGGTTTTTTTCAATCATATGCCAAAGAACAAAAACCTCCTTAATTTTATGCACATGTGTTATGATTTGAGAGAACTGCCTAAATACAGTTCCTCCATGTCATTTGTTGCACTTTTGGATAGGTTTTCTTCAGGTCAATTTTTTAGGGGTTTGGAGCAAGGGTTTCAGTTCTTGATGAATCCATTGTGTAGCAGACATAATAATATTTCCAACCATAGAAATTTTAGCCCAAAAATCATCTGGGAAGGCCTCCAAATTCCCTCTCAAAAACCACGCTACAATTTTGCTGAGAGCACTTTGCACTTCTACAATTTTTTAGTGACCAACTTCAAACTTGATTATGAAAAAATGGGAAAGTATATTTGAAACGTGGATAATTTTTTTTTTCATAACATATAAAAGAAAAAAAACCTCTCTCGGTTGTGAAAAATGTTTTATTTTTAGAGAGATATTGATCCATATTTGAGCCCTATTTTTGCATAATTTTTTTGGGAAATTTTGGCAATTTCAGTTGTACAGAAGCGTAGCATGGCAACGCTATGATTTTTATCAAGGGATCCAATGGAGGTCAGACTTGCATGGATAGATTCATTTTGATGTGTAAATCCTATATATGCCTTTGGTTTTGTATGAAAATTCCTAATTTTGGAGGAAAACTCATAAACCACCCCAAATTTCATGTTTCTGCCATTGTTTTTCAACCCACGCTACACTTCTGGAGTAACCTTGGGGAAATGAAGTTTTGAGTGTCTTAAATGTGGCATTTTTCAAGTTTCAAGGTTCAATTGGATAGATTACATACAGGGATACCTTTTCCAACCTTTATATCAGCAAAAAGACGCATAAAAGCCACCTCAATATCCCCTCCAAGTGCATGCTATGCTTATGGAAAAGCACGCTACGTTTCTGTGTAGAAGGCTTTCTGGGCAGGTGTTAGTCAAAAAAAGGTCAAATATTTGAGGTAACAATTGTATAATGAGTTGTTTCATGTTTAATGAAGTCTATCTATGCTCCTCATTGTTTATGGATATTATAATTAATCAAGGAGACAAAGACTCCTACTTGTTAGCTAAATTAGGGGCTATTGTTTCTGACTTCCCTAAAAACTAGGCAATGACTCATTAGGTGAGTTAATGAAGTATTTTGGATCAAGTTCGACCCATAGTGATAGAATATTCTCTAGTTTCTATATGTACTCCAACTGAAGTCATTGTAGAGGTCGGATAGTTGATATTGTAGTGTGGAGCTTATGTACATATTTCTACATTGAAATCAAAGACGTGTTGCAGCTATAATTTTGGGACTTCAGTGGCATGCTTATTGGAATTATTTTTTATCGATGTTACCATCAAATTTAATTTTTATGCTTTCTTTAAATCACATGTATGCTTTCATATGATGATCTTATGAGTCTTTAAGCATAATTCTTACTTTTGTGCTCTATTTAATGAGATTTTCATAAATTTGTTCTACTTCCTCTAATGAATGAACTCATATGTTATATGGTCATTCTGATTCTCCCTTTTTCAAACCCTATACCAAAATGAATATCTAAATTTGTTTCTAATTATACCTACCTTTAATCATTTTCTTCTCTGCAGTTGTTCATTTGAAATCTGACCTTGAAACCTAGACTAACACTTCCTATCCAGCAAAATTCAAAACAAAACCCTAATCAAAATGACTGAGCTTATATCTAGCCTAATATATTTTCTTTTAAAATCACCTCATTGACCGTGAAATTGGCATCGAGAGATACCTCTATGTTTTTGCAGGGCTAGCTACCAAATATAAATATTGGTTTGAGGTTATCTCCTTCAATCTTATTTCTCAGCCTTGGGAAACGGAGGGAGTGATAACACCTACAAATTAATATGTAAACATACCAAGCTAAATACCAAGCTTCTCTTCCAAGGTATATATCCAAAGACCAAGCTTCTCTCCCCCTTTGACGTCAAGGGTAAAGGGTTGACCAATGTTGAATTAAGAATGGTATTATCTCCTTTTTTAAGAGGGTCACTATACATTTGATGTTCTGAATATGAAAATTGTATACTGACCATGCTCCCTATGAGCATATGTTGAAATTTCTTGAATATATTCAATGAAGTACATGACTCTGTGATTTAACCAAATATTACCTTTCCTATCACCAAAGACTCATGAACCATTACATATGACTTGTCCTATCCCACTGTTTCTTTACCTTAGAGAAACATATGTGATTGTCTAGATCAAAACTCACATATATACAAGATTTTCCTTCATGTTATCAGTGTATAGAAAGTAAAATGCTGAAATTTCATAACCACAACTCCCCATGAGACTATATTGTATGTTCATGTTCATTGTTACTATATCAGATGCAATGTCAGCAATACCAAATGAATATCAAAAAAACATGGGGAATCATTATCAAGATATAGTTATGCATAGATCCCCCTAAGATCATAAATCATTGATCATGTGGATATGATAATCATCATCTGCTATTCATGAGGTCATATACCTCACATTACTTCTGCATTCACCGTGAGACTGCAACAGACTGCATTAGGGTCACTATTCCCTATGTTTTTTACTGGTGTTCCTTTTCCTCCAAATATGATTGCAATTTCTAATTACGTGTTGGAACATATCACATATCATGGTTCTGTTCCAAATACTTGACCTACAATAAATGGCCTTATTCCAAAATGAGTTACAAGAGAAAAAATATCCATAAAACCATCCTTCATGCCTACGGACTGATCTTGACTTTGATCTAGGATATTTTCTTTCATATGTGTGAGTTGATTCAGTTTTCCTTTGAACAACACTATACTGGTTTTTATCATCACATTTTGTATGTGAATCCATGCGATTGTCTCCAATGCCAATCCTGATTAGAGGATATCGTTGTTCATTAATAATCTTCTCTAGAGATTCAGATGCCTCTACCCATTTTTTTATATTCTCATAGTCTTACTTTAGGGCCACAACTTCAGATTCTAATGTTTCATATTTCTTTTATTTTTCTTGAATTTTTTTTCTTATGCTTTTTTTTCTTCTATTTTTTGCTTCTAATTCCATCTTTAACATGTTTATTTCCTTAACCATACTATTTCCTTTTTTTAGTTTTTTTTTTTTTTTTTTTTGAGTTTATCAGTCTCTTTCAGTACTTTCATTACGTCATCTACTTCACAACTATCTAATTCATTAATTAACTGATCTTCAAGAGCCATAAGTACTTGATAATAACTATTAGAATATGAATCTAAATTTTCCAAGTCATCGGACGTGCTATGACTATTTTCATAAAGTAAAATATTTTCTTGTCAGAAAACTTCCTTTTGGAAAAATTATTTCCATTCTCTTTATTATTTTTTTTATATTGAAATTTGTGCACATAGTGACTTACTCTTCCACATGAAAAAAATTTAAAGGGAAGCTTACCTCTGAATTTTCCAATTCCTACTTACAACTTACTCACGAAGTTATCTTCTTCATCATATGATATGTAGCTTGTATCTTTGGGTGTTTCCTTATCTTTCCCTTTATATGTGGCTTTGAAATATACTTCTCTTATATATGATGGAGCACCTTTCCTTATCTAAAATGTTTTCAAGATTCCATGGAGTTGTTAAAGAGTAAGAGTCTTCAAATCCTACATTTCTTCAATGACGAAGACTTTGGAATCGAATTTTGAATTTAGTGATCTCAAAATATTCTAAAAAATAGTAGCATATTTTATTTCGTCACAGATATTTTTCATAGAATTAACAAACTCATCTACTTTAAGGAAAAAACCTACAGTGCTTTCGTCATCATGCATTTTAAGAGTCTCATACTGTATTCTAAACGATTGAAATTTAACACTTTTTACCTTGGTGTCACCTTCACAAGTTTGGATGAGCATATCCCACATTTCCTTTGCAGTGTTCAGCTACATGATTTTCATGAACTCGGACTCGTATATACTTCCCAATATGGCCTTTACAACCTTTGCATTGGTTTCATACTATTTCTTCCCTGCAGTGTTTGTGGGAATGGAGAATGGATATTGGTATCCACTTTCAATGATTGCCCATACATCGGATCCTAGTGCCTACAAATATTCTCTCATTCTAGCTTTCTGTTGTGACCAGCAACAACCCCCCTTTTTTATTTAATATTAGTAATAATACTAAATAAATGGGGACCCTTAGTTAAAAAATCCAAAAAAATCAATTAGGATTTGTTTGCCTTTTCAAATAAAACTTTCTATCATAAACTTATAGAAATCCCTTAGAAATAACATTAAGAAACACTTAATTTTATGATAGATTACGATAAAATTGCTCTTTAAACAAAATAGCGCATCCATAGCAAAATGGTATATATCTTTTATAAAACTGAAAATGCGATTTTGCGCTTTTGCGATAATGCGATCCCAAAAGCTTATACAATAAACGTATTGGTCGCAGATCGCATAGCGCAGAAAACATAAGTGATTAATGAATACCTTTGCGCTATTTTCAATTTTTCACTTTTGCGAGATTTGAGATGTGTGCTTTTGCGCTATTGCGCAATTTCTGCTTTTGCGCTATTTTACATAACTGCGATGGCTTCATTTTGCAATATTGCGATATTGCGACATTGCGATATTAAGATATTGCGCAGAAAATCGCAAATCGCAATGTCGTAGATTCATGTAGGCGCGTTGTCCAAAGGAAATCTTCCCATATATCAAATATGTTATGCGCTTTAATGATTAAATTAAATGATTGGATTGATTATTAATGGTAAATGAGATTGTGTTTAGATTGAAAGTCGTTTCACGATTAAAATATTATATTTCATCCGCTTTCACATTTAAAACAGTCTCATCACCTTTCTTATGCCATTACTCTCATTTACTCATAAAACGCAGGCACGAAGGAGAAAACGTCTATACAAAGCTTTCACGAAACACTATGGGCAAGAAGGAGAAGAGCTCGAGTTCTGAAAACAAAGAAATGGCTTCGCTGTATGCAGACACCGCTTGTAATAAGGATGCCGGTATATCCACTTGGGAAGGAATGTATAATCTGTTAGAGGAATAAAATCCTATGGTGATGAAAGTTGTAGCTACAGCAGGTTCCAGTAATACGTCTAAGGCAACCCTTAGAGAACTGGCTTGCTCATTTCTGCATAGAATAGCGGCAAGACCAAGGATTCTCCCATATACAGACATGGTGAGATGGGTACTGGATAGCACTGATATTTCAGATAGGCAATTTAAAACTCCATCTGAAGAACTAATCGGGTCATTCTCCACGGAAGACGTGAGGCTGATGTATAAGTTGTCGGAACCTCATGCGCCTTATAATAAGCAAGTTATGAAAGAATTTGCCAGAGAACATGCAAATTTGTCAAAATGCACACAAGAATGGACCAAAAGAGAGGAGCCATTGAAGAAAAATAAACACGGGTGGAAAGTACCAAAAAAAGGATGTTTTAGACGTTGTTCACAAGTTCAAACATCCAAGTGGGCAAATTGACGCAGTTTCTACCACAAGATAAGGTATGTAAGTTTGCCAAAATTTATCCTCTATAGAGCTTTTAGAAGTTACTGAAGAAGCTGTTGGAGGTCAAAAGTTCTCAGATAAACATAAAGCTCTTCTTGAGAAAAATCGGGAGTTGAAGAAGACTTGAAATAAATATAAGACAAAATGAGGAAACATTGACCAAATTCAAGGCACTTCATGCTGAGTAAGGAAAAAGATGTGGAGCGTGTTCGGCACAGAGGAAAATTACTGTGAAAGGTCAAATCGATAAAAACGAAAATACTTTGGCTAAAGTATGATATGAGAAAATGGCGAAGCAAAATCAAGATAAAATTGCAAAATTAATAACAGAGCAATAAGCTCAAATAAAGGAAAATGCACAAATCAGAAGGGCAGAAAAGGCAGCAAAGGAGGCGGCTATAGCGGAAAAAATTCTTACTGATTGTGTAAATGACAATTTACACAAAGCTAATTTGATTCCTGAAACTGTTCCAGGATATCTCCCACAGGAAAATCAACTGCAAACAGAATGGAGGAAAAAGGCAGAAGAAAGAGCAAAATCTATCCAAGGGCTGACAAGATTGAATTGGGACTCATACTGGATGTACTTGGTGAAGCCACACAGTCAGCACAGTGCGCTTAATTGTATCATCAATGCTACAGAGAAGATTTCTCCTACGCTTGCCGACTCTGTCTTTTCAGGACAGTTGAATTCTGAAGTCGGTCAACCGCATCTTCTCAAAACTATGCTAGATACGTGCAAGTTTAAAGAACAAGTTCATAGATAGTTAGATTTAGTTTTAATTTTACTATATTTTAGCCTAGGAAAAGGACGGTCATTGAACCGAATCCTTAATTTTTGTAATAAGACTATTTTTAGATTTAGCTAAGTAGTATTTAAACCCTTCTCATGCATTTAGAGAAGGGTCCTGGATCTTAATATTTTTGACTTGGAGATTGCATTTCTGTACTACATTGTCTTATATATTTTTAAAAAGGATCACATCTGGTGATTTTCATGCGGAATTATCTTTGAAGTGTTGCATTTCTGTACCTTGAAATTTGATTTTGCATCAGAGTTACTGGATTAGAGTATCACATTGCATTTGAAAGTCTTCAAGATGAATGACGTATTTCTATCCTTTCACTGTTGATTTCTTTTGTCTTATGATATTCGCTTTAAAATTGCTATCATTTATATATATTTGTTTTCACAACGCTTCCTTTTATATATCATTTCTTAGTATAATTGAAACGTTATCTTTCATAAGTGTATATAGATGGTATACAATGATGAATGCAATATGTTAATACAACTCTATTTAATTTCTTAAACAGAGTTATCTTTATTTGTTTCTGCACATTTCAATTTAAATAATAATACATTTTCATGGTTATTGTTAAATTGGAACAATCTTAAGTTGTATTCACATATAATTACCCGGGTTAGTGTTAGAATTTCTTTACCAGTATTTAGTTTAAATTAGATAGTTTTATTTCAGTTAATTTAGTCCCATTTCCACTCATCCAAACCAATCCATTTAGTTATAAGGAAACTGGTCCTTTAAATCCAGTCAGAGCCACCATACCAAACAGAAAAGGAGCTGTCTTAAGGTCTCGACCGGGTGGTTTTCCCCGATGTTTGAAGCAGAGATTTTCTAGGCTTCAACACTTTCCAAAAGACAAAGTTAGTTCCATTAAATAAATGCAGCCTGACATAAAATACTCCTTCTTGACTATTCATCTGGATGGATCTCCCTTTAAGAAAACAATCTCTTACTGAGGGACTTTCTCTGATAGCAATTGTTGGGAAAAATAATGAGATGGGGGGTGAATCAGTATTTTAAACTCAGTTCAACTTTCCATTTCTTATTCTAATTAATGTACATTGTTTTAATTTAGGAAACCAACGTATGTATGCGACTGTGATGAATACAAACAACGTATATCCAAATAACTAATTTATAATTTATTTCATTAAAATTCCATCCTTAACCAATGTATCATTACTTAATTATTAATTCATTAAGAATAAATTATTAGTAGTAAAGAACAAATAAATCATCAACACACAGGAAACATTTCAACACACACGAACACCAGGATTTGATGTGGAAACTAGATGTGGGAGAAAACCATTGTTTTCGTCATCTTTGTCTTCTTCTTTTATTATAAAGGAAAAAATTTTACAATAATGTATGGACGTAGACTCATACTAGTATGTAGGCACCCACCAGTAGATAGCTACAACCTTCTCTTGTTCTCCAACAACCACTGGAAGGGAGCTCCAACCCCCTGATCTCATTTACCAACTCCTACTGGAAGGGAGCTCCTACCCTCTGATCTCGTTTACTGGAAGCTATAGGAATGGAGATCCTTCCCCCTGAATATATTTACCAGCTTCCACAGGAAGGAATCTTCGACTCCCTCAATAAAGGATCCAACCCTCAGCAACCTGTGGAACGTGTTTCATAATATTTCAGACTGGATCCAACTAAATAAAAACATAAAACTTACAGGCCACCTTTAATCATATTTTCAGACTGTAACCACTTCCATCATTAATCCCAACACCAAATAATAATTCTAAAACCAATCACTGAATCAGATAACCCATTCACTAAAGCAACTGAATCATCAATCAATCACTGAATCTAGATCAAATTAATTCATTTCAGATCATAGTAATTCACAACCACTGATAAGTATACCAGACCATATATTGTTCATTAAAAAAACTATTTGCTTCCACTGCAAACTCTAATCAAGCATACACAGAATTTATATGTTAATGTTTTGAAGTACACTCGTGTATATACATGATTCCTTTGAACAAGAATTGTGTACAGTTATCAAGTCACTTACAACTGAGTCTAAATCACTGCATTATTGAAGCAACCACTGAACCAAATACTGAATCAATCACATATCACTGAGCCAATTACAGACCAAAACACAGTAACATATTTACTAATAAACATTCCATTCCATAACCAACTCAACCCAAATAGTATTGTCAAATACGGATTATCATGATAGATACATCATTGACAGACAACAACAAACATAAAAAAACTGATCAGATGTCATGAACAAACCATATTTCAAAACCCTAGCATGTATGCATAACTTTCACAAAGCATGTCAGTGTATGTACATGAATTCAATGCATAACACCATCTTAAAAATTTAGAATATACTGAAAATACTTTTCATAATATATACGCGACTACCCAAGAGCATATCCACGTGTGTAAGCAACCTTTCAGAGGAAAACCAACATACAAATTTGAAATCACCGAATCATACCTTCGTTGCAACCACCACACACACTTCACAAACCTTATTGTCACACATTCATGTCAAAGTATCATTATCACCATAGATCTATCATTGTTAGCTATAATCATAAACAGATCAGGCAACCATATTCATTAGTATTCACTATATTTTAAGAAATTATCAAAGTTGGGCCTCCTCCATGCTCTTTGTTGCACACCTATTTCAGTTCAGATCATTTATATAAAACCCAATACTTTCACACATAACACTTTGGTATCCATCTCCTTATATATTTGTAGCCTTAGCCAATACCTGAGGCCAATCCCTTAGTAATGTTGTTGGTATTACTTGATAGGATCAAATAACCATTTTCGCACTCATTACTATCGGCCAATAAGATGGTAAGTACCCTCGGTATTCTAGTTACCATGGTGCATATTCTATACACAAATTTTCTTCATGATACATGCCTATATACGCGACCTTGCTTTACCTAACCTTCAGCTTTAACATTCGTCTATCTCTAAAATTGACATTAATTTTTTCCATCGTCTATGTCACATATGTGTCAACTTACATAATAATCTTGTTACCATAATTTTGACATATTTATCAAGTAGGTTTCCAACAAGGACAAAAAATTATCCATAATGACAACAGTAGCATGATCTTGGTGCCAACTACCAAGGAAATGATAAAGGTAGGTAAACTCCATAATGACTAGAAAACATGAATTAAAAACTATTGGTGTAGAGGGAAGAAAAAATAAGAAGAGAGATAATGAGAGGAGAAACTCCACTAAGTAAAATAGAGAGGAGAATATACTATCACAGGAAACAATCTATTTTTTCCACTAAAATACACTGTCAACATAAAATTAGGAAAGGAAAATATTTGATAACACAAGAAGCTAAGAAGGAAAATCCTCCTACATTTTATGGATAGATGAATAAGGAAGTGGAAGTAGAAGCATGGTTTCTAGGAATGAAGAAGTATATCAAAGTGCATGATTACTCTAAGAATATGAAAGCAAGAGTGGAAATTTTTAGCTTGAAGGGTAGAGTTGACATCTAGTGGGAAGAACTGAAGAATGTTAAGAATATTAAAGAGAAGGAGTTGTCTTGGAGGAGATGTGAGAGATACTTATGGGAAAAGTACCTATATGTAAGGTCTTATGAAAACAATTCCAAGGGATTTTATAAGCACAAACTAGGGAATATGATAGTTGATGATCATACAACTAGATCCCTGGAGTTGATTAGGTATGTACCTTACCTCAAGGATAAGAAGGCAAAGATTCATAAGTATCTTAATTGGTTTCTAAAAGAACTCAAAGATAAAATAGAGTTTCATGACCCACAAACTCTAAAGGACACCATCTAGAAGATGACACATTGGTATGAACAATATAAGCATAGGATTGAGTCCTAAAATAATTGGAAAGAAAAATCCAAGACTGACTTTGGAGGAAAATGGCAGAAAGTTTCAGGGCATCATCCTGGAGGAAGGAATTTGAAGTATATTTCTCCTATCAGGGGTGAGTTTTAGCAAATATCTACTATTTTTTCTAGAGAACGGTTTTCTCAATCTATCGAAGAGGAAGCCAAGGGTTTCATAGGAGATCCGATGAAGTGTTGGAATTGTGGAGAAAACCACAAGAAGAGAGACTATTTTTAGTGACAAAATAATGGCCCAAGGTTTTTCAATGTTCATGAAGAAAACATAGTGAATTATGTGGCTCGAAGCATATCGCGCATCTATGCAATGTTGGGAAACATGTAGGTCAATCATCAAGCCTCAATGATTGAAACGAAAGGTATGATTAATAAGTGATTTGTTTCAATTTTGATTGACCTTGGATCCAATTTTAGGTACATAACTCAATAAGTTGTATAAAAGTTTGTGATGGAGAATACAACCCATGAAAAGTTCTATTTAGTCCAGCTAGCAATGGGGGACTAAGAGGCAAGTTGAGGATGTGGTAAAGTCATGCCCAGTAATGATAAAAATCACGACCACATTTTTAGATATAAATGTGCTACCATTAGGTTCATATAATGTTCTAATTAGAAAGGATTAGATAGTGACTCATAGAACTAAGGTCGATTGTTGCAAGAAGTCGATGGAGTGCCTCAATGAGGAAGGAGAAAGAATACGTTGCAGGGAAAGAGAAAACATGTGACAATTCAAAAAATCATTGCACTAAAATGGAAGAGGTGCAAAAAGAAGGGGTGTGAACTATAAACTATCCAAGTTACCAATGAATCAAAGGAAGAAAGAAGCAAATTTGAATAACACCCAATAAAAAAAAAAAAATGATGTGTTTTCTGATGAAATCCCATGACTACCATCAAAAATATAAATTGATTTATTAATTTAATTACTACCATATCAATGCCAATGTTAAAGGCTCCATACTGAATGAGTACACCTAGTATAATTGATATTACAATTGAAAGAAATGTTGGACAATGGATATATCAGACCAACACATCACCCTTGAGATCCCCTGTATTATTTGTAAAGGAAAATTTGGAACTTTGAGGTTGTGTACTGACTATATGAATCTTAATAAATCCACAATAAATAACAAGCACCCTATGCCAAGGATTTATGACATGTTTGAATAGATGAGAGGAGCCATGGTGTTCTCAAATATCGACATAAGGTTTGGGTACAATTGGGGTATGAACCAAAGATGAGGATATTCAATATACAATATTTAGAACAAGGTATGGACATTATGAATTTGTGTTGATTCCATTTGGACTCACAAATTCCCCAACAACATTTATACATTTAATGAATGAAATTCTCAGTCCATATTTGGACATCTTTTTGTTGGTTTTTATTAATGACATCTTGATTTATTCAAAAAACAAGGAGAAGCATGAAAAAAATTTAGCAGTTGTTGGCGAGGAAACAGGTCTCGCAGGAAAGACCTAGGTTCATGGGTTGGGGCCAACAAATGAGTCTGTTGTAGTCTAGAACCACGCCGGAATTATCACCCTACTCTGGAGAGCAGAGAGTCTCACCCGAGGCATGCCGCAACCACATGCAAAAGGGGAACATATCGATAGGAGGGGAAGGATCCGCAACTCATGATTAACATAGAATTGATTGCATAAACATAGTTATATATGTAGGAACATTCGGAGAGTAAACAGGTATTAAGAAAATAAAATTTTAAATCATCAGAACCACCATGCATGCATATAAATCACATAGTAGGACAGCAACTTGCAATTGTAGTGATATCTTCAACCAAATCCATAAGTACATAGCTTCTGCAAGGAGAGCTTACAAGTCTGATACAGACGCCTTATAGAACAAAAAGGTAAATAAGAGAAACCTAGGAACTACAGAGATATCATGCCTGATCTCCTTTAGCCGCTCTGCATTCCTTCTCCTGTCGCATCCTCCTCTATTTCTGCCGGGTGACTGTTATTTATTCACCCGCTATCGCAACTGTTAGTTCCTCTTTTCGTTCTTCTTTAGCTGCTTCCAGCTTCACTCTTGTTGTTTGCATGTTCTGCTTGCTGTCTTCTGCTGTATGCCTTCTTCGTCTGTGCTCATGCATCTGCTTTCTTCAGCTATATACCTGCTCCCTCGCAACTTCGGTAGCTCCGCTTCTTTCTGTAGTTGCGACCTGGTTGCGACTGCCATGTGTCTTCATCCCGCAACCCAAAATTTGTCCTTTATTAAAAATTCAAAATATTCAAAACATGTTTCAAAACAAGGGCCCCAATAGGCCCCGACCACAGTTTCTTGACTCGTCCCTGAGTCAATCATAGATCACAGTCTCTATCTCCATCGCCCCGCTAGCTCCCGTGGCCGGTTCTCGCTGTGCGCCTTCAGTGTATTGTTCAAACAAGGGCCCCAACTCCAGGACTCTGCGGAACGTTGTAGCTTTAAGCTCAGTGAAGTCCGACAAAGCTTGCTGCCACCCTTGCAGTAGTGAATCTATTTCTTCAGCAATCTTGGTGACAGCAGCCTCCTCAATATGTGTCGGCACCATCCCGAACACCGAGCTAAGCTAGGTTTCGGCCTTGGCGGCCAGCTGTTGCATCGCCCTGGCACTGCGTTGGAGGGGCGGGCGGAGCTCACGAATGACCCGTTTTTCCATGGCTGAATTGGCCTCTGTTTGTTGGATCTGTACTTCGAGATCATCGGCCTGGGCATATAACTGTTCCAACCTCACAACATCCGTGGCCTCTTGAATTTCCCTCAAAACCTGTTGTAGTTGTGCTGAAATGGGTTGCGCTTTGATGGTAAGGGCCAGTGAGCATTCCTGAAGACCCTTCAGGAGTTCTTGAGCCTCGCACGCCGTATAGTGGAGAGTTTCCTGCATGTGAGTGGCCCAGCCCTGCTTGGCTGCGACCTGTGCTGCATAGACAAGCGATGGATCAGGCAGCTCCAGCCATGCGGCTAACACTGCTTGAAGCTCCTGATTTTCCCTGTGGAGACTAGTGAAGGCGATCCAGAGGTGGAAAGCCTGGGATATGACACTCGTCTCCGAGACTTCGGCAGGCAGCAGAGCATAATGGGCCCCGACAGTCAAGCCAGAATTCTGGAAACACCCGGGACACATTGTTGAGCTGATCTTTTAGTTGTTCCTATGCGGTGAGAAGTTGGTCACGTTGTTCAGTAAGCGCTATAATTTGTTGCTGCTGCTCATCACACTGCTGCTGGAGCTCGAAATGAAGCCTTTCGGCTTGCTGGGCCGCCCTTTGGATAAATAAGTATAGCTGAGTTGTACCCCATGTTTCTAAGTTGGCACTCCCCGAAGTGCCCTGATCTGGCCTCCTTTCTTGCAAAGGTTGCCCACTGGCAACTGATGGAGTCGAGTGCTCTCGAGGGGATGGCGGCGGGGTCTGTGGGTGCGCTGAGTCGGCCATATTCAAGTCCGACCGTTGTTGCTGATCGGTGTGGTCATTTTGTGGAGGGACAGTAGGCTCAGGCTGAGCCTTGGCTGAGTCGGCATTAATGTGAGCCATCTAGGTAAATATAGCATATAGAGAGACTTGGGTTTCTCCCACGGGGCCGACTGGTGGTACTACTACTGCAGTACTGGAGTCAACTTCAGCCCCGTGGTCCCCACCAAAGAGTTCTCGGATGAGCAGGTCAGACACAATGGCAGATGAATTGGATGGAGCGGCTGAAGTGGTAGGTGGAGGTGGAACTGTGGATGGAGGTCGAATGTTAATGAACTCTGAAGGGTCAATAAGGGGTTCTTCATGTATCAGCACCCCTATATTTTGCGGCAGTGGTGGATCATCATCAGTGAGGTCCACCACCGGGTTTGCTTTAGTGGTGCGGGCCCGCTTGGCCAGAGGAGTGTCTAATTGATCTGGGGTCGGGCCCTTTTCTCCCATCGGGGTGGTGATTCGGCTTGTAGAGGTGAATAGAATAGTAGGGATGGGGGAGGTGAGAGGAGTTGTATGGGGGTGCGAGGTGGAACAAGCGAGTTGAAACTTAGAAAATAAATGGAACGAAGCAGCACTGCTTGAAATAACTTGGGCCGCCGCATTGAAATTGCGTACCTGAGTGTTGAAGTGGCAGACGATGGGGACAAGCGGCTCTAGGAGTTCCTATGGTGGCGCTGTTGCATCCGTCTCAGTAGGTTGTTACAATGGCAACATCCACTCAAAGTTGTACCTGGGGATCCCGTCACGGGTTTCCATCGTGACCCCTGGCCACGAACAGACTTCGTGGTGGAAGGTGGCATCTTCCAGCTGGAATTTCAATGGTGTCATGTGGAAGGTGTCCTCCAACACACAAGTGGTTCGAAGGTAAGTATGCCTATGACTTACCCCGAACCACACTTGCTCACCGTATTCATCTAACAGGTTTTTGGGTACCCGTTTCTGGTTGGTTACGACATTCGTCATTAACCCATACCAGCTCCGGAATGCTTCGGAATTCACCTGTTTGGTGCTCGGATCAGCTGACACCTTCCATGGAACAAACTTCATCGCGAGAGGCTGGCCCTCTGGAATATCCACTGGTACCCGGACAAGAGGAGTGTGCCATTTCCACATGGAAAAAGCAACGATCAAGTATCCATAAATGAAGCTGGTAGCGCGCTTGTAATTCTCTTCGCACGCATCACATAGCTCTTTCAACAGGAAGGAGCACCAGTTCAGCTTGGCGCCCTGAACGCAGTGCTCTGCAATAGAGATAGTGTCTAGGGTTCATTTTCCCTTTGTGTAGTGCCTCATTGTCTTGCTGGCAATGAGGTAACAGGCAAATTTAATCTAGGGCTTATTGAAAAGCTCGATATTGGCTCCCTTCCCTCCCTGTCGGGTGCCATATTTGCTATATAGTTCTGTGTCTCCTGACTTCCATGCTCACTTGGCAGTGGTCTGACATGCAGTCGAGACATCTGCACCATTCTATGAAAGCCCAGTCAGACGATGGATGTCTTCAGCATGAATGGGAATTTCCTTGTTCAGCCACAAGGACCCATTCTGAATGTGGCTGAGTAAGAAGCGAGTGCACTGCAACACCGGTCCTGTGGTCCCGAAGACCGAAAGATTTCGTAAATTCATGAGAGAGGATTGATGAAGGCCCCAAAATGCTGGTAAAATTCTGTTGGCTGCATGCCTGGCTATGCTGTAGTAGTGCTCCATATACACCTGCCAGTGGAGTGCCGAGAATTCAGAAGAGTCGAAAAGGTTGGCATCTATCAAGGCTACATTGTCGTATTTCCCAACCAGGGACTCTGTCTTGTGGATCCTGCTGTCGGACTCTGGTTCGAGGACGGAAGGGAGGGCCTTCGGCATTTTTTCTCAACGCTGATAGACGTGCATGATGTATCTTGGTTTCCTCTCTTGGTGTTGTGCGTCTGGATCGTTCTGTTGCTCTAGCTCTGCTGCAACTACTAATTCTAACTGCTCCGGCATTATCGTGCTTTTTTCCATGCAAGTTATGGAATTTCCTGGCACGAGCGAAGTTGATGAGACCCCATAACGAGTTAATTCCGGTTGGCATTCTTCTCTGTGATAATCGTGCGATCAATCGCGTGCCTATGTGTATTCTGACAGTTGCTGACGGTGGCATGGGGCAGTGGGTGAACGTGACGGCTGAGGTTACTGCAGATGATGGCAGAATGATTATGGTGAGGTTACTTCCAATTATGGTAATTTATGATTCAAATCTAGACGATCCTACGGACTCACACAAGTACTAACTGAAATGACCTAGACTGACACTAACACGTTTATGAATCCTACAGGGATGACACGCTGGACACGTCCCTCCCCGACCACAGTCGGTTGCGGTGTGGTCCCCACAACAGAGCGGTGATTCACAAGCTATGCAGAAAAGGAAAAGGCTACCTATGCTCATCCCAGTTGCGGGAGATTTATTCAGCTACGCTACTCTACAGGTGCTCTCGGCTGCGAGAGTTATTGATGAAAATTGAGAGGTACTTACTCCTGGTAGGGTTTCAGGTGTGCGCCATTCACCCACCCAGGTAAAATAGTACCGTCCAGCTGAGCCAACCGAACGGCTCCAGAATCTCGGATCTCAATGACGAAGTAAGGTCCCAGCCATTGCATATGCAGCTTTCCTGGAAACTTCTGAAACTTGCTATCATATAAGAGGACCTTACCGCCAACCTGGAATTTTTTTTTCTTGATGTGGCGGTCGTGCCATGCTTTCTTCCTGTCCTTCTGAACCTTCTGGTGAAATTCGGCCAGAAACTGGGCCTCGTCAAGTTCTTGTAGTTCGTGGAGGCGTTCCTGAAGCGACTCCTCTTCCGAGAACTTGAGGGATGTGGAAATTAAAAGACTTGGTACAGTGAACTGGGCAGGAACCACAGCTTCCCGCCCATACACCAGCTGGAAAGGTGTCTGATTGGTCAAACGCTTCACTATAGTCCGGTAGGCCCATAATGTAGTTGGTAGGCGCTCATCCCAATCGTCGCGTTGGGCATTGCAGATCTTAGTTAAGCCCTTTTCAAGAATTTTATTGAATGCTTCGAAGGTACCATTGGCCTGTGGGTGGTACGGGATGCTTTTATGATTTTGGATCATGAATGTGTCTAGCAGCGACTTTATCACATCATTAATGAAGTGCGTACCTTGATCATTGGTTAAACTTTTCGGGCATCCAAACCTGTTGATGATGTGTTCAAAGATGAACCGAGCTGTTGTATCTGCCATGTAGTCTCATACAGCCACTGCCTCAGCCCACCTGGTGAGGTAGTCAGTTGCGGTAATGATGTAACAAGCCTTGGAGTGCCTGGCAACCAGGGCTATGGGGCCTACAAAGTCAACAGCCCACTTCTCGAATGGTCGCAACACATGTACGGGGTGTAGCGGGAGCTCGTCCCTGTGAGAGGGTCACCCCGTCCGCTGACAGATGTCGCATCTCCGAACAAAAGTCTTACAATCAGCATGGATCGTCGGCCACCACAGTCCAGCTTGGAGCACCTTCCTCGCGATCGATTTCGCTCCCACATGCCCCCCCCCCCGCAACACCGTTGTGGCATTCCCACATCACATCTTTGCGTTCGTGGTCAAGTACGCATCTGCGCAGAACCTCATCAAGGCCCAGCTTGTAGAGTTGTCCTGCAATTAGTTGGTATTCGGTGGTGAGGATGACCAAGTGCCTCTTCTGGAGCAGGGTGTAGTCCTGAGGGCATTGCCCCGTGGTTAAATAGGCGGCAATGTCGGCCAAATAATCTAGGACAGCTTCGACTCAAAAGAGGTCATCATCTGGCAACTGATCATCGAGAGAGCCGTCGTTCTCCCCCGTCTCTAACCTGGATAAATGATTGGGTCGGACATTCAACCTCCTGGGCTTGACGATCACCTCAAATGTGAATTCTTGGAAGAGTAGGAGCCAACGATAGATCTGGCCCTCTAAGACAGGCTTATTGACCATGTATTTCAAGGAAGAGTGATCCGTAAAGAACTTAAATTTGCTGCCCAGAAGGTAGTGGCGGAACTTCTGGAGCGAGTACACCATTTCCAATGCCTCCCTCTCGGTAGTGGTGTAATTCTTCTCCGTGTTAGACAATTTGCGGCTGGCGAAGTAGACTGGGTGGTCAACCGTCATCTCGCCGGGTTGCGCTAAGACAGCCCCAAGTGCAATGCTGGAAGCATCAATGTGCACATGGAACTACTTATCCCAGTCTGGGTGGACAAGAATAGGCGTCGTCGCCAGCCTTTCCTTTAGAGTGTCAAGGGCCAGCCGACACTCCTCCGTCCACTAGAATACTTCGAACTTCCACAGGAGCTTTTCTAAAGGAACGGTGATCTTTTCATAATTTCAGATGAACTACCTGTAATATCCCGTTTTCCCAAGCAGTGCCCACAACTGCTTCACCGTTGCGGGGGCTTCCATATGGAAAATCACTGCGACCTTGGCGAGTTCGACGCAAAATCCTTTCTTCCAGACCACGTGTCCTAATAGGGTGCCGAAAGGGAGTGCAAAAATACTTTTCTTCAAGTTCAAGGAAATTTGCAACTGGCGACACCGATCGAACATGATGCGCAGTAGGGTGGTGTGTTTCTTCAGCAGGCTGTAGATGGTCCAATCATCCATGTAGACTTCCAGGAACTTGTGGATATACTCCCGGAAAGTAGCGGTGATGATCCGGGAAAACATGGCCGAGGCGTTCTTCAAGCCAAACGGCATCACATGGTACGCGAACGATCCCCACTCAATGGTGAACGTCATCTTTGTCTTGTCTTCTTCCGCAATGCGCACCTGATGATAACCCGAAAACCCATCAGTGGAGTAAGCTTCGTTTCCTGCAACATGGTCCAATACCTTGTCGCTGAAAAGAGTGGGAAACGGATCATGGATGCAGACGTTGTTTAGAATTCGGTAGTCGACGCAGACTCTGATTTCTTCCTTTTCCTTCTTATTCTAAATGAAAATAGGACATACCCACTTCTTCCACCGGAAAGATAACACCTGCGTTCAACATCTTGTCGATCTCCATCTTGACCTTTTCTTTAATCTGCGGGTTCAACCAATAGGGTCGGTACTTCACAGGCCTGGCGTTCGGATTCAGCACAATGCACATTTCCCCAAGGTCACCTCTGATGCCCTTCAAATCTGCAACTAATGAAGGAAATAGGTCTTCTTATTCCTGGAGGAGGCTGAAAATTTCCTTTGTCGTCTCCTTGTCCCAGTAATCTCCAACCGTAGCCAGTTTGGGTTTCGCATCCGTATCGATGTTCAACTTCTTAGTCTTCAGTGGCAGCAAATGGACGCCCTCAGTGGTTGGCTCATCTTTGATGCTACGCTCACCTTCCTTCTCTTCGAAGTATAGGTGTCGGAGGTCCTCCAGATCGTCATCGTCTGGATTGCCATCGATCCGCTGGCAAGCCAACTCATGCCTGCCTGCAGGATGTAATGGTAAGGTGTTCCCATCTGTCCCCGGATCACCAAGAAATAGGACCCCCTTGATTTCTTGTAACGCTTGGGACACCATCTCAGTTTCTCCCTCGAAGGAAAAACACCGCACAAATTTGCTCGCGACTTCCGGCCAGGAGCGGGTCCCTCGTTTTCGTTCTTCTTCTAAATACCATGCATGGGGAATGGTATCTAAAGAATGGAAAAATCGATGAACCCACAGCTCTTCTGGGTACCCTATGCTTCACCACTACGCCTCACAGGTTCTTAGGTGGTCTCTTGGATCCGAAGTCCCGTGGTACCTATGCATGCTGCGAGGTCTTTCGTCTTCTTTAAACCGTGCCCTCAAGGCCTCCGCCACACAACTCCACCGCGTCAGAGTGTTTCGGTGACTCTTCCACCACCATGCTGATGTGGATTGCAGCGCTACGTCCAAGAGTGGTATCTGCCTTCCTTCTGGTACCATGTCTTCTACTTTGGCAATAAAGGTGTTGATGGCTTGCATGTTTGACATGGTAGGATGCCCTCGGATCTCTGCACCAATCCAACGTACCTGGGCAATATACACACACCTCCACGTGCTGGTCTCATACCCACCCTGCTACCAGTCCTCCCATGCGAGTTACAAACCCAGCTCCAAGCTCTGGACACTGCGCCAACTGATAGAACTGGTCGCGGTCGGGTTAATATAATCTTCCCGCTTTCCTGCAGTCATCTAATAAAGGTGGTCCATCATCTGAGCATCCTCCCGGTTATCCACCGTTTCGGTATATCTCGGGCCCTGATATGGGTCAAGAGGCTGAGTGACTCAGACCTCTCCATCTTCAAAGATCATGAGCTCCTCTTTGAGGTCGATAATAGTGTAATTCTCGAAAGCCCAATCGATGCCTAACAGAGCAGGGTAAGGATCCATGTCCCCCATAATGTCGATAACTTCAAAATCCGCGTAATTCTTCACCCCCGCAATGTCAACCTTGACCCCTTCGAGTCGTCTGATTGGCACAAGGCAGTAATTATTTTCCATTCGAAGCTGGATCGGTGAGTAGGTCAGTCGTGGCCTTCCCAGAGCCTCCCACGTCTTCCGCGGCAGGATGTTGACGTCAGATCCTAAGTCAAGCATAGTGTCGCTGATCTAGAATCCCACGACCTGCATATTAAGCCGGAACTCTTTTCCCATCCGACGCTTGTTCCGCTTGATCCGCTGAACGTACTGGGGGGTTGTGCTCACCGGTTCCCCTGGTCCTGTACTCCCCTGCAGTGCAATTTCCAAGGTACGCTTCAGCTGCTGCCGCATCTCAGCATTGTCAACAATCTTGAGGAACAATTGGAGCCATTACTCAATCACGGTTCCTGTGGCGCTCTGCTCATCGGGATCATTCGGCAGGGGCCCTACCAAGCCTTCGGCTGCTCTCAGCTGAGAAAATGCCTCGACTTCCTCCTGGAAGAACTTCTTATGTGCCGCTGGCCTGATTAACTAGTTTGGGGAGGCTGGCCGGACAACTTGTGTCGGCTCCTTCCCACGAGCATCCTCCCCTGTCTTCTTACCCCCTCACGTCACAATAGCCACGTTCTGCATGGCCTGAGTTGCAAGCACCCGTGGCTCGGAATTGACCAAATTTGTGGCCCTCTGCCACGCCCGTTCCTCCCACTTCTTGATAAGTTCGAGGCATTCCTCTGTTGCATGGACATTTACACGACACTGGGAGCACCATGGGTGTCGGGGGAGGGGACATTCCCAAGCCACGTGACCCTCCTGGTCACAGTTGTATCACTTCACCAGACCTCGCCCCCCTGTACAGCCTCTGCGCATACCGCCTCCTCTCCCCCTGGAAGCCTCATTCACCCTATAGGAGGGTCGTTCCAACCAGTCCGCGAGTGCGTCGAGAGCCCTACACTGCTCATTGTTGTGATTCATGGAGGTACAAAACTCATAGTATGCATTGTTTGGGATGCTGGAGTATTTCTGCAGAATTGGGCACATCTGAGGTTGATGGCCCATCGTCCAAAAAATTTCGCAATATTCAATGGTGGTGGGATTTTACTAAGGGGGGAACCCCGCATACAACTGTTGCAGCTGGTAGACCCCCTGTGGATTCATTGCCGCGTCACCCCCTGTTGGGGGACCCCCCTGGATCGCCACGATATAGGGTCCCACCCCTGCTCCACACAACTGGGGACACTCGGTTGTGACGTGGCCCTCAACCAAGCAATGATTGCACCAAACGTTCGGCCAGGCTTGTCTCATCGGCTGCAGTTCCTTGAGCTTCTCAGTCAAACTGGCGATCTGATGTTGCAATCCTACCAAAGAAGGATCCTGCAGGGCTGGCCCCCCCGATATTCCTGAGGGTATCCCGCCATGGCCTCTATCTTCATGGCCTACTCCAAAGCGTCATGTAGGTTATCAATCTTCTGTTGAGTGAGGGGGGTTCTTGTCAAGGGAAGCAGAGCCTTGATGAACCAATCCCTCTGATGGTTTGGATCAATCCGGTAGTTGAGTTTCCCGATCGCGTCCTTGAATCGACGCATTAGCTCCCATGTTGTCTCTCCTTCTTTCTGCTTAATTTCCCAGAGCTTGGATAGACCCTGTTGGTCTGCCTGGGGAAGCTTGAATTCGCAAACAAAGTCTCGCTTAACATCAGCTATTACCGGATTCAGATGAGCCTCAGACCATTTGATGAACCATCGCAGAGCCCTCTCTCTGAGCGTAGTTTGGAACTCTATGAGCTTCTTGGCATCTGGTGTCTATCGAGCCCTCCATATGGCTTTGCAGAGATACCAGGGTTGCTCTACATCATCATTGCCTCAACCAGAGAATTCCAGGTACCTGGTGAATGACCCAGCCATATTTACTTGCGGAGGGTTGACCAGGATAAATCCTGCGGGTCCTGGTTGCGTAATTGTTCCACTGGGGAATGCAATATTACTAGTGATGCCGCTAGTAACATGTGTCGTTGTCGACAATGAACTGCTGTGCAATTGACTTAATGCTTGTAACTTAAGGAAAATATTATTTAACGGTTGGTAAAGTACCAGGCGAAGGCAGGGAGCCATGCTGTGCGGAGTTTTGGAAGTAGGGCTGCTTAGAGAGATGAATGCCATCTGCTCTTGAAACAACTGCTGGATCACGATGTACCATTTTCCATCAGAACTTTCTTCAGGCCGCACCCCTGCATCATCTCCCTTTCTCTCTTCGCTGGGCTCCCATGCACCCGCCGTACTCCTACAACGTTCCCCTCCCTTTCCTGGGTATCCGCCAGAGTTTCCATAATCCCTAACCTCTGAGGCACCTCCTTCTGATTCCTCCTATCGGTTTCCCATCGTTTTAGATCCCGCATCACCCTTTTTCGCCACCTGTCGGCGATCTGCGCCCGCCGATGTGCATGTTGCTCCCTCAACTTCCTTGTGGCCTCAGCATCCATTCCCCACTCCCCCCTTCAAAATTTATGCGGCATCTGTCCCTTCAGCCCTTCCCCCAGCACTAGAGGTTTACGCTTCCATGCTCGTCTTTTGGAATTATATCAGCCCTTCATCCACCATCAGAGCCTTAATCCACAGCGGAATCTCCTTAAGCAGCTTCCCTCTTAGCCCAGAACGGAAGATAGCCTCAGCCTTCGAGAAGGATTGGTAGCACTCTGCAGCAAACTCTACAATATATCCGTCCAAGGTGGTCTCTACCCAAAAATCTATCACGCAGGTCAACTCAGTGTTCGACCGATGCAAGGCCACCAGATCCCCATGCACCCACTTGTAGTTTATCTTCCTTGAACCGTCCCTAGGCACCCTCGCCTGTAACCTCCACAACCAGTTGTAGAGGTCACTAGGGAATTTTCCCCAAAGGATCTCGTAAGTATCACTAGAGGAATATGAAAAAAGAACGAGATCCTTGAGCACGTCTTCCTTTTGATTCGTCAACTCCACTTTTTGAGCAACGAACTGGTCCAAATGGTTATCCCACCATCTCTGTATTTCGCCTTCGAAGATCCTCGATACCATGATCTAGTTCCCCTCATAACATGCAGGTCCCCACAACGGAACCATTTGTTGGCGAGGAAACAGGTCTCGCAGGAAAGACCCAGGTTCACAGGTTGGGGCCAACAAAGGAGTCTGCTATAGTCTAGAACCACGCCAGCATTATCACCCTACTCTAGAGAGTAGAGAGTCTCACCCAAGGCATGCCGCAACCACATGCAGAAGGGGAACAAATCTATAGCAGCGGAAGGATCCGCAACTCCTGATTAACATACAATTGATTGCATAAACATAGTTATATACGTAGGAACATTCGGAAAGTAAATAGGTATTAAGAAAATAAAATTTTAAATCATCAGAACCATCATGCATGCATATAAATCACATAGTAGGACAGCAACCTATAATTGTATTTATATCTTCAGCCAAATCCATAAGTACATAGCTTCCGCAAGAAGAGCTTACAAGTCTGATACAAACCCCTTATAGAACGGAAAGGTAAATAAGAGAAACCTAGGAACTACAGAGATATCATGCCCGATCTCCTTCAGTCGCTCTGCATTCCTTCTCCTGTCGCATCCTCCTTTATTTTTGTTGGGTGACTACTATTTATTCACCCGCTATCGCAACTGTTAGTTCCTCTTTTCGTTCTTCTTCAACTGCTTCCGGCTTCTCTC
The DNA here is from genome assembly GCA_034641835.2 of Pinus albicaulis. Taxonomy (NCBI): domain Eukaryota; kingdom Viridiplantae; phylum Streptophyta; class Pinopsida; order Pinales; family Pinaceae; genus Pinus; species Pinus albicaulis. The sequence continues at coordinate 1,242,251,997 of CM076575.1, forward strand.
TTGTTTTCTACGTGTTCTGCTCACTGTCTTCTGTTGTATGTCTTCTTCGTTTGTGCTCATGCATTTGCTTTCTTTAGCTATGTACCTGTTCCCTCGCAACTTCAGTAGCTCCGCTTCTTTCTGTAGTTGCGACTTGGTTGCGACTGCCATGTGTCTTCATCTCGCAACCCAAAATTTGTCCTTTATTCAAAATTCAGAATATTCAAACCATATTTCAAAACAAGGGCCCCAACAGCAGTAGTGTTACAAATGTTGAGAGAGCACAATCTCTATGTCAAACTCAACAAGTGTGAATTCTTGCAATCACGGGTTTGGTATTTGGGACATATTTTTTCCAAGGTGTTAGTATTCTATAATCCATAGGATCTCAAGGTGATTGAATATCTCATGTTCCTTGCAATTTTATATTGAAAATTTTCTCAATATTCAAATTATTTCCAACAATATATATATATATATATATATATATATATATATATATATATATGAAAAAGAAAAGAAAAAGAGGGTATAAAAAACAGAGAGAAAAAAAAAAGGAAAGAAAGAAATAAAAACCCCAAAAAAGGAAATAAAACTGAAAGTGATGCAAGTTCAAATGCCACTACTCATTAGATAGGTTTTTCCAATCATATGGTTTAATCATGATTGGACAATTTTCAATTTCTGTTGATAGGTTAGAAAATAAAGATCTGCCAAATTTTTTAATCTTGGCTTATCAGTAGATAGGTAGAAAATGAAATTGACTCAACAGTTTAAAATGAGTCAATGGATGAAATAAGGTTAGGTGTTAGGTTATAGCTTTAAAAAGAAAAATATTTAAGGGTTTTCTAGTCCAAATGAACCCTGAAAAAAGAGGAAAAAATGTTAGATGATTATTTTGGGTAGGTAGAAAGGTCAAGGAGAAAGAATGAAAGGAAAAGGTGAAATTTATACCACCACGTACAGCATCAAAATATCATTTTTTCCTATGATGGAAGAAGATCAAAATATAGGGTGCTTTACTCAAAGGGTGGAAAAGGAGTTATGTTTTAAAATTTTGGATTTCAAAATCATTTAAGGCATACCCTATGTCTGAATTGTATCCTAAGTCCCTAGAGTTTTATTAGTCCCTTTACTCCATCCTCTAAACAATCTCATATTCATTTTAGCCTAAGTCCTACACTACCCCCTGACACTCATTTATTTCCTGACCCCACCATTACATCGCGCGTCCCATCTGCACTAATTGTCCCTCACTTTATCCCTCATCTCCACACACCTCCCCATATCTGACGGTATGTAACGTTTTTCGACCACCCCTCAACCTCTAAACTCAGACAACAAGGGGGGGTCTGAAATGGGAAGTATCTATTACCATCGATTCAGCTACGTGTCGTGCCCATGATACTTCACACCCCCACCTTCTAATACCACTCACCACTCTCAACCCCCTCCGAAAATTTGTTTCCACTATTCACTAAATTTCCACGCCTTTTTACCGTTATCTGCACCGTTGGTGCCACGTCCACTCCCGCCTATCCACTTCACCCAATCACATCACCTCTAGCCAAGAATTTATTGTGCCATAATTGGCCAAACCGTTATCCAATGGGATCGTGCCTAATCAAACGGCCACCAAATCACAGTTAAAGCTCAAATTTGGCATAATAGCAGAGTTTACTTTGTTATTACTGTCAATTTGTTGCAGGTTTTGAATTCGCAGGAAATTTATAGAGAAACACAGTTGAAGAAGAGACTTTATTCTTCAAAGGGAAAATTATCAGCTCTCTGCAATTCAATAGCAAGGTTCTATTTCAACTCTGCTCATAGTCCCTATTAATTTGTCCCTTCCCCGATCCTATTCTGTAACATTTTCCCCCTCTCTTTTCTCCCTTCTTTCATCACGTTCTTTCAAAATACAGTGATAATTAACCATTGAAGAAGCATGCCTCCTGAGAAATATTAGGATCCCTTTAACCCTATGATCTACCCTCAAGTAGACTTAGATCACATAGCCCTCACAGATCGAGATTACAAAATCCATGAGACAGAGTTAGACTTCGATTTATTCGATGTTTGCTGCTAACTCGAGGACAAGTTCCTTGAAGAAGTCGATGATATAGGCCTGTGGGAAACCAAATTTCCTTTTTATATCTTTCCTAAAAGCCATATTTTCCCAGAGTTCATCAGAAAATGCCAGTCATGTTATGGCATTAACCAGAGAGCTATATTTAATCCAACAGGAGAAATCTTGTTTTCTATTGATGCCCAATCCATCCAAAAAATGATGCAAGACCCCATTGTTGAGAACACCATTCCTTTTTCTCATGAGGCCCTTAGAGAGTTATACCAAAAGCTGGATTTTCCCAGCAAAGCTAAAACCTTAGATTTTTTCATGGCCACCAATGCCCCAATGCCTACCTAGAATCCACCTTATCCTTCATCTATCTTTCCTGATAGGACCCAACACATTGTTATTGTTTTATCTTATCTGTTAGGGTATCACACTGATCTGTGGGTGGATGAAGCCATGATTGGTTTCTTATCTATCCTTTCCTCAGATGCCAAACCTACAATCATGTTTAGCTATGCATAGTTTCTTTCTAATGTTATTCATGAACAGTTCCTAAAGTTTCAGACAGAAGAAATTTTTTTCAAAAACACCTCAGTGTTGGTGTACATGTTTCTCTATTTTCAATCTAGTAGGTTTCAGTTTGATATGATGAAGCTGAATGATGATTCTCAGCCCCAAGAAATGATTTTATGGACTAATTCACTGTTGAAGGAGCAGAATAATTACTCCTACAAGAACTTTGTAGACTTATTTATACATCCAGCAATCAGTGCACTCAGTAGTGCAACAGATCCAAGGATTAGTCGGGAAACCAAGAAGGTGATGCAGTTGACAGATCGGATCAGAACAGCTGATTGGTACCTCTACCAAAACTACATAGAGATTAGAGTTTATGGCAATGAATTGGCTCCATACAAATTTCCCAAATACCTCTCCATGAGAATATTTTCACTTGAGTATATCAGACAAATGATAAATGCAAATGAGGTGCATTTTATCTTTGCAAAGAAGAAGTGCCAATTCAGGATAAAATCACAGATTGGTCCATTCATTTGCAATAGTAGAGATGCAGGGGAGGATGTAGATAGAATATTAAAAGAGATGAATTTCACTCATAGCTTCACTTGGTCATATGATCCAATGTGAATCATTTCTAAGAAGAAAGTGGAGAATAAATCCACACCATACATTCATACCCACATATTGGAGATAGAAAAGTATATGAATCGGGAAGAATGGGCTGCAAAAACACTCCAAGAGGCAAAATATCAGGTCATCTCCACTTTAGGAATACAAACACCAACTCCACGAGAAAGGAAAGGTGCAACAACAAAATATGAAAAAGGAAAGGAACCAGAAAAGGAAACAGGAAGCAAAAGGACGAGGTTTGACCAAACTGATATGGACATTGATACATCTACCAAGGAACTCAAGATGAAATACAGGAAGAGAGCTAAGGTCCTCATGAACATTGACTAGGGAAGTGATAAATATCAGCAAACTGTCATCACAATCAGAGATTCACCAGGCTCATCTCCAACACGTGACCAAACAATTTTCTCAACATCCTTTGCCATTGTACCTTTCCAACAGCAGAATGTGCAGACTCCAACATCTACTACGACTGCAAGCCAAAAGGAGGATGATATATATGATACATTTACAGAAATCAAAAGAAAGAATGAGGTTCTTACGACCAACACATATAATCATTTTTGGAAACAAACAAGCAGGCTTCTATCATCTTTTGACTCTGAAAAGGGGAGAATGAAGATGGACTTCTTAGAATCACAAATCCATTAGCCCAAAAGTGCAGCATATTACAGGAAGACCTATTTTTATTTTGATATAAATAGCATTCATCTAATAGACCAACTGGAAATGCAGAAACAAACAGGAGAAATGGTCTCCTCCACACTAACTAGTATAGCCATGAGTTTCTCAAATTTGGAGGTGACATTATCCAACACACAGTCATGGTTGAAGATGGAAAATATTTCCTCCATGGCCAAAGACTCAAGGATTAAATCCCTGGAAGATTTAGTGGTGTGAATTGGGTACAATCCATCAAACCTATCAGAGGCAAAAGCACATGTTAAGAAGAAGAATGCAGACATAGCTGCTTTAAAGAGACAACTCAAGATGCCAGTAACAGAAGATCCTATGGAAAAGGAGATAGAAGAAAATGAAACACAAAAGGCATAAATGATGCAATTGATCCTTTAACAAGAAGAGCAGCTTAAGAAAATGGAGAATGAAATGGAGAAAATGGTAAAAGAAATATTGAAAGCAATAAGAGATTCAGTGAAGGAAGCAACAAAAGAAGCAGCCAAGGCCATGATTCCACTGCAAGTGCTCCCTCTTGTTGTTGTTCATTCAGAAATTTCTACAACTACAGGTACACCAAGAGAAAGTACTAAGAAGCTAGCTAAGGTAATGGATAACATGTCCTTACAGACAACATAAATTAAAAAGTTGCAATATCAACTCAGTAACCTACAAGAGTAGTTAAAAAGGAAAGATTCAGCAAATGCCACAGAGTTGCAGACTAGAAAAAAGTTAAATTAAGGTTTGCATAAGTCCCTTCAGGAGTCCTCAATTGGGAGCATGGTAGGAAGAGTAAAATAAATCATCTAGAAAAGCATAACTAACTCAATGAATGAGATCTGGCCATCAATCCAGATAATTTTCGAGCACAGGGATCTGATTCATCAAGTAAGTATTACAATAGAAAAGGAAAATGAGGAATTGGGGAGATAAACTTATAACTACTAATAACATTATCATATTTCTAAATTCCAAAAGTAGGTATGAATTGGAACCCCTGGGAGCAGAAGATAGGACAACAACTATTCAGGAAGCTGAAAAAATGTTAAACAAGAATAATTTAGTTTCTTAGGTTGAAGAGAAGTGCAATCAGCTGTAGATTGGAGTAAGCAGGTTATTCAACAATATGGAACCTCTGAACAAGAAAGGATTTCCATCATTATTTGTGATTAATGAAAAAATTATGGCAAAGTCAGATTATGTGAAGAAGTTGACTGACATCTCCAAGGATTCATCCAAGCATGAAAATATGAAGAACACAATGACAAGGAGAGATTTTTATGAAGTTCTTAGTAATTCTATTTTCATACGGCGTGAAATCAAGCACATTTTCCATGTGAAGCCAACTTTCATGAAATACATAGAAACTGATGAGATATACAGAAGGTTAATCAAGATAAAAATTCTAAGTCCAGAAGATTGGGAGAAGTTGTGTGATTTACAGGAATGATGACAGCTCAATCAATCATCCAAATCAGCAGGTCGAGTGTATTAGTACAGCACAACAGCATCAAATTTTCCAACAAAGTAAACCACTACAATGCTCAATAACGATTTCTTGAAAACTTGAATACATTTGTCAAAACATTTTTACAACATATCCATGCATGGGATGCAAATTTCAAATTTCAGTTATTTTGTAATAAATGAGTAGATTACCTCTTTTGATATGGAAATATATAGGAAATAGTTTAAATATAGCATTTTATTCAGTATTAGGTGTTGGACGCTAGATTGTAAGCGCTTTTCATTTGGAGTATTTGTAATTTTCAAGCTGGAGCATCAATAAAAAGATCGATTTGCAAGATTCATGTGTGTTGTTATCCAGGTGATGTTTTTCCTTTGTCAAGTTTTAATGTTTTCCATTGTTTTTCCTTCATATGTGTCATTTTAATTCTAATTGTAAAATAAGAAATTTAGATTAACATTTGTTGCCACAGAGCACCTTAATTCTGTCTATTTATACAATTTTAATGTTTTCTTCTGATGTATGGTTTAAGAATTCTTAATTTCTTTTAAATCATTACTGAAATCATTTTTCTCCATTTCATAATTTCACTCGGTCATAAAAACACCAGTATTCACGGCTAGCTTGCCTTGCATTTATGCTGGAAATTGATGCATACACCCATCCTATGTTGACTCCATAGCCCAATAGAAATTGTTTAAAGAAATCCCTTAAATCCAAATAAAAAAAAATCAATCAAAAACAACTCCCACATTTAATTTAACTAGCCTAATGTCAGAAAGCTTAAAAAAAATCTAAATCTTATATAGAGAGATCCCTCTCTGAGTCTAGGAGGGCTAGATCCTAGGCTTCAAGTGGTTTTGACGTTGTTCTTTATAATTTAGTCTTGCGAATATTATAAATTATAGAGCGATAACATAGTGGTGACCATACTGGGGACATTAATTGAAAAAATTCAATTTTCATCCGAATTTAGAGAACCCCGGTTAAAAATCACTATATGATACAATTTTATTTTAAGATTGGTTTCTTTTAGTTTTCAATAATCAGTTTGTTTGTGATTTTGAACTAAATTCTAGCTCCCAAAATAATATCCACTAGATCCCATCCAGATCCCAATCCTCCTCCTATTGTAGACAATCTTGAGAAGATCTTGAGGAAAACTCCCAGAACTGAAAGTCAAAATAGTAGTCGAGTTCTCCACGGATCTAGCTCCCTACCTGAAAGCTTTGTCACTTTGCAAGACATACAATTTGATTTTTATTTTGAACAAGGTCTTTTGAGAACCAAATATAAGAATTGGACTGACCATCTAGTTTTTTATCCATCTATATTACATCGAAGTCCAGTAAGAGAATCCTACTCCTAGCTTTAATCTAATATCTAGCTTCTCTAGGATTTTGATACTCTTCAAGATCTAGTGACTGAGTTTACTTCCATGGTTGATGAAGCCTACCTCGAACAATATGTAGAGTTAATTTCCTTAACCATAGCATATTCTTCAATTTCATCTCAAACAATTCCTCTTAGGTTAGTTATTCCTAAACCTTCCACCATCCCTACCCCTACAGTTTCTCATCCCCATACTCAAATTCCTACACAAAATTTTTCTCCCACTACCTCTACCCACCCAACTTCATCCATCGTTCATTTCCCTCCACCACCTCCACCAATCATGGCAGCCAGATATGCCCCATTGGCTCTGCAAACAACTTTACCCCCTATGCCCCAGGATTATCAATATAAGATTCCACAATTTGATGGGACTGGTCCTGTGACTGCTCAACAACATATTGATAAAATGAATTATTGTTTTGATTTACAAGAAGTTGATGATGACAATGTCAAATTGAGATTGTTTGCTCAGAGTTTAGGAGGTGAATTCAAAAAATGGTTTAAAGGTTTAACTGATAATAGTATTCATGATCTCCTTGCTTTTCACCAAACATTTATAAACAGATGGGAAATCAAGAAAAATCCACTACATATTTTGTCAGAATATGAGACTATTAAGAGGTCGCCATGAGAGAGTGTATAGGACTACTGCACTAGATTTAAAAGCATATACAATGCACTCCCTACCCACATGAAACCACCTCAAGGGTTAGTATTGGTTAAATTCCCAGATGGATTTGACTCAGACATGGCCTATCAACTTAAGGAAAGAGACTCATCAACTTTAGAAGAGATGCAAAAATATGTTGTGAGTGTAGAAGCTAATTTATTAGAAAAATGAACTAGGATGAGAGCTGAGAGGAGAGTCACAATAAGATAAGAACCCAAAGCCTCTACATTTGATGCCAAATTTGAAAATTTGGTAAGGACCATAGAAAGGATGATGGAGAGAATTAGTCTAAAAGAGAGAGCCCTACCCAGAGAAAATCAACCAGCTCCCCAAAATCAAAATCATAACCCAAGAATAAACCCTCCTCCAAGTAGATAGAGATACCAAAGAGGTCATGATCAACACATTAGGCCTCCTTTTCAAGAAAACTATGTTGATGAAGATGAACAAATAGTGGAGGAAGTTGAGAAAAAACAGAATAATTTGATGGGAATTAATGAAGATGATTCTATTTTTCTCATTGAAAAAGAACAAGAATTGTTTTCATTAACCCAAACAGAACTCGAATCCAAAGAATCTGATGATTACAAACTTGGTTTTCAGAATGTTATTTTGGATTTTCACAGACAATACAATTTGAGAAGCAAGAAAATTTAGATAATTCTAATAAAAAGAATTCAGAAAATTCTCCCAGGAAATTATCTAAATCTAAAATTAAGAAAACAACAGAAAACACAAAGAAAAATGTAAATAACTCATAAAAGAAAAACAAAGAAAACAGTACCAAGAAAACAATAGATACCCCTGCTAGAAATGCTCAGGAAGACATTCCTAGTACAAGCAAACAAACTGAAATTACCCAAAAGATAGTGGCTAAGAAAATTTATTTATCAAACCTGTTGAAAACTAAAACACTATTCAGTATTGAGATTGAACTTTCAAAAGTGAAGATATATATCCCACTCACTGAATTTATCAACAAAAATTTATACAAATCTCAGGTCCTAAAAGTGTTAAATATAGGGGAGGTTTACTGTCAAATTAAGTGATAACCAGCCTGAAATTTTGTTTGGGTCAGAGGTTGATGGAAAACCCTAGGAAGGAGGAGTCCCTTCTTTTTATGTCAGTTTAAACGTTCATGACAAGATTCTTCATAACGTCATGTTGGATTAAGGCGCTTCACGCAACCTTATGCCAAATATTGTCATGGAGAAACTTAACCTTGAAATCACTAGACCTTATAAATACTTATACTCTTTTGACTCTATTAAAGTTAGGTGCCTAGGTCTGATTAAAGATATTTGTGTCACTCTAGCTCAGATACCTACAAATATTTTAGTGATGGATATAGTTGTAGCTGACATAACCCCTAAATATGGAATGATTTTATCTCGCTCATGGGGAGAAAAAGTACAAGGAACCCTGCAAATGGACATGATATACGCAATCATTCCGGTGTTTGGTCAATCAAGAAGAATATATAGGGAAACATTAATGAAATACATGGTAAATAGCCAATAAAAACCTCACAATTACCCTCTGTACTATGTTCACCCTAACCATGATTCTTTCATTTTGTATAATGATGGATTCATTGATTCACAAGTTTCTCATATAGAAAATGATTACACAAAGAATAATGACAATCAAATACAAACAGAACAACCAGATCCAGCAAATGAACCTCTTTGGAACATGATTTTTGATGGCTCATGTGGCAAAGATGGCTCAGGGGCAGGCATTTGGGTGTATAATGCAGGAAACAATAGTGCACAAGGTCATTCATACAAGTTAAATTTCCAGTGCACAAACAACATTGCATAATATGAAGCTTTGTTTTTGAAATTACAGATTTTGAAAATATTAGGAGAAAAAAGGATCTATGTACATGGTGACTCTGAGCTAGTAATAAAACAAATAAAAAATATATGTGTAGCAAAACATCCAAGATTAAGAGCCTATAGAAATGATGGCCTTGATTTCTTGAGAACATTTGATGAATATGATTTAGCAGTAATTCCCAAAATTCAAAATGTCCTAGCAAATGGCTAGGCTTTTTTAGCAAGTACCTGTAAACTGCCTCACCCAAATAAACAGTATACAGTAGAGGCCAATCATTGTCCTTCTGTGCCAGATAACATGAGGTACTTGCAGGTTTTTGGCAGTGACAAACAAATCGAAAGCTTCCTACAATCTAAAGATGAATTTAAAGACAATAATATAGACATGGATTGTGAGGAAGATAGCCTTACTGATGAACAAAGTATTGAGGAAAAAAAACTGTTGTTCTAGAAACTGATGTTTTAGATGTAAATACTGATGTAAATATTCCAGATAAAAAAACTGTACATAACACAGAAAATCAAAAAGACCTGAAAAAGAAGAATTCCAAATATTCCAAATCAAAGACAATAATATGCCTAGAGGTTTGGTCCCTTTAGAGGAATTATTTGACTTTAATTATGTGGAAACGAAACCCAAAATGTAACCAACTAGAACAAATATTGAAGAATGTAATATAGTCATTGAACAGAACCCCAAAATCATCAAACTGTCTAAATCTCTGCCTATTATTACAAAAAGAAGATATATAGCCCTATTCAAAGAATTCATTGATGTGTTTGCATGGAGCTATGAGGATTTAAAGTCTTATGATACAAGCATCATAAAACATAAGATTCCAATCAAAGAAAATAAAAAACCTTTCAAATAGAAATTACGCAAAATAAACCTTGTATTGATGCCTTTGGTTGAGAAGGAAATAAAGAATATTTATGAATCAAAAATAATAGTACCACTCAGATATTCCAAATGGGTCTCCAATATTGTGCCAACCAGAAAGAAAACGGGTGAAATTAGACTCTGTATTGATTTTAGAAATCTTAATAAAGTATCTCTCAAGGATAATTACCCTTTACCAAAAATGGATCACATATTGCAAAGGGTAGTATGTTCCAGTATAATATCTTTGTTAGATGGTTTTTCTAGTTATAATCAAGTATTAGTACATCCTAATGATCAAGATAAGACAACTTTTACAACTCCTTGGGTAACTTTCATGTATGTTAAAATTCCCTTTGGATTAATGAATGTTGGAGCTACCTTTCAAAGGGCCATGGACATTGCATTTGTTGATGAAATTGGCCACTTTAATGTAATTTTTTCGGATGACGTTATTGTTTATTCTAAAACAGATGAAGAAAATTTAGCACACTTGAGAAGAGTTTTTGGAAAATGCAAAAAATTTGGAATTTCCCTGAACCCTAAGAAGATATTATTTGGATTGGAAGAAGGAAAACTATTAGTTCACATAATTTCTCATGATGGAATAAAAATCGACACTAGAGGAATTTAAGGAATATTAAAAATCAACCATCCCAAAAATCTTAAGGAACTCCAATCATTCATTTGTAAAATCAACTTTCTAACGAGATTTATACCAAACTTAGCAAAACTTTTGAGGAACATTACCAATATACTCAAGAAAGACTCGGAAATTAAATGGACCATAGAAGCAAAAGAGTCTTTTGATTCAGTCAAGCTAGCATTGAAAAAAGCCCCAATCCTAATCATTCCATATTTTACTAGAGATTCTATGATTTTTTCTTTTTCTTTTGAACATACTATTGTTGTTGTTTTATTGCAGAAAAACAGTGAAGGACACGAGCAATCAATAGTTGTTTTCAGCAAGGCATTAAGAGATGCATCATTGAAATATAATATCATGGAAAAACAGGCTTTCACCTTGATGAAAGCATTGAAAGATTAAGGAGTCTACATTATACATTCACATATCATTTCTTATGTTCCAAACGCAGTTGTCAAAGATATCTTAACACAGAATGGTCCGGATGGAAAAAGAGGAAAATGGATTGCAGTGATCTTAGAATATGATTTGGAAATCAAACCTACCAAGTTGGTTAAATGCCAAAGACTAGCTAAATTGATGGCAGAATCTAACTTTCATGTAATATACATCAATATGGTACATTCATTAGATGACCAAGAGGAACTAGCGACTCCACCGATTGATGAAGCATTCCTGAATTCTCCATGGTATGCTGATATTTTGTATGTACTATCAAATCTGAATGTTCCTCCTAGTTTTTCTAAAACAAAGGCTAGATTTATGAAACATAAAGATATTAAATTCCACATTTTGGACAATGTTTTGTATTGGAAATATATTGGAGGTATTTTTATTAAATGTTTGTTGAAGGATGATGCAGATAGAATTATGCAGGAGTTCCATGGAGGTGACTGTGGTGGCCATCTATACTGGAAAACCACTGCTAACAAGATCATGAGAGCTAGTTTTTATTGGACCACCCTTTTTCCTAATGTCCATAAGATGGTCACTGCTTGTCATAAATGTCAAATATTTGAAGGAAAGAGAAATATATTGCCCTTACCCCTGAAACATATTTCTGTAGAGAGCCCTTTCCAGCAATGGCGATTAGAATTCATTGGAGAAATTCATCCCCCACCCTCTTCCCAACATAAATGGATCCTCACCGCTACAGATTATTTCACCAAATGGATAGATGCCACCCCTTATAGAAATGCCACTGACTCTGTCATATTAAAATTCATAGAAACCAATATCCTTTCTATATTTGGTTTTCCTAGAAAAATCATTACAAACAATGATGCAGCCTTTAAGTTCAAAAAGATGGTTTATTTCTGTCACGGGTATCATATAACATTGGGGCATTCAACAACCTATTACCCTTAAGGTAATGGAATGGTTGAATCTTCAAATAAAATCCTGGTCAACATGATTAAAAATCTTTTGGAGGAGAATAAGAAATCATGGCACAATAAATTGATCAACGCTCTTTGCGTTGATAGGATTTATACAAAGAAATCAATTGGTATGTCCCCATACCAATTGGTTTATGGAATGGATGCAGTGTTTCCTTCTTCCTTAGGACTTCCAGTAATGAATATAATCCAATAGATTCAAGCTAAACCAAATGACATTCAGAGAGATATCAATGACACCATACAATTTCAACAGTCCAGAGAGGAGGTTTACAATATAACACAAGTAATTCAAGAGAATATAAAAAATATCTTTGACAAGAGAACCAATGCCAATGATTTCAACTTAGGAGATAAAGTTTTGAAATGGGATTCCAGAAGAGAGGATAAAGGTAAGCATGGAAAGTTTGACAATATTTGGAAAGGTTCGTACATCATTGATGCTTTCAGGGGAAATAATGCTTATTTTCTCAAAGAGTTGGATGGAACAGAAGTAAATGGAGGTCCTGTCAATGGCAGGATGCTGAAACATTATTTATTTTAAAAATTTAGGTTGATTTTTCATCATTGTAAATACCACAGTCTTACAGCTTTCAATAATTCATTGGACAAGGTTGAAGCCCAAAGTGAAGGACCTAAGCCTAATTCGATGAGAAGCTTCAAACACATAAAAGAAATCAGTTGAAGATGTTGCATAAAATGGAGCATTCAAGGCTACTCGTCTTAGGTTCATGACACTTCATTTGGAGAAGTGTCATCCCCAGCTGGAGCCACTGTTAGTATCCTATAATCCATAGGATCTCAAGGTGATTGAATATCTCATCTTCCTTGTAATTTTATATTGAAAAGTTTTCAATATTCAAATTATTTCCAAAAAAAGAAATATATGAAAAAGAAAAGAAAATTAGGGTATAAAAAACAAAAAAAATAAAGGAAAACATAAAGAAAAAACCCAAAAAAATAAATAAAGCTGAAAGTGTTGCAAGTTCAAATGCCACTACTCATTAGATATATTTTTCCAATCATACAGTTTAATCATGATTGGAAAATTTTCAATTTCTATTGATAGGTTAGAAAATAAAGATCTGCCAAACTGTTTAATCTTGGCTTATCAGTAGATAGGTAGAAAATGAAATTGATTGAACAGTTTAAACTGTGTCTATGGATGAAATAAGGTTAGGTGTTAGGTTAGAGCTTTTTTTTAAAAATGATTTAAGGGTTTGCTAGTACAAATTCACCCTGAAAAAAGAAGAAAAAATGTTAGATGATTAGTTTGGGTAGGTAGAAAGGTCAAGGAGAAAGAATAAAAGGAAAGGGTGAAATTTATCCCACCAAGTACAACATCAAAATCTCATTTTTTCCTATGATGGAAGAAGATCAAAATATAGGGTGTTTTACTCAAAGGGTGGAAAAGGAGTTATGTTTAAAAGTTTGGATTTCAAAATCATTTGAGGCATACCTTATGTCTGAATTTTATCCTAAGTCCCGAAACTGTTATTATTCCCTTTACGCCATCCTCTAAACACTCTCATATTAATTTTATCTGAAGTCCTAAACTACCCCACAACACTCATTTATTTCCTGACCCCACCATTACGTCGCACGTCCCATCCGTGCTAAATTTCCATCACTTTATCCCTCATCTCCGCACACCTCCCCACATCTAATGGTCTGTAAAGTTTTTTGGCCCCACCTCAACCTATGAATTTTCAAACAACGGGGGGATCTGAAATGGGCGGTATCTATTACCACTGATTCAGCTGTGTTGCGCCCACAATAGTTCGCACCCCCCCTCCCCCCCCATTCTGATACCGCTCACCACTCTCAACCCACTCCAAAAAGTTGTTTCCACTATTCAATAAATTGTCATGTCTTTTGACCATTATATGCACCGTTGGTGCCACGTCCACTCCCACCTATCCACTTAACCCAATCACATCATCTCCCGCCAAGAAGTCGTTGTGCCATAATTGGCCAGAACATTATCCAACGGACCCGCGCCTAATCAAACGACCACCAAATCACAGTTTAAAGCTCAAATTCGGCATAATAGCAGAGACCAGTGTTACCGATGAAATAGGTAACCGCACTGTTACCTAATTTTTTTTTGTAGCATAAAAAGCACCCGATTTTGAAAAGTGGTGATGCAGAATCACCTTTTTTTTTTTGGAGCACATTTTCGACACTCTAATATTTTTATTTATGAAGAATGAATATTTGCTTTAAAATTTTAGTGATTTTCATGCTAATTTTGAAACGTATTGATGCAGCATCAACTTTTTTTTTTTAGAGCGGTGATTTTCATGCTAATTTTGAAACGTATTGATGCAGCATCAACCTTTTTTTTTAGAGTGGTGATTTTCATGTTGGTAATAAAACACAAAACTTAGATAAATATATATATATATATATATAAACAATAAAAAAAACCAATAAAAATGTAAAAAAAAACAAAATTAACTCGTAAAAATTAAAAAATTAAAAATAAATAAATAAATAAACCAAAAAACACAAAAATATTCGAAAATTATATCAAAAGAAATGACAAAATTTGAAAAAAAAAACACATAATTTAAATTAAAAAAACCATATAATTAAAAAAATTAAAAAAAAAAATTAAAAATTAAAATAGAGAATTTAAAAATAATTTAAATTACAAAATTAAAATTTAGATTAAAAAAAACAATACAAAAAAAAAAAATTAAATTTAAAAATTAAAATTAAAATAATAATAATAAGAAAAAAAAATACAAATTTTAAAATTTAAAAAAAAAAAACAAAAACAAAAACAAAAAACCATGTGCAAATAATTAAAAAACAAATATCCATAAATTTACTGTTTTTTTTTTTAAATGAAACAATTTATAAATTTTAAAAATGAAAAACTAAATAAACTAAAAGATTAAAAAAAAAATTTAAAATTTAATAAATAAATTTTAAATTTTAAAAAATAATTAATCTAAAATATTAAATTAAAAAAAAAAAAACAAAACAAACAAAAAACAAAACAAAACAAACCAAAAAAACAAAAAACAAAAACAAAAACAAAAAAAATTAAAACAATTTAAATTTAAAATAAAAAATTTGAATTAAAAAACAAATAATTTTAAATTTTTTGAATTTAAAAAAAAAATCAAATTAAAAAATTAAAAATAAAAAATAAAAAATTAAAATTTAAAAATTTAAAAAAAACAATTTTTTGATCGTGGTGGCGCCGCCAATCGGCCTCCCGCCCAAGTGGCGACGGATGTCGACTGCTGGGCGGGAGGTCGATTCCGAGAATCACCCTCCCGCGGCTGGAGGCCGATTCCGGGAATCGCCCTCCCACGGTGGGAGGCCGATTCCGGGAATCGCCCTCCCGCGGCGCGGGAGGCCGATTCCGAGAATCACCCTCTCGTGGCGGGAAGCCGATTCTGGGAATTGCCCTCCCACGGCGGGAGGCCGATTCTGGGAATCTCCCTGAGGCCGATTCCGGGAATCTCCCTAAGGCCGATTCCGAGAATCGCCCTGAGGCCGATTCCGAGAATCGCCCTAAGGCCGATTCCAGGAATCGCCCTGCCGCAGCATGGGAGGCCAATTCTGGAAATCGCAATCCCGCAGCGGGAGGCCGATTCTGGGAATTGCCCTGAGGTTGATTCTGGGAATCGCCCTCCCGTGGCAGGAGGCCAATTCCTATAATCGCCCTCCCGCCGCAGGGGCCGATTCCGGAAATCGCCCTGAGGCTGATTCCGGGAATCGCCCTCCCGTCGTGGGAGGGCGATTCTCGGAATCGCCTCTCGCCAAGGTGGCGCGGAGCTCCCGGACCGCCCTCCGTCACGAGAGGGCGATTCCCGACCCGCCGCCATGGAGGCGATTCCCGGAATCGGCCTCCCGTCGTGGGAGGGCGATTCTCGGAATTGGCCTCCTGTCGTGGGAGGGCGATTCTCGGAATCGGCCTCCCGCCCAGCGGCCAGCCTCCACCGCCACCTCGGCGGGAGGCCGATTGGCGGCGCCACCACGATCAGAAAATTCTTTCTTTTTTTTTTAAATATATTTTTTTTAGTTTTTTTTTTTTTTAATTCAAAAAAAAAAAAAAAAATTAAATTTAATTTTTATATTTGATTTTTTTTTTCATTTTTTTTTGTTTTTTTTTTTTTTTTTCTAAATTTTGTTAAAATTTTTTATTAAATTTTGTATTTTTTTTATTTAATTGATTTTTTTTTTAATTTTTTCATTTTTTTTTTATTATTAAATTTTATGTTTAGTTTTTTCATTTAAGTTTTTAAAATTTAGTAAATTTGTTTTTTTTTTTTTTTAATTTCTTTTAATTTAATACTTTTTTTTAATTTTTTATTTTTTTATTATTATTTTTTTAATTACATAAAATTTTTATATTTTTTTATTTCAATTAAAATTGTGTATTTAAAATTATATATATTTTTTAATTAAACTTAATATTTTCAAATTAATTTGTTTTTTATTTTATTTTTTATATAATATATTTTTTTCAAATTTTCAATTTTAATTGATTTTTAAAGTTTTTAAACTTTTTATTTTAACAATGTTTTTTTTTTCTTTATATTTAAAATTTATTTTTTATTTCAAAATTTATTTGTTATTCATTTATTTATTAAAATTTAAGATTTTTTTTTTTAAATTTAATTTGTTATTTTAATATTAACATCTTTTTTAAAATTTAATCAAATCTAATATATATGTATTTTTAATTTAAGTTCATATATATATATATATATTTTATTTTTTATAATTTAAATTTAATTTATTTTTTAAAATCTATTCGTTTTTTTAATATATATTTTTTTAAATTTAATATTTTTCTTGTATTTTATTTTTCATTTTTTATTTTTAATTAATTTTTCAATTTTTTACTTTTAATTTCAATATATATATATATATATATATATATATATATATATATATATATATATTAAGTTTTAAATTTATTAAAATTAATATATTTCTTTAAATTTTTTTTTTTTTTCTAATTTAATAAACATTTTCTTTTTCTTTTTTAAATTTGATTTCTATATTTTATTTTTTATAATTTCTTTCTTTCTTTTTTCTTTTTTTTTAATTTTAGGTTTTTTTTTAATGTTTGAATTAAAAATTTTATTTTGTTTTTATTTTTATTTTTTTATTCCTATATATTTTTTATTTTTAAGCTTTAAAATGTTTTTATTTTTTAGAATTATTTTTTTCTTAAATTTTAGGTTTTTTTTAATGTTTGAATTTTAAAAATAAAAAAATGTTATTTTTGTTTTTAAAAATGTCAAAAATATGACACAATTTTTTTTTTTGTTATTCCAGCATCAACCGGTTTTGTTTTGAGGGTGTTTTTTCAATCCTTTTTTCAAGAAACAATTTTGTTTTTAGCATAATTTTATAAAATGTTGAAATTTGACCTTAAAAAAAAACCAAGTGCGTTCTGCAATACACTTTTTTTGTTTTTGGGGTGTTTTTTCATGTTTTTTGCGTCTTTTTGGATTAGAGTTCCCGTTTTGAGGTCAGGTTACCTATTTCATTGGTAACAGCGTTAGAGTTTATTTTGTTATTACTGTCAATTTTTTGCAGGTTTTGAATTTGCAGGAAAATTATAGAGAAACACAGTTGAAGAAGAGACATTTTCATCAAAGGGAAAATTATCAGTTCTCTGCAGTTCAATAGCAAGTTTTTCTTTCAACTCTGCTCACAGTCCCTTTTTATTTGTCTCTTTCTCAATCCTATTCTATAACATTTTCCCTCTCTTTTCCCCCTTCTTTCATCTCGTTCTTTCCAGATACACTGATAATTATCCGTTGAAGAAGCATGCCTCCTTAGAAAGACCAGGAGCCATTTAACCCTATGGTCTACCCTCAAGTAGACATAGATCACATAGTGCTGGCATATTGAGCTTACAAAATCCACAAGATAGATTCGAACTTCGATTTATTCGATGTCTGTTGTTGGATCAAGGACAAGTTCCTTGAAGAATTCGATGATATAGGCATGTGGGAAACCAAATTTCCTTTTTACATCTTTCCTAAAACCCATAGTTTCCTAGAGTTCATCAGAAAATGTCAGTCTTGTTATGACATAGCTGCTTTGTAGAGACAACTCAAGATGCCAGTAACAGAAGATCCTATGGCAAAGGATATAGAATCAAATGAAACAAAGAAGGAAAAAATGATGAAATTGATCCTTTAACAAGCAGAGAAGCTTAAGAAAATGGAGAATGAGGTGGAGGAAATGGTAAAAGAAAGACAGAAAGCAGTGAGAGATGCAGTGAAGGAAGCAGCAAAAGAAGCAACCAAGGCCATGATTCCGCTGCAAGCAATCCCTCTTGTTT
Source organism: Pinus albicaulis (assembly GCA_034641835.2). Taxonomy (NCBI): domain Eukaryota; kingdom Viridiplantae; phylum Streptophyta; class Pinopsida; order Pinales; family Pinaceae; genus Pinus; species Pinus albicaulis. The sequence continues at coordinate 1,242,270,499 of CM076575.1, forward strand.
TTGTTCATTTAGAAACTTCTAAAGCGACATGTACACTAGGAGAAGGCACTGAGTAGCTAGCTAAGGAAATGGAGAACATGTCCTTATAGATAGCAGAAATTAAAAAGTTTCAAGATCAACTTAGTGACCTATAAGAGTAGTTAAAAAGGAAAGATTCAGCACATGCCACAGAGTTGCAGATCAGCAAAAAGTTAAATGAAGGTTTGCAAAAGTCCCTTCAGGAGTCCTCAATTGGGAGCATGGTAGGAAGAGTAAAATAAATCATCTGGAAAAGTATAACTGACTCAATGAATGAGATCTAGTCATCAATCCAAATAATTTTCGAGCAGAGGGATCTAATAACTAGCCTAATATCATAAATCTTAAAACAAATCTAAATCTTATATAGAGAGATCCCTCTCTGAGTCTAGGAGGGCTAGATCCTAGGCTTCAAGTGGTTTGGATGTTGTTATTTATAATTTAGTCTTTCCAATCTAATAAATGATAGAGTGATAACATAGTGGCGACCATAATGGGGACATTAACTGAAAAATTTCAATTTTCATCTGAATTCAGAGAACCCCAGTTAAAAAGCATCGTATGATACAATTTTCTTTTAAGATTGGTTTCTTTTAGTTTTCAATAATCAGTTTGTCTGTGACTTTGAACTAAATTTTGGATCCCAAAATAATATCCACCATATCGCATCCAAATCCTAATCCTCCTCCTATTGTAGACAATCCTGAGAATATCTTGAGGAAAACTCCCAGAACTAAAGTCAAACTAATAGTCGAATTCTCCAAAGATCTAGCTCCCTACCTGAAAGTTTTGTCACTTTGAAAGACATACAATTTGATTTGCATTTTGAACAAGGTATTTTTAGAACCAAATCTTAAAATTGGACTGACCATACATTTTTTGATCCATCTATATTTAATCAAAGTCCAGTAAGAGAAACCTACTCCAAGCTTCAATCTGAAATCTAGCTTCTCCAGGATTTTGATACTCTTCAAGATCTAGTGACCGAGTTTACTTCCACTGTTGATGAAGCCTACCTCCAGCAATATGTAGAGTTAAATTCCTTAACCATAGCATCTTCTTCAATTTCATCTCCAATAGTTCCTCTTAGTTCAATTAGTCCTACAGCTTCCACCATCCCTACCACTACGGTTGCTCATCCCCATACTCAAATCCCTACACAAAATTTTTCTCCCACTACCTCTACCCATCCAACTTCATCCACCATTCATTTCCCTCCAACATCTCCACCAATCATGGCAGTTAGATATGCCTCATTGGCTCTACCAACACCTTTACCCCCTATGCCCCAGGATTACCAATATAAGATTCCACAATTTGATGGGACTGGTCTTGTGACTGCTCAGCAACATATGGATAAAATGAATGATTGTTTTGATTTACAAGAAGTTTATGATGACAGTGTCAAATTGAGAATGTCTGCTTAGATTTTAGGAGGTGAAGTCAGAAAATGGTTTAAAGGTTTAACTGATAATATTATTCATGATCTCCCTTATTTTCACTGAACATTTATAAATAGATGGGAAATCAAGAAAAATCCACTGCAGCTTTTTTCAGAATATGAGACTATTAAGAGGTCTCCATGAGAGAGTGTATAAGACTACTACACTAGATTCAATATCACATAAAATGCACTCCATGCCCACATGAAACTGCCTCAAGGGTTAGTATTGGTTAAATTCCTAAATGGATTTGACCCAGACATGGCCTATCAACTTAGGGAAAGAGACTAATCAACTTTAGAAGAGATGAAAAAAGATGTTGTGAGTGTAGAAGCTAATTTATTAGCAAAATGGGCTAGGATGAGAGTTGAGAGGAGAGTCATAATAAGATAAGAACCCGTAGCCTCTACATCTAATGCCAAAATTGACAATTTGGTAAGGACCATGGAAAGGATGATGGATAGAATTAGTCTAAATGAGATAGCCCTACCCAGAGAAAATCAACTAGCTCCCCAAAATCGAAATCAAAACCTAAGAAGAAACCCTCCTCTAGGTAGATAGTGAGACCAAAGAGGTCTTGATCAACACATTAGGCCTCCTTTTCAAGAAAACTATGCTGATGAAGATGAAGGAATAGTGGAGGAAGTTGAGGAAAAACAGATTAATTTGATGGGAATTAATGAAGATGATTCTATTTTTCTCATTGAAGAAGAACAAGTATTGTTTTCATTAACCCAAACAGAACTCGAATCGAAAGAATCTGATGATTACAAATTGGGTTTTGAGAATGCTATTTTGGAGTTTCACAGACAATACAATTTGAGAAGCAAGAAAATTTATATAATTCTAATAAAAAAAATTCAGAAAATTCTCCCAAGAAAGTATCTGAATCTGAAATTAAGAAAACACAAAGAAAAATGTAAATAACTCATAAAAGAAAAACACAGAAAACAGTACCAAGAAAACAGTAGATACCCCTGCCAGAAATACTCAGACAGACATTCCTAGTACAAGCAAACAAACTGAAATTACCCAAAATATAGTGGCTAAGATAATTGATTTTTCAAACCCGTTGAAAACTTAAACACCATTCAGTATTGAGAGTGAACTTTCAAAAGTGGAGATATCTAGCCACTCACTGAATTTATCAACAAAAATGTATACAAATCTCAGGTCCTAAAAGTGTTAAATATAGGGGAGGTTACAGATATTGTCAATGTAAGTGATGACCAACCTAAACTTTTGTTTGGGCCAGAGGTTGATGGCAAACCCCAAGAAGGAGGTGTCCCCTATTTTTATGTTGTTTTAAACGTTCATGAAAATATTCTTCATAACGCCATGCTGGATTCGGGAACTTCACACAACCTTATGCCAAAGGTTGTGATGGAGAAACTTGGCCTTGAAATCACTAGACCTTAAAAATATTTATATTCTTTTGACTCTAGTAAAGTTAGGTGCCTAGGTCTGATTAAAGATATTTGTGTCACTCTAGCTCAGATACCTGCAAAGAGTTTAGTGATAGATATAGTTGTAGCTGACATACCCCCTAAGTATGGAATGCTTTTATCTCGCTCATGGGGAGCAAAATTACAAGGAACCCTACAAATGGACATGACATACGCAACAATTTTGGTGTTTGTTCAATCAAGAAGACTATATAGGGAAACATTAATGAAATACATCGTAAGTAGCTAAGAAAAACCTCACAATTACCCTTTGTACTATGTTCACACTAACCTTGACTCTTTCATTTTGTATAATGATGGAGTCATTGATTCACAAGCTTCCCATATAGAAAATGATTACACGGAGAATAATGACAATCAAATACAAACAGAACATCAGATCCAGCAAATTAACCTCTTTGAAACATGATTTTTGATGGCTCATGAGGAAAATTTGGCTCAGGGGCAGGCATATGGGTGTATAATGCAGAAAACAATATTACATAGGGTGATTCATACAAGTTAAATTTTCAGTGCACAAACAACATTGCAGAATATTAAGCTTTTCTTTTGGGATTACATATGTTGAAAAGATTAGGATAAAAAAGGATCTTTGTACATGTTGACTCTCAGCTAGTAATAAAACAAATCAAACAACAATATGCAACAAAAAAACCAAGATTAAGAGCCTATAGAAAAGTTGTCATTGAATTCTTGAGAACATTTGATGAATACGATTTAGCAGTAATTCCCAAAACTCAAAATGTCCTAGCAAATGGCCTAGCTTTTTCACGCAAGTACCTGTAAACTGCCTCACCCAAATAAACAGTATATAGTAGAGGTTGTTAGTATGAATCCTTTGTCGAAGTGTACGAAAAAGGACCACTTTAGCTACGCATAACTAATAGCCCTAACAACAAAAGTGGTTGCTAATATCTTCAGATCTGCGGTTAGTTAGACATAAAAGAGCTGCAAAAAACCAGATCTATGCATGGAAAGACATTAAGCATAAAAAGTAAGGGTTTGCTCCATATACCAATAGACAAGACAAGAACAATTTTTGAAAGAATTTTTATATTAATGGGGCACCTGGGAGGAAAACAAGAAGGTGTATCCAATTCTCCTCAGTGGGATGGGTTCTTGGAAGTCCTCAGCACTTCATATCTAAGATTTCTCTCTCTTGTTGGTGTAGAAAACCCAATGCAAAGAATAGAGCTCAATGGGAGCTCACACAGCAAATGATGGAAAAATGGGACCAAGTGTATAGATCCAGAGTGATCTAATAGGCAACAAAAGGTGAAGAATGATGGGAAAAACCCTCCTATTTATAACAAAATATCGGGTCATTCTAGATTTTGGTGCATGGGTTAACTAGATCTAGATCCACTTTTTATGGAATATTTTATTATATTTGTTGGAGGGAAAAGGTATTTGACTTGGGTCAAATCCCTTAATTTGTCAAAAATAAATAAATAAATGATTTATTTATCTTTTTAAGGAAGCTGTTAGAAGATAATCAAATAAATAATGATTTATTTAATTATTTAAGGAAGTGGTTGAAAGATAATTAAATAAATAATGATTTATTTAATTATTTGTGGGTGATTTGGCCATATTTAACAAGGAATATTATCTAAATAAGATTTAAATAATTATTCCTAGAAAATAATAAGATAAATAAAGGTTTATCTAATTAATTTCTTTGTTTTTGGGTTAAACATGACTCGGAATAATAATTAAATTATGGTTTAATTAATTATTCCATGAGGAAAATCAAACAAATATAGGTTTGTTTAATATTTCCTTTTGGGGTTTCCTGTTTTAACATAGTGAAAGCGGTTTTACTTAGGGTAAAACTGGTCTTACATGGTGTACTTGGGTCCATCTAATGATAATAAGTTAGATGACCAAAAATGGTGTAACAGATTGCCCCCCAGCGTGCGAGTGTCAGGAGCAAATCGTATGACCGAAGTACGTTGTAAGAACACAATCACTAGACAACAAAAGGGATGTTAGAGAGAGAAATGTGAGGTAGATAGTGTGCTGAAGGACTAGACCCTAAGGAGACGAGACTCGTAGGTGCAACAAGTCTCTTTTTATGAGAGGGTACCTGTGCTGAAGGCGGCGGGGGAGGCATACCTATGCCCGCCGAGACAAAGTACAAAAGAATAGTGTGTCCGGTAAACAAGGGACCGAACCATAAAGTACAGCTGGCATAATCAGGAGCCAGATAAAAATACAATGACGAATCCCACATACATGTTGTGCCTGGGATAACAGCCAGGACTTGTACAATAATATCGGAGTACATGAGATACAAATACAACCCAAATGCCCCCTGTAAATGGGGAAGGGCTCACAAAATCTGACTGATACATGCAAGTCGAAGAGGTGCTGCAAGTGGCTACGGCCAACATCATCAAATATCTGGAGCTGCATCGAAGTTTGCAAAGAAGAGGTCATCCGGGCATGTGGGGGGCTAGCTGCAGGGCCACCCCCTCATGAGGGTTGAGACATCTCACACACACCCGGGAATCATCAAGAGCTGCTGCTGGATCACTGGACCATCAAGTATACAAATCTCGATAATGCTAAAAGGAGCTGGAGAAACAATCAAGTCAAAGGGAAATGAGAGATCCCTTGGCCTGATCCGAGGCACCGAACAAGAGTGGAAGCTGGAACCAAGGTACACCGCCCTCTAGACCTGGCTTCTGGAATGAAAGTGTTGATGTCGACAGAAGGAGGTCCACCATAGGTGAGGGAGTGAGATGTCCCCAACTAAGGCACGAGAGAAAACAGAAGAGCAACGGACTGACTGACACTAATGATGAGAGTGAAATGGAAAGGACTGAGTAGCGAATGGACGACTTCCCTTGTTAGAGCATAAAGGGCATGAATGACATGGCAGCGACTGACACAATATCATATGGGACAGGGGACAGTGGGACTGAAGGTCATAATGTGCGACACAAGAGAGAGACCAAGCAATGAAGGATGGAGGGCTATAGCGGGGTACAAAGGGACTCGGGATAGACTCCATGAATGCGATGATGACTCAACTTGGATGCTCTAAACAAGGGCGACTTGATGGTGCTGCCACATAGGAAAGGCCCAATGGGGGACCATGAAAACATGAGTACAAGATGGTAACTCATGACGAAAATCGACACGAACAAAGACAAGTAAGGAGGCAAAATGGTGCCCCAAGTACAAGTGTTGTAAGTGAGGAAGTTCGATTTGAAGGAGAGGTGAAGTGATCCTTCTTGGAAAAAATAGCTCTTGGCGAAGGATGAAAGTACAAAAAAGATGCTGGCTATCTAAAAGAACCTAAAACACACATCTCAAAAGGGAAATGCTAAGGGTAATAGTTCTTAAGATAGATTGTATTGCGAGGATTAGGAAGAGGATTGCCTTCGAAGTCCTCTAAAAGGTATGCTCCCTTACCAAGACCCTTAATGATGACGTAAGGGCCTAGCCATAATGAGTCGAACTTCCCGTGACCAAGGACATCATGGGCTTGGTCACATACTAGAACAAGGTCGCCTTTGAGGCTAGACTTTTCGGTCATATTGAGCTTTGGTGCGTTTCTTGGCCGCTTCCATGGTTTGCAATGCAACACGGCGGTCTTCAGAGGCACGCTCAGGCATGATAAGTCGTTGTTATAGAGGTTGGGTGTCAGGGAGAAGTTCAACAGCCAGATGAGGGGAAGGGATGTCACACTCGATTGGTACGACAACCTCCTCTCCAAAAACGAGGTGAGGAGGGTTATGGTTGAGGGGCATAGGTGCCCCCAAGCATGGTGTGGTCATGCCAAAATGTATTTAGAAAAAAGGAGAATCTAAACACATTTAAATGATGTGGTGTGCCATTTTTTCTCGTTATGGTTATGCAGTGTGAGAAAGGAAATGGAGGATTACCAATCCCTTTTGGTACTGCATATAGGGATCAAATGGACTTTAAGTTTCCGAGTTGGCATACCTGGTGTCACTATCCCAAAAATAGGATTTGGAGATAATGAATTGATGCTCTCGTAGAAAAGCTATAGGTTGGTCAACCATAATGTCTAAGAGACTGGGTTGCTGATGTAAGATGAGGGAACGATAAGGGGTATCATCCCTAGAGTGATCTGAAGTGATATGGGACTCTAGAGGTTCTTCTAAAGGTGGAAGAATACTGGGACTAAAGTCAACACGACCAGATACACTAGGAGAGTGGTGGAGAATTGCTTCTCTTGGTCTCTCGAATGTGGGTGCCCCCTTACCCAAACATTGGGTTACAATGTAATGGCCACAAGGTGGATGTGGTGTGAACGCCTGGGTTCGATGTAAGGGGGAATAGATAACGTCAGGGGTGGGGATTTTTTCCATAATGTCGTCATCGCGATAGAAGATGGGGTGACTGGTGGAAGAAAGACCACCTGACGTGGTGAAGGGACCTGAATCATCATCATGAGAAGAGAGGTTCACATGCGCATCGTCACAAGGGGTGACCGAAGAGTAAGTAGATAAAGGATCTACTGATGCTGAGCCCAAGATGATCGCTGAAGGAAGGTCAAGCGAAACAACAGGGGAGGATTCAGATGGAATGTTCCCCGAGGGTCTCATGGATGATGATAGGTAAAAAATGTTGGACGAAGGCTCCGTCATCTCGACATATGGAGGGGGAATTTCAATGGGAGCAGTCATATCTAGTAGTTCTGCTGAAGCAGAATGCGCAAATAGGGGAGAGGTGGACTCATTGCACTTGGCCTCGAATTGGTGGACCGCGGCGATAGTGGTGCGGAAGTCCTTGAGGTGGGGACAAAGATGGGTGTAATGGCCATGGAGATCACACAAAGCATAGGGGTGGTTGGTGTGAATATTCTTGGGGTTCTTGGCCGTGGTCGCGAAAGGAACAGAGGCTTCTGGGACCGCGGACTCAGGGAACGTGACATTAACCATGGGCTTGAGATGAAGTAATTCATGACAGGTATGGGAGGCATGACCGACAACATCACACAAAGCACACTGGATGGTATGATTTGGAGGCTGAGGAGGAGCAGGGTTTGTTGGGGCAGCCTTGTCCTTTGATGCCCCCTTGCGAGCTTTGCCCTTCTTACCCGAAGCGGTCGCAACAGGAGGTGGTTCCTGTTGAGGTGTTTGAGGCACTGGTGCAGCAGGAGAAGTCATGGGGACTGGTTGAACCGGGGCCAAAGAAATATAAGGTTTGGGTTGACCAGTCAAGGTGGGGGCTGGAGGATCAAGGTACCAAATGGGAATCCCAAGGGTCAAGTTAGGGAGAGATAGGGTGGCCATGACGAGGATAGAAAATACTCCGGGAGGGGGAGCTAGGAAAGGGATCTGCCCAGCAGGGTAATGACCAGGAGGGACGACTTCGAGATGGTTAAGGCCAGGAGGAACGGATCCAGGAGGATGAAGTGGTTCAGGGATACCAGCTGTAGGGGTAGGGACAGAAGGAGGAGGTCCGGCTGGCTGAGATGAATGGCTAGGAGCGGGTTGCGGAGGGCGAGGGGGAGGTTGTTGACTAGCCGAGGCAGGCCGCTTACGGGCAGCTTGGGACGATTGCATCATGCAAACATTCGATGAGCTGGGATCAGTGACAGGAGGGGGGGGAAGGTTAGGGAAAGTTCCAAGCAGGGAGGAATCTTTGTAAACGCCGGGGGAGACACTGGTCAAGGAATCAACGGTTTGCTTGTTGGCTATAGAAGAGATGGTCGTCTCAGGGGAGGTCTGAGATTTTGGCTCATGATATGTCAACTGGTCAATGGTGACTATCTTTCCATTATGGGGGAAAGACATCTTGCGAAAGACCGCGGATGGGACAGAAGACATAGCATAGGTGTAGCTTCGCCCCAATAGAATGTTGTAATATAGCGGGGCATCGATGACTTCGACGTCAACGCAAACAGTCTTACCGGCGAGGGTGATAGGACAATTACGGAACAGGCCAATGGGCTGGGAGGCATGACCGTCCCACGCTCGAAGGGTGATCGTGGAAGGGGCCAGTTTAGGGGATCCGAGTTGATTCCAAACCGAAGTGGACATAACGCAGGTGGATGCCCCCTCATCAATGATACACCGGGACACGTTGGTGTTCCGGATTTTGACTGGGATTTGGAAAGCGACGGAAGGAGGAAGAGGAGGATGGTCCGATTGAGTGGCGTCGAAAACAACCATTTGGTCATCAGCAGGATCTACAATGCCCACGGCAGATAGTAGAGCCTTCTTTTGGGAAGGACACGACTGGAGGAGTTCTAGTGTGGAAATGGCAGGAGGAGATTGCGCCAAATCATCTACTATGCTATACGAATGAGCAACTCGACCGGAAGTAGCGTTTCGATGTAATGGTCCCTTAGGAATCTTGTTATGAACCTCAAATTTGGGTTGAGGGATATGTAAGGGGCCACTGGGTGTCGAAAGAGGCTCTGTAGAACCTGAAGAAGGAGGCTCGGGGGCAGACTGAGCAGGAGGCTTGGGGTACTGGCGAGACCGAGTTTGAAGGTTAAGGTCGACGGTTAGAGGTGGATCAGCGTTCATCATGAGGATCTGGTAATTGGAGGAACCAGAAGGGGAAGGTGGAGTGGCCACCTGTCCGTTAGGTGGTTGGGTAGCCATGAATCCCTGCTGTGCATCCACCAGCTCTTGAGGGGGCGGTGACTGTTGTTGCAGGGGTTGAGAAGGCAAGGGAGGCAAAAGCGCATATGCTGGAGGAGCTGGCGCACCAAGCTACGGATGAGGTTAATGGTTAGGTTGGGCAACATTGAGGTAAGCAGGAGGTTGGGAAAAAGGATGAGGCATGCCGTATCCCGGATGCGTGCTACCGGGAGGGGGAGAAGTGCAGGGAGTGGTGCCCCCTCCCCCAGGAAAACCATAGCTCATGAGAGGTTGAGCGGATGGATGAGAGATAGATCCAATGATACTGTCGGCGGCATGAGGTGCCCCCGGTGTATGGGCATCACCGGGTTTGGGGAGATCAGGTAGGACAATAGGATCATAACCTGTCTGAGCATAGATCAGGTCATACTTTAACGCCATTTGGAGGGCATCTTCTTCGGTTTGAGGAAAATGCGATGCGACATCTTTCCCGATAGGGGACAAGAGAGATTTAAGGAACCAGTCCATGTAGACACGGTCTTCGAAGGGAGGAGATTGGCATAGGCTCCGTCTTCTTCGCCATTCCTGTACATGGGTAGAAAGGCGGGTCGAAGAGGTTTGCTTGAAGGAAGTCAAGAGTTCGATACCAATGTCATAATGAAGGGGAAGCTGGAAGTAAGATAAAAAAGCCCGGGCAAGAGTTGCAAAGGTGGTATGGGAGGAAGTGGGCTGATCAACATACCACTTAGAAGCTTCGCCTGTAAGCATGCGTTGGAACAATCTAAGACGAACAGAGTCATCGGTAATGGAGGTGGATGAACACCACATGTGGAAAGACCGAACATGATTGGAAGGATCTTCTCCAGCACGGCCTTCAAACTTTGGGATGTCAGAAGGGAGCTTTGTCGGCATAGCAGGCCAACTAGCGTCATGGTGTATAGGATCGTTTGTCAACCGGTCCAAATCGGGGAGGCTGAGGCCTGCCAAGAAGGGGAGCACGGGTGTAGCCGAGGTAGTGCCTGTGGCGGTTCCGCTAGTATTAGTTCCGGCATTAGGGCCGGGAGCACTGCTAACATGAGGCCCTAGACCAGACATAGTGAAGGTGACAGGGGGAGAACCAGAAGGAAAAGGAGAACCCGATGAATCAGGAGAGGAGTCGAAGTGCGGACTCGGAGGAGGACTGGCTCGACGACGGCGGGTCGGAGCAGGTCGATCGACCGGAAATTGAGGGTGAAGGCCAAGAAGTCTCCGGGAAAGGCGCCTTGGGGGCGCAATGACGACAGGAAGAAGGAAACCGACAGGGGAAGAAAGGGACAGAATCAATTGAGGTCAGGGGCAGAAAAGGTGCAGTGACAATTGATTTTAGAGTCTTTGCCAGGCGGTGTTAACCAGGCGCTTCTTCGCTTAGGGTCAGTGTGTGGCATGCGTTAATTTTAATTTTTAAACCCTTTCCGTTTTGAGAGCAAGAAAAAAAAGTGTGTTGCGTAACTGAAAATAAACCTACAGAGAACAGTATATAAAGTTGAAATAACAAAACATTTAACAGCTAACCGTGCATCAATCTAACCCAAGAAGGCGGGTCTCTCAAAACTAATCTGAAAAGAAAGGGAAAAATCGAGGCAAAAAACACGGAAAAGAGGCCAATAGATCTAAGGTCAAAAGGGATAGGGATCTAAAGGATAAAGCTACTGAAAAGAGGTGCAGATCACAGCCAAAAGACAGAGGCAAGGTGGCTGGAAAAAGGAAGGAAATCAGCAAAAGACGAAGGGGGCAAGGTGGAGGCCCTAAAATTAGATCCAAACAAATCTTCAGGAGGTGATTTGAGAGGTAGAAGAGCTGATTTCAATGGATCTGAAAGGGAGGTAACAGATCTGGAAAAAAGGAGGCTGAAGCTCTGAAAATTTAGACACTTACAGCAGCTAAAAATCTTCCACAAAAAGTGGAGGGTACTGAAGCCCTAGGGGGCTAGATTCCCACTTAGTTGAGTAAAAAAGAGCAATAATAGGTCTAAACGGGCGGAGACGAAGGTCAGACAACCTGACAGAGGTTCAGACAAAACCCAGAAAAATTTCAGAAAAATTCCAAAAAAAAAAAAAAATTGACCTGTTTTTCGCTCAAGTAGCAGTTTTTGGGTTGTTTTCCGCTACCCAGGTCGCAGTTTTTGGGCCAAAAAGTGCGACCTGGGGGTCCAGGTCACAGTTTAGGGGCTGAAAAGTGTGAACCCCAACTTCGGTTGTCTCGGCGGCAGATTTTCGCAAAAGTTGTCGTCTCAGTTGCGGCTGATGTCTGTCACCTGCGCAATAGGGCCAGAAACACACAGAAGTTAGAAATTTTGATGTTTTAGGGTTTTATGTGAGAAAAACAACATAAAAATAGGAAAAATAAACAGCTGAAAAGAAACCCTAGGGTCTGAAGTAGCTGGATATGCAGGAATATGAAAAACGACAGCGGTCGTAATTTAAAACCCGTGTGGAGTCGCCATTTGTTAGTATGAATCCTTTGTCGAAGTGTACGAAAAAGGACCACTTTAGCTACGCATAACTAATAGCCCTAACAACAAAAGTGGCTGCCAATATCTTCAGATCTACAGTTAGTTAGACATAAAAGAGCTGCAAAAACCAGATCTATGCATGGAAAGACATTAAGCAGAAAAAATAAGGGTTTGCTCCATATACCAATAGACAAGGCAAGAACAATTTTTTGAAAGAATTTTTATATTGATGGGGCACCTGGGAGGAAAACAAGAAGGCGTATCCAATTCTCCTCAGTGGGATGGGTTCTTGGAAGTCCTCAGCGCTTCAGATCTAAGATTTTTCTCTCTTGTTGGTGTAGAAAACCCACACAAAGAATGGAACTCAAAGGGAGCTCACACAGCAAATGGCAGAAAATGGTGACCAAGTGTATAGATCCAGAGTGATCTAATAGGCAACAAAAGGTGAAGAATGGTAGGAAAAAACCCTCCTATTTATAACAAAATATTGGGTCATTCTAGATCTTGGTGCATGGGTTAACCAGATCTAGATCCACTTTTTATGGAATATTTTATTATATTTGTTGGAGGGAAAAGGTATTTGACTTGGGTCAAATCCCTTAATTTGTCAAAAATAAATAAATAAATGATTTATTTATCTTTTAAGGAAGCGGTTAGAAGATAATCAAATAAATAATGATTTATTTAATTATTTAAGGAAGTGGTTGAAAGATAATTAAATAAATAGTGATTTATTTAATTATTTGTAGGTGATTTGGTCATATTTAACAAGGAATATTATCTAAATAAGGTTTAAATAATTATTCCTAGAAAATAATAAGATAAATAAAGGTTTATCTAATTAATTTCTTTGATTTTGGGTTAAACATGATTGGGAATAATAATTAAATTATGGTTTAATTAATTATTCAATGAGGAAAATCAAACAAATATAGGTTTGTTTAATATTTCCTTTTGGGGTTTCCTGTTTTAACATAGTGAAGGCAATTTTACTTAGGGTAAAATTGGTCTTACATGGTGTACTTGGGTCCATCTAATGATAATAGGTTAGCTGACCAAAAAATGGTGTAACACAAAGAAGGGAGAGATATTGAGGCTAGCTAGCCCTTCACAGACTCTGTCTATGGATATGCAATATTCCACCTAAGGAATTTCTGCTATAGGGTCCTTGAGGATGTTATATAAGGAATATTCTGCATAAATAATACAAACCACCACTAGTATGCCCTAGAAAAACTCTAATAAAACTCCTATGCATAATATGAGCTCAAGGAAATAACACTAGATAGGTTATTCAGATCTCCCCAATCTAGGTCTCTAAAACAAGGCTCAATGAGAGAGCTACAGCAATACATGAACGTAACCAATAACTCTGAAAATATGAAATACACCATAAGAGGGAAATGTACGCATCCATCATTATATTATAATATCAAAAACAATAAATAGAAATATCATGAGGAATGAACCCTTTAGACAATGGGAATCAATCTCCATTGATTACACCATGAAATACAAATGTTGATGCAGCTACACAAAATGTCGAAGGACCATGCTTGCACAATCATTAAGAGAATAATAGTTTCTGAATGTGTAAAAAATGATAATGATGCTGAAGGATACAAGAAAATATCCCAATAGCAAAGAGATGGGCTGAAATACAAGATTTCTAGCCAATATATGAAGATTGTTAAAAATGCCAGAGAAAACCAAAATGTGACAAGAGTCTTGTCACTGCAACTGAACCAAAACAAGAATGAGGCTATGGCTGATCTAAAATATAATTGCCCTCCTCTAATCATGTCTCCAATACAAAGGGTTGATCCCTTTGTCTCAAAAACATCCTCCTTTGAAGCTCCAGAAACCCCTCTCTCACTACCTCCTCCAAAATAACGTAGTTTCCTCCATGGACTGCGCAGTGGGAGATGATGGAAGTGTGGCCTCATACCATTGATCTGAAATACATCCGGGAATCCTCCTTATAGCTCCTCCAATGAATAGATCACTCCTCCACTAAATAAAACAAGCTAAGATGACTTCATGAGTTCCTCCTTGCTACCCCCAGCAACACAACGTCCTCTCTGTAGTAGCTATGGCAAATGCTGGATTGAGGAAAATCAGCTCATTCCTCATCCTTCCTTGAGGAAGAGGTAGGGATTCCTGATCGGGAACACCCTAGTGCCCGAGGGCACCATCACCCTGCTAAACAGCCCGGGGATGCAAGCCTTTGCAGACCCAAGTCTAAAACTCTATAACATGTATCCAAATGGGCTGCCATCTCCTCCTTATAAAAAAAAGGAACTCTTCTCCACCAAGGTCCCACGAATTAGTATTTCCACCCACACATGAGTTTCTTCCCTCCAAAACTGCGTAGCTTCTCTAGGAAGCCTCTCCTCCTTGGGTAGCGTTGTTGAATTTAGTCAAAGATGACTAATCCAAGTGAGCTGGGTTCCATTCACACCTTTAAGTGTTTATTTCAGCTGCTTATTTGCCTCCTTTTCACATAATGAGTGTTATTTCTTCATATAAAAGGGGCTAAGGTGTCTCCTTTCCCATTTTATTAAGAAAAAATAAAATGTGCAACTATAATGTTCCATTTTAGCTTGAGGCTAAAAATTGGGAACATTACAGTCCTCCCCTCCCACATGTTGCTTGCCCTCAAGCAACTACATAGAGAGAACAAAATTTTCTCCCCCTTCTTCTCTTGTGGCCTCCTCATCAATGGTCCCACCACTGCTCAAATATGTTGCAATGAATCTATCCTCCAATGCTCTCTCCCAAGTATGCAAGCTGACAACAATGCTCCTCATGGAAAGATAGAAGGTGTAGTGGAATCCTTCCTGAAGGCCTCCTTAAGGTAGGAGTGATTATATTCATGGGAAAAATTTTCTCCCAATGATGATCCTCTCATCCATGCAATCATCCAAATCTCAACCCCCGGTTTCTGCAATGTGTTGGGGCTGAATGGAGAGTTGTGCTTGTGCTTCTCATGATGGCCCTCTCTCCATTTTAAGTGTTCATGGGGTTGCCTCTATCCTTGGGCTGAAATGGTATGGCCTCCAAGACTGGCCTAAGTGTTTCGGGGAATTAACACCCTAGAGGTTGGTTGGGATTCAACCTCCACAGAGCAGGGGCGTACTACTTAACAGAGACTCACACGATCATGCACATTCATAAAAACGAAATAGAGCAGAATGAGAGGTTTACCCGTTGGTCCTACGTTTGAAGTAGATCCACGTGGAGTTCAAACTTCCTGCAATCGGTGTTTACTTGCGATGTTTTGATATTAGGCTAGTTATGAAGTGTGTTTTTGGTTTTTTAGTTTTTAAGTTTGTGAGGGATGAAACTGATCAAATACATAAACTGGATGACAAGATGTAGATAAATTGGGCTATGGGGTCAAAAAGATCAAGGAATCTAATGAGGCGATGATGTAAAGCTGCTGTAGGGCCGATTTGATTCACAGTAGAGGGGATCTCTGGGAAAAATGGATTAAATGAACAATAAGTTGGTGAAAGACAAGGGATTTCAAGAGCAAACTAGTTTATAGCAGACATAAACATGTAATAGAAAACCATTAATCATGCTAGGAATAACTATAAGCTAATCAATACATAGAAATCAAACATTCCAGCCATACATAGAGGTATAAGACCCTCTAACTTCGGGAAAAGGCTATCAGACTTTGGGGAAAACACACGAGACAAACTAACAACTCATAAACTATGCCAGAACGCCTAAACATAGTCTCTAAGTCATTGGGCACTTGGACAAATAAGTTTCATAGTTTTAGGCAAAGGGCTAGATCGGGACTAGGCCTCCTTGGTTCAACAAAATGATCAACAAATCAGTCAAAGAGAAAGTTTTATGGACAGAACTATGGGCAGCTGATAGGTAGGTAGGACAAACCATACATCCTACTCAACATACATGGAACTGATGAATAAAACTTAGCAACAATACCTTAGGTTACTAAAGAGCAGCTAAGAATTCTTTAGCATAACTAAGGGAGAAGAAAACATCAAGCTATGAAGATTCAGGGATTTTGAGGTGCCTCCATAGGCATGTCTCAAAATCAATCTTTACTGATCTATAGCAGCAAGAAAAATGAAATATGAGTGAAAACTAGAAGACAAAACACATTAAGAAGCACTATACCATTCTACCATGTCAAGGAATCCATCAACAAGCCTTCAACATTCCTCAAAGCATCCAAGAGGCAGTCCAAAAATCATAACTCAAGTGTATTCTTCAAAGCTCATATGACCAATGCATTAATTCTTCTCTCAAGTTCAGCCTCTGATTTACAATGAGAACCATGGGATAAATAGGCTAGAAGGAGGAAAACCTCATGGAGCAACTAGCTATCCCATTGGCCAAGTCAAAATATCTAAACTTGTCCTTGGGGCTTTGCAAAGCCCAAGGCACAAAATATCCCATAAAATATCTAAAAAACTGCTAAAAACGGAAATTATATTGACTTTACATGATTTTCCCATGATAAAAATAGCCTAACGCACATTTGGGAAAAGCAGATTTTTGGAGTTCAAAAATTGCAAAAATACTTCATATTTATGCCTGAAAAAGATCCCCTGACTTGCTGGATGCAAATGGAAGCCTTCCCGATGTCAAAATGAGGCTCATGATGGCTCGTTGGAAAGCTCTCTGTGTCTGATTTCCAATGCAAGTGGAATCATCTCAATCTGATCTCTGAAAGTCCCTCAAAACTGTACCTGTGTGCAAAAACCCAGAAAATAGCAGGTTGCTGATAGGGCGGGCAGAATGTGCAAAATGAGGCTGTTTTTCGCCAATTTGGAGGGGCGAATGATCTTCAAATGCCATGAAAATCGCTGGAGAGCTGCTCATGAAATTATGGAATCCATTGGTATCACCCTCCTCCCTTGACGACTCTTCAAACTGAAATGGCGCATTTATGAGTTTTTGGCGAAAACCCCAAAAATGCCAAAAAACAAAAAGTTTTCGAAGCAGGCCCAAAATTGGCATGTATGACCCTCAAGGGTCCATAGAAACATGTTCCGAAGCTGAAGCTAAAATATCGAGGGCTGATATGCTTTTTGCCTCTTTCCGTGCTAGGCGCCTCTCCTTCAATTTCTTCAATTTTTCTTGTGCCACCTTCAATTTGCGCCTAGCGAATTGGTTTAGTTTCTGGAAGTGAAGAGTTCTCTTCCTTTGTAGCTCAAGGTCCCCGTTTGCCTTCTCAAGCTTTGTCTCCAACTGCTGGTTAGCCCTCTCAAGCCAAGCTTCCTTGTTTTCCTCAATTTCTCGCTCAAGGAGGGTAGTGAGAGGAAAAGCTTCGAATTGAGCTTGTTCTTCAGCCTTCTGTTTCTCCAAGGCTCTCCTAAGCCCAATGGTTCTAGGCCTCTTTTGCTTAGGCTGGTCCTCCTCCTCTTCACCATCAAATTCGCCAATAAGCTCTTCAATTCTTACTTGCGCCCTGTCTGCCTCCTTTTTGTACTTGATGGCCCTTGCCTCATGAATGGCTGCATGAAACTTCATTTGTTTGTTCTCAACCTCCAAGAAATGATTGAAATTCCTTGCCCTTTGAAGATCTTCTTGTAACACCTCAATTTTCCCTTCCTTGTGAATGAGGAGGTTTTCAAGGATGTGTGCCTCATTGTCGCTGTCATCGCTTGGGATAGGGATGACAGCTGATTTACCTCCATGCTTGGCGCTTTCTCCAACTGTACTTTTGCCTTTGAAGGCCAATCTAGCGCTCTTTCTCCTTGGCAAGCTAGAAGTTGTCTTTTTGGGCAATTTCCTCTTCTTAGGGACATTTTTGGTCACCATCAAGGAGGCAGCTTCAGCTTGCTGTCCTTCCTCAACATCCTGTCCAGCTTGTGGTTCAAAAGATGTTTCAATTGCTTGCTCAACCTGCTGCTCTTCAACCTCTGTCTGCTGCTGTTCCTCTTCCTGAATTTGATGCTGTTCATCAACCTCTAACTGCTGTCCAATGATATCCAACTGCTGCTGTCCCTAAAAATCTGGCTGCTGCAGCTCATCAACCTCCTTTTCTCCCTGTGCCTCACTGCCCTCTTCTTCTCCTTGTTTACTTGGCTGCCCAGTGGTCATCTTGAGTTTTTTAGGGGTAGGCCTACTGGATAAAGGCACTAGGCGATGGACAGTCTGAGTAGGAGACACATGAACAGGAGGGACAGTGGCGAAATCGGCATGGCTAATGAATAAATCCCATGAAACTCCTTTCTTCTCCAGCTGGTGTAAGAAAATGATCTTGATCAAGGAATGGTGAAAGAGAGAAGGGATTTGCTGAGGTGGAGCTTTCTTTTGGACAGTAGCTGCCATTTTTTCTATGCTTTTGGACAAAAAGTATGGAAGGTTTAAATGCCTGCTCCTGGTAAAATGCATCAACAAGCGAACATGATAGGCAAATATTTGGCTAAACCTCCCTTCACAAGTGAAATATATCATTATGGCCTTCATCAGTGGAGCATAACTGTCAAGAAGATAGGAGAAAGGGAAAATAGCAGTGATGGTTTCCCTATGTTCAGGTTTGATGAAAGGTTTATAATCCTCGAGATCAAGATGCGCTTGTTTAAACCACTTTTCACCATGATATGGGATCTTGGTAGCTTTGGATACATACCTTGGAGAGATTTTGAAGTCAAGACCTGCTAACTGGAAGTGTTTGTCTTTGAATCTCAAAGCGCACAAATGTGTGAGTGGCGACAAACTCTTGACTTCCTCTATCCTCTGACAGAAATCAAGACAGCCTACCTCATGGAAATTGAAAAGTACTGAGGGATGAGCATTAATGTCTTCTACGGAGATAGGCTCATATCTCTTATGTTGTCCGCCTTTGTGATCTCGTTTGGGAGGCATTCTGTCTTTGAAATAAACCTTGGAAGAGGTAAACTTCCTTCACTGTATGAGGAATGCTCTGCTGGATATGAGACAGGCCACCAAATTGCTTGGACAGATATGGACACTGTGGTTTGGATGAAATGTAACAATGCTTCCTTGAATAAGCCCCCCTCAACACTTATTAACAACAATTCTTCAAATTTGGATGCACTTCAGCTATGTATCCTTCTTAACAATGGCACTATATGTAAGAGCTGCTTTGTAGGTTCTTTGTGCACAGTCTTGAACAAATCCCCTCTTGTGATTTTGCTTAGAGGCCTGCTTGCACTTGTATTTTTGTCTTTGAAACCAACTTTCAAAAATTATAACCCTGCTCTTTTAGGTCATTTACCTTGAAACAGGCTCCTGTCAGCAGACTTCTGTGGAGACCACACAGTGGGAAAAGAAAGAGACCTTGTGGTTAGGTGAAAAAATAGCCCACTGTGTTTAAGAGAAAAACCTTTCACTTGTGATTTTTTTAAGAAGTCAATCACTGTCTTTATAACTCTGCCCTTGATGTTTATTTGATCATCAATAAATGCCCAATCATCAATCAAATGCCCAATTATCAACAAAATACCCTGTTTCACCTTCAGAAAACTCTGTCCAACAAACTTCAGAATGACAAGGTAGTGTAATGAACAAGCAGACTTAGTTTAGGTGAAAAAGTAAATGCAACAGTGGTTTCAGGAAACAAACTCTCTGTTCTGCGAGTTTAAAAAGTCTATCCAAATACCTGTACCTCTGTTTTCAGTATTAACTTCAAACACTAACCATTATGTTTTTCAGAAAAAAGGCCCTGTTCCTCCCTCAGAATTGCTCTGTCAACAAAGCTTCAGAGTGATATAGTATAGTGCAGGGAGAAAACAGACTTAGTTCAGGTGGAAATCAACGCAGACAGTGTTTTAGACAATGCACCCTTTTCTTGTGAGTTTGAGAGATAACCAACAAAATATCTGCACCTCTGTTTTTGACAACTTTGATATCAACTAACACCTTTATACCTATGCCTCCAACTTCTTATCAACAAATTTTGTCTTTTTAAAGTGCTGTCACCTTGGTAAAATCTTTTTTAACAAATTCACAGTGGGAGAAAATGACGAATAATAGGCAACCTGTGCTGTTGTGGGGGACTGTGGGGACAGTTTCTCCTTTTCAACAGTCAGTCAAAGCCCTTTTAACCGAGCACAGCTTCACACCACGGAACACAGGGTTTTTAAACTTGAATTTTTAGATTTTTCGAGCTAGGAGGCAAAGTACCTTGTGAATCTTTAAGGCGAAATCCTTTGGAGGGAATTTGAAGTGCACCGGAACCCTGCAATACTGGCGCGGCAACCTCAAGAGAAAACCCGTCGCGCCGGAGAAAGGTTGTCGGGTGGAGTTGTCGTGCGGTCGGGCGGGCACCTACAGGCACGTCGCGCCTGCCTACAGGCACGTCGCGCTGACGTTAAAAGCCTTCACAAAACGACGCCCAGGCACGTCGCGCCACTTTCCAGGCCCGTCGCGCCGCCCTAAAACAGTGTAGAAAAACCTCAATTTGCTTGAAAACACGTCGTGATGCTTGGGAGCTGCGGCAATTTGTTTTTTTGATTTCACAAAAGACTTACTACTCCTCTATTTCATTCTTTTGATACTCCCTCAACGGTTATATTCAAAAAATAAAGACCCTGTGGCTATTTTTGAGCATAATGAAGCTTTTCGGTAAAACAGTGGCAATTCTTTAAATGATACAAAAATGTGTTTGCATCAAGTTGATCCTTTTAAACAGTGATAATCCTTCAACTTTTCTTTGCCTACTCACGAAGTTACATACAGGAGACCACCGGTGCCTTTGCAATTAGTTTGACAATTTCGGTCCTTAGGTGATTTACAAGTTTCCTTCTGGACTGTAAGTGCCATTCTACTAGCTGTTTCTTTTTATAACAGGATCCTCTGCTTGACAACTCACTGTGTCCCTTCCCTGTCTTTGTTTATTTGATACTATATCCTTGTGCTAAATCTGCCTTTTGAAATGATAACAAGTGTGTTTGTTTTTAAAACATATGAACAGGGGTGATTCATCATAACCAATTTCCTCTGCTTACTTATAAAATTGAATACCACTCGCCTTCTCCATCAGAAAAACAGACTTGTAAAATATGAAAACAGGGCCCTTGGGCACACAGTCTTTATTTTGTTCTGATCAGTGTATTAAAACCCTTTTGGTCAATAGCACTATTTCATGACTGGACATATGTTTACTGCCTCCCTCTCTTGGTGATTGTTTTAGCAAAGAAGGACTATTTCATAATGCACCAAAAATATTTGAAAAGTTGTAAACACCCCTTCTTGAAAGGCGCCTCTTTTGAACTTTTGACATATGGTATTGTCTTGTTGCTTGACCCTTTCCTTAAGGAGAAAATCTTCTTTTTGATATCAGTGGCACACCTATGCTTAAAATTGTCTCTTTGTCTATTCATAGCATTGCATACCTGTCATCATGCATTTTATGACTCAACCTTGGTCACTGTTTACTTCCCTAGTGATAAATTGCTGCTTCTGAGTGTTTCACAAGTTTTTCTCTGGACTGTAAATACACTTTTTAGGTTGCATCCTTTCACCCTAGACTTCTTTGTTTGCTCAGAAATATTTCCTTTGATTTCTGTATAGGTGATCATGAAAGGTCTTTATCCCATTTTTAAGTCAACTGCTCGCTTTGGCATTGATAGCATACAATATGTTCAATATTTTCCCCTTCCCTACTGTAGGTATAGTCAGACAGGGAGTTCCTTGAAACAGGAGTATCAGTATCTTTACATTATCAGAGCTATCATTTATTTGTGTAGTGACCTTGTTTCAGTCTTTGATATCCTTCTACTGCTCTTTCTTGTATCAATCAGTTTCAGCACCTGTAGTAGCTTCGGCCCTCTACTCATGCATGGAGGAGGCTCTTCATTAGATAAGGTGTTTGAAGGTTTTTTAACAATTCTTTTTCAAGACAGCCTTTCTCTGAAGGTGATGTTAAGTAGACCATTTGGAAAACATCAGTCTAAGCATGTTCACTTGCAAACATCATTGTGTGTCAGCAGAAACCCTAGCCAGAGTAATACTGTCTCCCTGCATTGTCCTAAGGGTGAATTAGACATTTGGCTTGTTCATCTCATGATCGATTATTTTGACAAATAGCCTTTGTAACTATGAAGGTCAGTGTTTTCTTTGAAAAGACCAAGCACTTTCTCCTGCCTGTGTAATGGCATTTTTTAATATCTGTTCTATTTGATTTTGAACCAAAACAGGCCTCTTATGATTTGGATGTTCACTGATGACAGGCCTTCTAAAGTTTCAACCATTCACCTGACTTGAAAGTTTCAGATGATCTCCTTTATCAGGCCAAACTCCCCTTTCCTTTGAGCTTATCATATTTCCACTATAATCTTGTTATGGTCAGCAATTACATTTATGAAACCTGAAGATATTGTTTCATTGTTTCATTATTTCATTAAGGGCAAACCTGGACTTCTGCAAACTTCTGAGTCAAACACTGGCATGCGCCCTCTGCTTATGTATGAAGGAGGCGCCCTAACCCTCTGCTTGTAATGAAGGAGGTTCTGGGCCTTGACAATTTACCATTTGCTGAGACAGTGGCAACCCTTTCTTACTGTTATTTTATGCTGGAAAGAGCTTGTAGGGTCCTGACGAGTGACTTTTGTTTTGCAGCTTCATCTCAGGCTCACAAGACATTTAGAAGCAGCTGTTCTTCTAACTGTGAACTCAAACAGTTACTCCATGAGATGAAACATATTTCCTGTCTTTGAAGAACCATAGAACACAGTGAAAAACCTACTAGTCAGCTTGAGAATGGGCTTCATGCAGTGCTGAGACCTAGGGAATATGAGTGGCGTGACTTAAGGCTGTTTGTCAACTTTATTTGCAAATTAAGGGATCATTCATGGTAGGTCTGCTGCAGATGGGGGCTTTTTTGGTTTTTTGATGATTGCCAAAGGTGAAATGTCCTAAACGCCACTTCCTAACATAGGGGAGAATATTGAAACAGATGTGAATTTGCCTTTTAAGGCTGATGGGCAGGTTAATAAAGCTGAAGCTAGGCAGGATATGTGATATGAAGTTTTTGATGCTGCCAGGGGTGGACTGAATAAGTAGAAAGATGAAAAAAGTTTTGGGGAGGGTTTTCT
>CM076575.1:1242293638-1242361925 GCA_034641835.2 Pinus albicaulis
TGTTGGGCCTTAGTTTTGGTCTTATTTTTCTCAAAGAAACTTATTTATCCATCTATTTTCCATCCATTTTCCATTCATTTATTCCATTTTGACATATATTTGATATCTATTCAGGTATTTAATTTTAATTTTTCAAATTCTAAAGTTTTTATGAAAGTTTGATTTTTAGTGCAAAATTGGCTGATTCAGAAATTCCCGTAATAGTTATATGGTTGATATGGTTGCAGGACACTTGGGCACGAGTTGAATGCATGGATGGACAACTTGGCAACTAGGACTAAGCCACCTATGCTTAGTTCGAACAGAACAAGTTTTATTAGGCCCATTTAGTTCTAGTCAATCATGACTAGTCATTCAGAAATCCCATAGAAATAGGGCAGTTTTGAGATTCTATGGGATTGACCATATTTCTTGGGATAAGAACAATGAATTCGACTTAGATAGGTGGATGAGAAGTAGATGGGTTTGTTTGAGTAAAAATAGATCAGTTTGTTCATGAGACTTCTTATTTAAAGCCAAAGCTTTGATGGCTTATGTATTAGGATTATTATTGACTTATATACTTTTATATTGTGACAATTTTGGATTAAGAAGTTAATTTGAAGACTTGTGTTGTTATCAATTTGCTGTTCAATGTTATGGATGTGTGACTGAAGTTAAGCTTCTGAGATCATTTATCAAGTGTGCAAGGCAAGGGTGGAAGGGCCCCCATTCCAAGCTAAGTACACTTTCTTGTAACTAGTTTTATTTCCTTGTTGTAGAACTGGTTTTCAAAGCTTTATTTCAGATTGTTTAATGATTTATGCATAGTGATTGATGTCATTAGTTTATAACTTATTCATCACTTTATCAAGTTGGAAAAACAGATGTATCAAGTTGAGCATCCCTTCTATGAAAATGATGAATTAAAGTTGGTTTCTTTTGTTTGTGTGCAAGCAGTTTCTTGTTGAGATTTTTGATATTAAGATGAATAAATTATAATGGAACACTTTACATGTCTCTTAAGTTAAGAGCTTCTTTCATTCATAATTTATCCATCTTAAGTTCTTGGTTTTAATCTCTGATTCATTAAGTAATAATTGAGGTGAAAATGAATTTCTTGAGTCAAGAACCATTTCCATATTAATCCTCTTTTTAAAACTAATTGAGTTGGAGTTGTAGAATATATTACTTTCAGCATATCTTTCAAGGTTGATTATATCCGATCTTCACATATAGTGATCTTGCCTCAAAGCATAAACAACCCGGATTGATAATAAATATTGTGTTAGTTTAGGTACATAAATTAGCTCAACATTTTGGCGCCGTTGCCGGGGAGGCAAATATCGGCATAGTCAATAGAGAGAAAAAAAAATATAAAAAAAAAAAAAAAAAAACACAAAAACAGTAGTTACATTTTTTAGTTATGTTTCTTTATGCCTAGACATAGAGATCCTCATGGTAGATTTATTAAAAACCCCCCACAAATAGAGATAGGATCATCAAACACCCCAGTTACTGGTAATCCAATCATTGAGGAATTGGCAGAAAAACAAAGAAGTGGACAAAGATTGACTTTGATTGAGAGACAAACTTTGTTAGCTTGGGAAGCAAAGCAAAAACAATCTTCAAATTCTGGAAAAAAAAAAGAAATTATCAAAGGAAAACAAACTTTATTTCCATCCATAAATCCTCCTATCTTTGACCAACCTGAAACTCCACTTAAAATTGAAACAAATCAACCAATGGCAGAAGAAGGACATGGATCTGTTATTCTCACTCCTGAACAACGAGCTCAATATGAAAGACAACAAGAAGAATGGAGAAGAAAAAGAGAAGAGGATGCAAAACAGGAAAATGATAGAAAAATGGAAAATGATCAGAAAAGACAAGAAGATGAAACTACCTTTGGCTTTCCAATAATTGACACAAGTGCAATATTAGGAGAAGAAGTGAAAATGAAAAATATTCCACCTTTTGTATTGCCAAATTTTTATGGAATGTCAACAGAAGATCCTGATTCATTTATGTTTGAATTTGATATTCTATGTAGAACATATGGATATACTGATGACATTCATAAACTTCGTCTTTTTCCTGCAACATTAAAAGCAGCAGCCTTGAAATGGTTTATGGGTTTAGGAGAACATACAATAGCTTCTTGGGATGATATGAGATCAGTCTTCCTTTAAAAATATCAAGCTTATTGCAGATCTAGAGATTCAAAGGAAGATATTTTTAGAATGACACAACAAGAAGATGAAAGTCTAGAAGAATATTTGGAAAGATTTTTGTATAATCTACAGAAATCTAAACAACATTCTCTAAATCAAGAAACCATTCGAACAATCTGTCTCAAGGGTATAAGGGATGAATATCTTGACATTTTGAATGTGATGGGTAAAGGAGATATCTCAAACCTACCATTCGAAGAAATTGTTGACTTATGTCAAAAATATTCTAGAGGAAGAGCAAAAACAGGAAGAAGAGAAGTAAGTTCAAAAGCAACAAAGTCAGCTGCAGGAGGGATAACACGAGCTGAAATAGGAAGTTTATTGGAAAATTTCAAAACAGATCTTTTAAGTACATTAGGGACACAAGTAGATGTGCTAAAGACAAATAAGAGAAAAGAAGAACAAGACCAAGCTTTAGCAATCTTTTGTCCCAAATGTAGAAACAAACATCCATTAAGAGAATGTCCTTTGGATAGTGTTAAGAGTGTTCAGGTTTGTGGTCTTTGTACAGAAAAGCATTCCACAGAAAATTGTCTAAAATTGAAAGAATTACAAATGAATTCAATGGAAGAAGTGCCAGGAATGGAATGTTTTTATTATGTAGCACCACGAAGACCATGGCAACCTAGAATGCCTCAACAAAATCAGCAACAATTCCCTCAACAAAATTACCTTTATCCACCTCAAAATCCTTGGACAACTCCAATGCCATGGCAAGCTTGGCCTCCACAACAATATCCACAACAACCTGCACAAGGTTGGAGAGGATATGGTTATGGAAACCAGCCACCTCAACAATACCAGCAACAATATCAACAGCCATTCACATATCCACAATATCCTCAATCCATACCATTTCAACAACAACATTCTGCATATCCACAATCCATTCCATATCCGCAGCAGAATCCCCCACCGTTGTTGACCCAACCACAACAGTTGCAGCTACCCACAAATCAACCCAGACCAACTCAATTACCAGCACAACCAATTGCAAATCCAAATAATAAGGTGGAAAAAGTTGCATATACTATAGAGGAAGCAACATGTTTTCCCACATATTCAATTCTTCCTCTTAATGAAGTCCATCTAAGGTCTGGAAAAGTGCTTAAAAAGGATTCTCCTCCAATTATAGAAGAACCAACCGAACAAGGAGAATCACCTGAAACATCACAAACTAGGATACAAATTCAGAAAGGAACAAACATTACAACTCAAACACCACCTTATCCTGAAAGGTTAGTGGAACAACAAAAAGAAATAACCCTTCCTGAATTTGATATTTTAGATGAGTTAAAAAATGCTTATGTAAAAATTCCCTTGTTAAAGGAAATTAAAGAAATACCAATATATGCTAAAACAATAAAGGAATTGTGCATTAAGAAAACTCAGAGAAAGAAGAAGGATCCTACTACAATCCAAGTCATTGGTAAACTAGCAAGTCTCATGTCTACAGAAACCAAAATAGAAAAATATATTGATCCTGGTATCCCTATGGTTACTATATCAATAAATAATTTCTCAGTACCAAACACATTAATAGACTTGGGAGCAGCTATAAATGTAATGACAATGGAGACCATGAAAACTTTGCATTTGAACAACATTAGATCAACCTCTGCAATCTTAGAATTGGCAGACAGATCTAAAGTTGTTCCTGAAGGAATATTGGAAGATATTATAGTCTCTTTGGATTCATGGGAGTATCCTGTTGACTTCCTTATTCTGCAACCAAAATCAAATTTGGGAGGACATCCTCTAATCTTAGGCAGACCATGGTTAGCTACCGCTAATGCCTTTATAGGATGCAGATCAGGAAGCATGATTATTTCACATGGAGAAGAAAGGAAACATATTGCTCTTTATTCACCTACACAGTCAACTTCTTTAGAATCAGTACTTGAAGCTCAAGAAAAACAGCAAACTAAATCAGTTTTAAGTATAAATAAATTCTTTGATCTAAGAGAAGAAGAAGGGAATGAAGACTTAATGGATCTTTTCATTTCAGAACCAAGTATTTCAGAGCAGCTTAGAGAAGTGCAATATGAAGCTGCAAATAACCTTTTGAATCAATGTTTTCAGGAAACCCGTACTATTCAAACTTTGCGAAATTCTTTTATAGACATCTTTCCTGTAAACACAATCTCCAATCCAACAATAAAAACAATTGAGGTAAGTCCTGGAAAACATTTAAACATTGGAAATGAGTTGCAATCAGAACAAGAACAAGAGGTAATTGCATTATTACAGAAATATTCAAAAGCTTTTGCCTGGGATTATAATGACATGCAAGGAATCCATCCTAACACATGTGTCCACCACATCTATACAGATGAACAAATTAAACCTGTAAGACAACCACAAAGACGAATGAATCCTATGATGAAAGAAATAGTGAAAGATGAACTGCAAAAATTGTTAAATGTTGGATTTATCTATCCTATTTCAGATAGTCAATGGGTTTCTCCACTGGTTATTGTTCCAAAGAAAAATGGAAAGTGGAGGGTATGTCTGGATTATCGAGAACTAAACAAAGCTACACTCAAAGATCATTTTCCTCTACCATTTATTGATCAAGTGTTAGACTCATTGGCTGGAAAGAAATTCTTCTCTTTCTTAGATGGGTTTAGTGGGTACAACCAGATTAGAATAGCAACAAAAGACCAAGACAAGACAACATTCACTTGCCCATGGGGAACCTATGCATATAATGTTTTGCCATTCGGTTTATGTAATGCACCTGCAACTTTTCAACGAGCAGTGCTTGCAATTTTTGCTGATCTAATCCATGAATGTGTAGAGGTTTACATGGATGACTTTACAGTTTATGGAAACACATATAATGATTGCTTAAATAATCTTGAGAAAGTGTTGAAACGATGCATTTAAACAAATTTGTCATTAAGCAATGAGAAATGCTATATAATGTTGACAGAAGGAATAGTTCTGGGACACCATATTTCTTCTTCAGGAATTAAAGTGGATCCAGCAAAAATCCAAGTCCTAGTAACCTTAATGCCTCCTACAACACAGAAATAGGTAAGAAGTTTCTTAGGCTATGCAGGCTATTATAGACGATTCATTGAAAACTTCAGTAAAATAGCCCAACCTCTGTTTAAATTATTAGCAAAAGATATTGAATTTCACTGGACAAATGACTGTCAAAATGCATTTCAAATTCTAAAAGAAAAATTATCAGTTGCACCCATTCTCCGTGGACCAAATTGGTCTTTGCCATTTCATATATCAACCGATGCATCTGATACCGCAATAGGTGCCTCCCTTGGACAGAAAGAGAACTTGTTCAATTATGCAATATACTTTATAAGCAAGAATCTAACACCTGCAGAATTGAACTATACAGTCACCGAGAAAGAAATGTTAGCCGTTATACATGCAGTAAACAAATTCAGACATTATATAACAGGATATCAAGCTTTCATTCATACAGATCATTCAGCAATCAAATATTTGATGAATAAACCTATAACCAATGGAAGAGTAACAAGATGGTTACTATTACTGCAAGAGTTTAATATCACAATACAAGATCGGCCAGGCAAGGAAAATCAAGTAGCTGACTTTCTGTCCCGCATACATTCACCCAATGATCCAAATCCGGTTGCAGATAACTTTCCCGATGAACATCTGTTTGCTATCACAGTAAAAACACCATGGTTTGCAGACATGGAAAACTATTTATCTTCTGGAAAGTTACCAAACCAATTCACTAAAAAGCAAAGACACAAAACTATTAAAGAAAGTTCCAGGTATAGTTGGGTAAATGGTGATTTATTTTATACTGGTCCAGATTTAATAATTAGAAAATGTGTGCGAGAAGATGAAATATTAGATATTCTAAAAGCATGTCACGATGAACCATGTGGTGGTCATTTTGCAGATAAACGAACAGCATATAAGGTGCTGCAACTAGGCTACTACTGGCCATCCATCTTCCAAGACTCTAAGAAATATGTCAAGCAATGTGACAGTTGCGAAAGAACAGGGAGACCAATAACAAGAGATGAGATGCCGCTGAAGCCACAGGTCCTCATAGAACCATTTGAGCAATGGGCGCTTGACTTTGTTGGACCCATCAATCCATCATCAAATGGAAACAAGTACATCTTAGTATGTACAGATTATGTAACCAAGTGGGCAGAGGCGAAAGTAGTGCATAGAGCAACAGAAGATATAGTGGTCAACTTTCTTTTTAAAGAAATCTTTGTCAGATATGGAGTACCTAGACAAATTGTAACAGATCAAGGAACACAATTTACATCAAAACTGGTACGAGATCTAACAGAGAAGTACAAGATCAAACACAGAATATCTACACCATATCATCCTCAAGCAAATGGGCAGGTTGAATCAACAAATAAAGTCCTAGAGAATATCATGACAAAAATAGTAAAGCTGAATAGAAAAGATTGGTCTGAAAAATTACAAGATGCACTATGGGCCTATAGAATTACATGGAAGAATACAACTGGTTTTAGTCCATACCAGTTAGTATATGGAAAAGAGGCCTTATTACCTATAGAGTTTCAAATACAAACATACAGACTAGCAGCTGAATTAGGACTAGACCTGACAGAAGCACAACAGCAGCGGATCATGGAACTGAATCAGTTAGATGAGCATCGTCAACAAGCCATAGAACATACTACATTGGTGCAACAACAAAGAATGAAGTGGCATGACAGATATATCAAGACAAAGACATTTCGCAAGGGAGATTGGGCATTACTTTTTGACTCCAAGTTCAAAGATTTCAAAGAAAAGTTCACAACACACTGGCTAGGCCCATATGAAATTGATGAAATCTTCGACAATGGAGCAGTAAAGATCAAGACAATTGACCAGGATTCCACCTCTTTTATAGTGAATGGACATAGGCTCAAAGTTTATAATAGGCCTATCAGTAAAGAAGCATTTATGAAACAACTGACAGAAGATACAGAACTGGAAGTCATGGCACACCAAGTTCAGCCATCTTCCAGTCCTGTAGTTGAATAAAAAAAAATAAAAAAAATATATAAAAAATAAAAAAATATAAAAAAAAAAAAACATAAAAAATATAAAAAAAACATAAAAAATAATAATTTGTTTGCTAGTGAAAACCAGGCAACTGGCACTATGCAAACATGAATTCATAGGGGAAAATCAAGGCAACTTGGACTCTATGAATTCCTTTTCTTGTTCTACTGTTCTCATATAATTTCAATACAGGTACTCTCCATCAACAATTGACTTGAGGACAAGTCATATCTTAAGAAAGGGGGAGACTTGTATTAGATCTTTAGCTGAAAAGCTGAAGTATAGAAGAAACTTGTATTGTCAACAGAGGGACCTGAAAGAAGAAATCAATACAGAGGAACCTGAGAGACCTGCCAAAACAACATGTGCATATTATGTAAGCAGTACAGAGGGACCTGAAACAAAGAATCATTATAAAGGGACCTGATTTTCAATTCAAGAACCAGAGCATGAAGGACAAGGAGCAGCAATAAAATTCACTTTTTGATTCATCTACACCATCTGACTTCATTCCACCTGTACAAACATCATTCAGGGAAGTATATGAATAGTCATTTTGTGCTTGAAATTCAAATTTTTCTTAGGAATTTTTAGTTTTTGTTAAGTTAAAGTTAGTACCTGAGGATATTCAATATTCCTATACATATCCTATATTCATAATTCCCTATACATATCCTATCTTCATAATATCCTATACATATTCCATTTCATATACACATTTCTCATACATATTCCCTATAAACCTAAATATTTTTCTTGAGCAAAAGACCAAGCTAGGACAACTCTTTCCACCTGCATACATAAATCAAGCATTAGTATGGTGATGATTTTAAAAATGACCTAAGATGGTCATTTTAAAAATCATAAAGATATGCATAAAAAGCAAAACAAATAATGCGCTATACAAAGACTATATACCATAAGTGTAAATGAGGAATGCGAATTGAACGCAAAGGACATAAGGTTAATACACATAAGAGGTAAGGTCAATGGCATATAATCAATGCGCATATGGTATAAACATAGGCAAAGGTATATGGCGCATAGTTGGAACATAATGGTTATGACATAGTTGACAGGTTTGACAGAATGATAATGGCATATACAACGCAGGAGAATCATTGCACGAAAGGACACGGCGGAAGTAATCAGTTCATGCAGAAGGTAGTGATGATACGGGTGTATCATTCAAAGTGAAATGCGTTGGTGCATATCATAACACACGACGATGGGAAATCAACGTGCACGGTGGTGACAATACAGTGTGATAATTCAAACATAGCGTGCACGGTGGTGTGATAAAACAGCCATGTCATTCAAACATAACGTGCGCAGGTGGTGGTGTACGTATATAGTTTAAACATTAAACAAGGCAGTGGTATCCTCATGACACAGTCTGTCGACTGGTCAAAGAGGACAACCATACCAATCTCACATCATCACGCCATCAGACACGGTACAACCATGAACTCGGTCCATTCATGACTTTCAACCTCATTCCTCATTGCCAAAGCTCAGAAGGAAGGCGTTTTGAAACAAAACATTGATCTGAAGAAAAGAGAAGGCGGTTGATTAATCTAGAAAGAAGAGAAGGCGGTTGAAGCAGCGGAATAGTGAAATCGCTCCGGGGAAAGCAAGAAGGCGAATTTAAGGTAAGAAATTGCTCCGGATTCGACGATCAGAGATCACAGATTTCCAGGATTGAGTCAGGTAACAGTGGAGTTCATTAACACTCAGCGATTATGGAATATTGTTTGACATTAATTTGTGATCCTGTGTTTTGACACCAGCTCAGTTAACCGAAACAATAGGGATTTGGAGCGCCGATTACATTCCACGCGTTTTGTTGACAGTCAGGTAATTTCAAAACCCGTGATTATCTCCAGATCGACAGCACTTAAGGCTTGATGATAGAGTGTGATGCGCAGCATCGTGAGGAAAATCCGTTGCATGAGTAACAAGTTTTAAGTGAAGTAGTATGGCGGAGGGTTGTTGAATTGCGCACTAAGCCGTGATCTATGCGCACCAATGTTTTCACAAACAGTTAGCGTGTAAACTAAAAACGCCATAAAACATTTTGTTGCCAATGCGTTTTGTTTTGTTTTGACAGTCAGGGATCAAATGCTTAAAGGTCACATTGAATTATGGATGAAAAATAGAGTCGGGTTCGTTGAAGCCATGTTGAGGCCGAAAGTTTGTTGCATATTTATGATGAGTCTGCACGAAATTTTTGTTTGCAAACACCTTTGCTTAAGTCCAAACAGTGCGAAAAATTTCGATTAGGCCGAGAGCACTCTTTGATTCTTCTTATTTTTTTATATATATATACACAAGTAAATCATGATTGTGTGGTTTGTGGTACTGTGTGTATTTAATAAAAAAACAGAGATCAGTGTATTAACAGAGTATACAGGTGTTGCTTGTATTCAACAGGGAATTCAGAAGAGTGTTATTGCAAGGGAATATATCAGAGGTTAAAAGTGCAGAGTTGAGTTGAGTCAGAAGAGGAAGGTAAGCTTCTTTGCTTACTGAATTTCATTTTAAAAAAAATATAGTCATAATTTTTATTAAAATGAAGTTAGTAACAGAAGAAGCCTACATTGATTGGTTTACAGAAACAATGGCAAACAGGGTAGAGCCAAAATTTCAAATAGAAAGCTGGGGAAAAGAGACCATAGAAAAACTCTATCAGGCAGGAATGATAGGCTTCCTACAGAAATTTAATGGCCATTCTGAGGAGATAACCAAAGATTTTATAAAGAATTTCAATCAGGACCAAACTCAAATAGGAGAAATCATTGTTCCAGTAACCCAAGAATACTTGTCCAAAGCCTTAGATTTGCCAATGTTAGGAGAGAAGTATTACAAAGGGCTACACTTCAAGGAGAAAGCATGGACTTTCTTCCTTGAGAAAAACCGGAAGGGAACATTTGATAGGACGAAAGGTATACCCAGGGAATGGTTTAATGAGCCATGGAGAGAATTGGTCTTGATTATTCAAAAGTTTTTAACTTGTGACCGAGGATATAGTGTTGCCCATCTATATCATGTTAAACTTCTACAGCACATCAAGGGGGAAGATAGGATTAATTTACCTTATTTCCTATATAAAAGCCTCTTAAAAATGATTGAAACAGAAAGACATGAAAACAGGCTTAAGGCAGGACAAATGTATCATCAAGGATTGATTAAAATCCTAGTTGAATATCAAGTAAGATTGCAGGGCATAGTGTGGAGAGAATTCATGGTTAAAAATCATTTTACTGAACAGATTACAGAGGTGCAAGAGAAAACAGAGCAGGAAAGTAGGGGAGTGATGAATTCACCCGTGTATCCTAGAACAAGAGCCAAACAACAAAATAATATGGCTATGGATTATGAAATATCTGTGATGTCTATTCCCAAAAGATTTACAAACAAAAGTCCCATCAATTTAGACAGGGAAGAAGAAACATATTTTCCAAGACCACAAGAAGAAAATAACATTCCACAAGAAGAATTTGATAGGGATTCTGCCTATGATGATGAAGCACCTGCATCATTAATGAAAACAACTCAGGATTTTGAAAAAGATGGGAAAATCAAGGATTTAACTGATCAATTAGAAATTAGTAAAATTTTTGAAAAACAGTTAGAAGAGGAGAACAAAGCAAACATGAAAGAAAATGCTAAATTGATCAAAACAAATGAAAAATTGAAAGAAGACTTGGGGAAATTGAAAAGGAAGAATGATCTAATTTCTAAACAAGCATTTAAATGGTTGAAGGAAGAGAACATGTGGCAGGCCAAGTATGAGAAGCAGAAGGTTAAAGCAACTTTGTTTAAAGAACGACATGACACAGGTTTAGATTGTTTGGCAAGGGCAGCACAACAGGAAGTATCAACAGGTACAACATCTACTTCAGAAAGAAGAAGGTCAAAGAGGAACAGGCAAGCATGGGGACATGCTTGATGATAAGCAAGGGAGAGATGTTGGGCCTTAGTTTTGGTCTTATTTTGCTCAAAGAAACATACTAATCCATCTATTTTCCATCTATTTTCCATTCATTTATTCCATTTTGACACATATTTGATATTGATTCAGGTATTTAATTTTAATTTTTCAAATTCTAAAGTTTTTATGAAAGTTTGATTTTTAGTGCAAAATTGACAGATTCAGAAATTCCCGTAATAGCTATATGGTTGATGTGGTTGCAGGACACTTGGGCATGAATTGAATACATGGATGGACAGCTTGGCAACTAGGACTAAGCCACCTATGCTTAGTTCGAACAGAACAAGCTTTATTAGGCCCATTTAGTTCTAGTCAATCATGACTAGTCATTCAGAAATCCCATAGAAATAGGGCAGTTTTGAGATTATATGGGATTGACCATATTTCTTGGGATAAGAACAATGAATTCGACTTAGATAGGTGGATGAGAAGTAGATGGGCTTGTTTGAGTAAAAATAGATCAGTTTGTTCATGAGACTTCTTATTTAAAGCCAAAGCTTTGATGGCTTATGTATTAGGATTATTATTGACTTATATACTTTTATATTGTGACAATTTTGGATTGAGAAGTTAATTTGAAGACTTGTGCTGTTATCAATTTGCTGTTCAATGTTATGGATGTGTGACTGAAGTTAAGCTTCTGAGATCATTTATCAAGTGTGCAAGGCAAGGGTGGAAGGCCCCCCATTCCAAGCTAAGTACACTTTCTTGTTAACTAGTTTTATTTCCTTGTAATTTGATGATTGTAGAACTGGTTTTCAAAGCTTTATTTCAGATTGTTTAATGGTTCATGCATAGTGATTGATGTCATTAGTTTATAACTTATTCATCACTTTATCAAGTTGGAAAAACAGATGTATCAAGTTGAGCATCCATTCTATGAGAATGATGAATTAAAGTTGGTTTCTTTTGTTTGTGTGCAAGTTGTTTCTTGTTGAGATTTTTGATATTAAGATGAATGAATTATAATGGAACACTTTACATGTCTCTTAAGTTAAGAGCTTCTTTCATTCATAATTTATCCATCTTAAGGTCTTGGTTTTAATCTCTGATTCATTAAGTGGTAATTGAGGTGAAAATGAATTTCTTGAGTCAAGAACCATTTCAATATTATTCCTCTTTTTAAACTAATTGAGTTAGAGTTGTAGAATGTATTACTTTTAGCATATCTTTCAAGGTTGATTATATCTGATCTTCACATATAGTGATCTTGCCTCAAAGCATAAACAACCCGGATTGATAATAAATATTGTGTTAGTTTAGGAACATAAATTAGCTCAACATTATGGATCCAAATTTTTGTATAATTTTTTGAACACTCTGATGATATATATACAACGATGTTTGATGTGATGTGACAAATGTATCAAAATGTATGATGTTTTTGATGATCAAATTTTATTGTATGGAATGATTAATATGCCAATCAATTGCTTGATTAGCTAATGAGTCTCCCATCCAATTTTCAGCTCGAGGAATATGAATAAAAGTTAAAAATTGAAATGATCTTTGTAACAAACATACCCTCAAGAACAACCGGAGTAAAAATGGATATCGAACCCGATAAGTATTATTCAACTGCGACACCACCAGCTGAGAGTCCAAGAAAACTACCAACGAATCAACACCCAAAGATATTGCCTCTGAGAGTAGATAAACAACTGCAGTGTATTCTGCTATATTATTGGAAGCAGGACCAATGCAGACCCCTCTTGATACTAACAGCTGACCGGATGGATAATGAAGCACCCAAGCCGCGGAAGCTAAGTTCCGGGTGTGTCTACTAGCACCATCGGCGAAACCAAAATGACTCATGACATCCGACACAACCTGCCAAAGCAGATAAAAAACATCACCAACCCATCAAAGATCGAAAAATAACCAGATATGTACAAAGTAAAACTACTATATACAAAAGCAACATGCCAGGCCGAAGCCTAGGCATAATACTTTTTCAAATAGAGCCCATTTCTGGGCTCTGGCAACTCGTTCCCTTCAAAATCAACCAAGGTATATGCCCCTTTCTTAAGGAATTTTTTAACGATAAAGGGGCCATACCACATAGACTTAAACTTTCCTGCCCCCAGGGCATCTTTTTCTTGGGCATAGACCAAAACAAGGTCACCTTCCGAAAAAACCCTAGGCTTGACCGCCTTATCGTACTAAACTTTAACTCGGTTTTTGTGCGCTTCATTCATTGTGGTGGCATCCCGACGCTGCTCATTGAGATGTTCCAGATGATGTACCCTCAAGAACAACTGGAGTAAAAATGGAACTCGAACCCGATAAGTATTGTTCAACTGCGACACCACCAGCTGAGAGTCGAAGAAAACTACCAACGAATCAACACCCAAAGATATTGCCTCTGAGATTAGATAAACAACTGCAGTGTATTTTGCTATGTTATTGGAAGCAGGACCAATGCAGACCCCTCTTGATACTAACAGCTGATCGGATGGATAATGAAGCACCCAAGCCGCAGAAGCTAAGTTCCAGGAGTGTCTACTAGCACCATCGGCGAAACCAAAATGACTCATGACATCCGACACAACCTGCCAAAGTAGATCAAAAACATCACCAGCCCATCAAAGATAGAAAAAAAACCAGATATGTACAAAGAAAAACTACTATATACAAAAGCAACATGCCAGGCCGAAGCCTAGGCATAATACTTCTTCAAATAGAGCCCATTTCTGGGCTCCGGCAACTCGTTCCCTTCAAAATCAACCAAGGTATATGCTCCTTTCTTAAGGACTTTTTTAACGATAAAGGGGCCATACCACATAGACTTAAACTTTCCTGCCCCCAAGGCATCTTTTTCTTGGGCATAGACCAAAACAAGGTCACCTTCCGAAAAAACCCTAGACTTGACCGCCTTATTGTATTGAACTTTAACTCGGTTTTTATGTGCTTCATTCATCGTGGCAGCATCCCGACGCTGCTCATCGAGATGTTCCAGATGAGGGAGACGTTCTTCAAGACTAGAAGTGTCAGGAAGAAGTTCAACAGCTAACTTAAGAGAAGGAATCTCATATTCAATGGGAAATATGGATTCCAACCCGTGTACTAGCTGAAACGAAGTAAAGCCTGTTGCAGTTTTCACTGACGTCCTGTATGCCCAAAGTGCAGGATATAGCATAATATGCCAGTTGGATCTAGCTTTATCAATTGTCCATTGAAGAATTGTCTTCAAGGATTTATTCACGGCTTCCACTTGCCCATTGGCTTGAGGATAATACGGAGATGAATGCTCCTGCCGGAAACCCAATTTTAGAGCCAACTCAGCCATCATGCTATTCTGAAAATGACTGCCATGATCAGTGACAATCTCTTTAGGAATACCAAAACGAGTAATAACCTGGTTGAAAATAAAAAGAGCTGCAGTCTCACCATCATTCCCAAAAGTAGGCATAGCCTCGACCCACTTCGGAAAGTAGTCTACTGCTACAATAATGTACTTGTGACCTTTAGCTGAAGGTGGGTTACAAGTAGTATAATCAATACCCCACTTTGTAAAGGGATCGACAGTAATGACTGGAAAAAGCGGAGCTGGATGAGCGCGCATTTTTTGAGTATAAACTTGACACGGATGACACTTTTTGACCGACTCCATACAATCCTTGAAAATCGAAGGCCAAAAGTACCCAACACGCAAAATATTTTGGGTTGTAGCAAGCCCAGATAAATGACCACCACAAGCTCCACTGTGGAAATCATTCAGCACAGCCTCAGCTTCTTCGAGAGTTAAGCAGTGTCTTAGGATTGAATCAACCCCTCGACGGTATAAAGCATCACCAATGATCAAGTAATGCTTAGCCAAGTGACGCAACTTACGGCGCTCATCTTTCGAAAAAGTAGAGGGAAACTTCGGAGTCTGAAGATACACAATTATATCCCCATACCAATGATCCTGTGGAGAGATAAGAAACAAATGTTCATCCGGGAAGGATTCATCATAGATCATTTCTTCCCCACAGGGCAACTCAGAGATCAATTCCGCGAAAACCAATGATTTCTTGGACTTGGCAGACATAAACTCAAGATCAAATTCCTGCAAAATCACAATCCATCTATTGTATTTGCCCCCAATCATTCGCCTACTGAGGACAAACTGAAATGGATTGGTTGCTACCAAAACATAAGTTTTTCGTAGAATAATGTAATTCCGGAGTCGCTGCACAACATGAATAGCTGCTAAAGCTAAATTTTCTATCGGATTATACCGGAGTTCAGGTGCTACCAATCCTTGACTAAGATAGTATATAACATGCTCTGCAAGAGCATCATCTTCCTGAACTAGAACCATACCAATAGTAGATTCTGCTGCTGCAAGATACAAAAGGAAATCTCTGCTATAATCAGGTGGACTCAATAAAGGAGCAGAGGTCCATGCGTTTTTCAAAGCATCGAATGAGCATTGAGTGAAGTCATCCCAAAGAAACGGAACTCCCTTCTTCAACAATCTCATAAATCCCTTGGTAAATTCAACATAATTTACGATAAATGTTCGAAGAAAATTAGATTTTCCTTGTAGAATTTGAAGTTGATGAATAGAGGATGGGGGAGGCAACCGAAGTATTGCCTCAACCTTGAAGAGATCTACCCTAATCCCTTCCCTAGACACAATGAATCCCAATAACCGACCGGATGTAACCGCGAAAACGCACTTGTTCGGATTCAACCTAATCTTATAGAAACGACATCGTTCAAATATTTGACGGAGGTGAGCAGGATGATCCATCCTCTTTCGAGAATGAGCATCTAAATCATCCAAATACGCCTCGATAATATTTTTGATGTCATGGAAGGCATATGACATGGCCTGCTGAAACGTAGCCACAGCATTTTTAAGACCAAAAGGCATCTTCTTGTATGCAAAAGTACCCCAGGGACAAATAAAGGCAGTCTTATGCTGATCTTTAGGACGGATAGTAATCTGATTATATCCAGAGAAACCATCCATGAAGGAGAAAATCTCATTACCAGCACACTCGTCAATGATCTGATCTATAAATGGTGTGGGGTAATTATCTTTAGGACATGCTTTATTAATGTCTCTGAAATCAATGCAAACTCGAATTGTTGCTTGTTTTTTATCTACGGGAACAGGGTTTGAAACCCATTCAGTCAAAGGAACAGGGAAAATGAATCCCGCCTTAAGCAGCTTCTCCACCTCAGCTTTGATAGTTGCTGCCTTCCTAGGATTGACCGGACGAAGTTTTTGCCTCACAGGCTTAGCATTTTTGTAAGTCTTGATCTCATGCTGGACAATAGATGGATTTATACCAGGAATTTCCTCATAAGACAAGGCGAATACATCCCTATACTCTTTAAAGAGCTCGGTGTAAATCTGAATCTCTTCAGGGGAAAATTCAGCTCATATGAAGACATTCTCAATAACAATTGGATCCCTGGAAATATTCACCGGGATAGTCGGAGAAATCATGGCCATGTTCCCTTCAACATAAACCTGTGTTGGTGCTAAAGGGTTCAGGACTGGGCGAACAGGACCAAGAGACGAAGGACTTGGAAAACTCGTTTCAACTTTGCTCAAATCAGGAAAAAAGTAAGACCGATGATGCAAATCATCCCACGGTCTATCTATACCAGTCATAGCTTCCAGGATGGCCTCTTCAGATGGAAGAGTGGTATCATGGAAATCCTGGGCAAAAGAAGAACTAAGCATCCAAGCCGGAGCCACATCTCCATCCAACTCTTCTGGTGAAAGAGGAGCTGGGATGGATTCTGCAGAGTCAACAATAGACTGATAAGCAATCTCAGCTGCAGACATTGGAAATGCCATTCCACCCACTTGACCTTCCGCTAATGTGGCGGTAGGGGAAGGTAAGGTCCAAGGGTTCGAAAAATAATGAGTTCTGAAGAACTCTCTTAGAAGAGGAACCTTGGAGGATGAAATTGCATTTATATGCACCGTAGGAGGAGGAATATCAAAAGTACCCATCAAGAAAGAATACATTCCAACTCCTAAATTCTCAGTAGGCGACTTGGTATTATCCAACTTTGGAATATTTGAGTCAGTAGATGCATTCGGGTCTACAGGAGGACAGTCCAGTTGGTCCACTGTAACAATCCTCCCTTCGTGAGGGAAGCAAATGAGTCGAAACAATGAAGATGCAATGGCATCCATCTCATAAATCCAGTTTCTCCCCAAAAGAAGGTTGTATTCCAAGCTTGCATCCGCTATCTCAACCTCTATATTTACAGTTTTTCCCCCAACATAGATAGGCAAAGCTGGGAAAATACCATGCGGTCTATGAGAATGACCATCAAATGAAGTCAGAAGAGTAGCAGATGGAGAAGCTGCGGGAGGTCCAATCCCCTTCCAGCATGCGAGAGACATCACACATGTGGAAGCACCCTCATCAACGACCGTCCGAAAAATATTGCATTTCCGGTATGATGATCTAATATGAAAAGCCATATGATGGGGGAGTCTCTTCTTAAAATTATTCATATCGAAGGTAATCATAAGAGAGTTCTTTGGATCTACAGCCCTAAGAGCAGTGAGCAGAGCACTGCGCTGAGCCAAACAAGACTGGAGCACCTCTAAAGCCGACATGGCACAAGGACTCTACGCCAGATCTTCCACAATAGAGTAGTTCTGGGCAGCCCTAGCGTTTGGATTAATCGTCGAACGCTTCGTAGATGCTTTGGGCATCTGAGGTATAGGCTCAACAGTAGGCCTCGTAATATGAAACGGCTCAGTAGCATCAGGAGCACCCTTAGCTTTCGAAGACTCTTCTTCGCCATAATCATGGGATCTCGGAGTGACATCCACGTGAGCACTCATCATGTATATGTTTGATGGTATTTCCCCTTCCTGGGTGCCACCAGAAGAAGCCCCAGAATTTTGATTCGTGCCAACAACTAGTTGTTTCCCTTGGGGAAAAGTGTTCGTCAACACAGCCTGGGAACTAGAAGAACCCTGCTAAGCTAACAAGCGCTGCGCATCCTGAACTTTAGGGCAAAGGTGTGTAAGGTGGTCTCCAGTACATAAATTGTATGGAAACTTCACTTTCTTTTTATCCTTTGGACCCTCACCAACATGCTCGTTGGTTTTATTTGCATTACGCTTCCCATTCTTACCCTTTTTCTTATTATTCCGTCCCTTCTTCTTCCCTTCGGATTGTTGATTTCCTTTGGGATCAGAAGCTTGGAAGGCATTTACCGACAAATATTGGGAAGGCGATGACTCAGCAGGCACAGCCTGACCAAAAGGAGCAGATTGTATAGACAACTGCTGCAATTGAGTAAGCAGGTTAGCTGCACCACTATTGATCGACCCAATAAGTCCATCACCATGAGGACCAGGCTTAGTTTTGGATAAATCTAATTTGGAGCGAGGAGCATTGGGAAAATATTTATGGAGGACCCCAGACTGAGAATATATCAGTTCCAACTGCTGGGCCCTAAAAATATCTTGTTCCTCAGAAAATACCCCATACAGGGATACATCTTTAGAAATTTCTGACTGCAAAGATTTCAGAAACCATTCCAAAAGTAATTCTCTTGGAATATGAGCTTTAATAAGCCTCTTCCTTCTCCGCCATTCCTGAATATGGTCAGAAATGTGGGTTGCGTCGTCCTGCTTAAAATTAGCTAGGAGTTCAGTCCTGGCGTCATAACAGACGGGCAACTGGAAATGATTTAGAAATGTAACAGCTAGATCTCCAAATGTAGCAAAACTACCCCCAGTTAGCTCAATATACCACTTGGCAGCATTTTCAGTTAAGGTGCGTTGAAACAATCTCAACCTAATCGAATCATCGATCAGGGAGTTAGAAGAACACCATAAATGGAAGGTGGTGATGTGATCAACCGGATCTTCTCCATTCTTACCTTCAAACTTTGGAATGTTTGAAGGAAGTTTGGTCGGAACCGGAGGCCACCCCGGACTGTACCGGATCAGATCATTCATCAATTTCGACAGATCTGGCAATTTTAACGTTGCCAGAAAAGGTAAACGAGGCGGA
Organism: Pinus albicaulis; assembly: GCA_034641835.2. Classification (NCBI taxonomy): domain Eukaryota; kingdom Viridiplantae; phylum Streptophyta; class Pinopsida; order Pinales; family Pinaceae; genus Pinus; species Pinus albicaulis. The sequence goes on from CM076575.1 coordinate 1,242,312,880, forward strand.
GCTTGAGGATTACATCCTTGATGGGATGAATTCCCAACATTCTGAAAAGAATACCCTAGATTTGATAAGGAACCAGGTTGCCAGAAAGAACTCGTAGAAAAAGGAGAAGAACCTCCTCCCAACGCAGAGTTACCAAAGACCAGACCAGTCCCCTCCCGAAGTATTAAATGAAGAGGAAAGCCCCTGATAGGGGTTCCAGGCATTATAAAGAGGGGAAAAAGTCTGATAAGCACTCGACGAAGGGAAAGAAGCATTACCTTGGTGACCAGCGTAAAACTGATTCCCTACCTCCGCTGTAGTGAATACAGGGTTCCAACCTGTAAAAGTGGTCGAATTCTGACCTCCAGAACAAGGGTTGAAACTCTAAGTCTGAGAAGTAAACGGAAAGGACCTGAGATTGACTAAGGAATATGCCCGGTTCGAAGGAGATACGAAGAAAGGCTGATCCACTAGCCATGGAAGACATGGGTGTAGATCTAGCTGCAGCAGCGGAAAAGAAAAAAGGAGGAACCCCACTAGTGGGCATTCCAAAACAAAAGGGACCAAAATGAGAAGCATGTGCTTGGGTGAAACTAGAGCCAAACACAACAGCACTAGAAGCAATCGAAGATATAGCAATAGTGCCTCCTCCTTCAACAGAAGCAGGAGTCTGAATGCCTGCAACACTCACAGCAGAAGCCGCATTCCCAGTCGTGGCCATCGAAAGGTATGAATAATATGGAGGATCTTCCGGTCTCTCTGACTCAGGTCCGATGTATTCAACAACGAACGGATAATCAGGAGGAAGAGGAGATGGAAGTGACTCAGAGGGTTGAGACACTTCCTCTACCTGTACTTCTTCTTCCTGCGGAAATAAGACTCTCGAGGTGAGCGGAGCGCTCCTCTAGGAACCAACACCAGAACCAGCTATGAAACCTTCGAACCCTTGTGGAGGATCTCTCTCCACTTCATCAGACGCCACAGGGTGATACTCACTTGCTAAATTACTCCTACGCCTTCTTGAAGAAGGCTCTGGACTCTCGGGAGATAACCCCCGAATTCTCATCGATCGACGAGGCGCTTGATCAGCCACTTTAACAAATTTTAATTAGACTCAAAAAGTACAAAGCTAGGCAAGCTAGGAGCAAAGAGCACTCACTACAAGAAAAATCCTTGAGATACAATCAAGCAAACAACCTTCAGGTATTTCCGCTCTGGGTGATTAGGACCAGACACCAAAATACAAGAAAGCGAAATATAGGACCTCCCGAAAGTAGTCTGGGATAATTACGGCCCAGGCTTACTAGCGAAGGTAATAGAAATAGTTACGCCGACCTCCTAACAACAGCCTTTTCCAGCACAAGTACCCAAGCTTCGCAAGGGCACCCCCCAGAAATACTGCTGGAAGTGATACGACTTCTGCCTCAGGTACCACGGGTATTCCCCCCTGCAGTCACCTATGTGGAACCTAGGAGTGGCAACTATGGGCACCAATCCATGTCAGAAGTCGGGCGGAACGGTCTTGAGGTTAGATCCAGCAAATCAGAGAGGGGGTATGTCTCTTCTCAGCCTTCACTTCCCCTCGTGCTTGACTCTCTGGAGGAGAGCTTTCCCGGTCCACCTAACGGAGTTGGATTTCACTCAATTAATCAACTTCTATGTTTTTGTTTGAGCGAACTTGGAGAGTTAACTCTCCACTCACCTAATCCAAGGCCCTACAACCTAGCTAGTTGGTGTATGACACTTAATAAAAACTTTCTAGTTGCTTTTAAATTATAGCGCTTATTTTAATCGACTGTTATGTTAATTCAAATGGATACGGAAATGAAACTTGTGGTGTTTTGACGCAGAAAAGAAATTAATAAAAACCAAACTACATGCAAATGCAGTAATTTCCTTTCGATGAAAAGAAATTTCTACAAAGGTTCTACGAGACTAAATTTTTTTTCTTTTCAGATAACAAACTTCACACTCACAAAAACTATGAAAATGAATAAATGCTTAAGTGCACCTAATGCAAATAACTAAGAGCATGAAAATCCTAAGATGCAAAATCTACTAAAGCAGAGAGAAATTTCCCAAAGATCCTTCAGTTTTATCTCTTTTTGGTTGTCCACAAATCTCGTTCCCAAAATCAGAAACTCTTAGTATAAAGACACTAAAAACGCTTGAAACAAGAGGAAGAAACCAATGACAATTCCTTTCCAAAATCAAGTCAAAAAACAAAGGGAAGAAATCTCAAAAAAGCTTCAAAAGATACAATGAAAAGAAAACAAAAATGCAAAACAAGAGAAAATGACAAAACAATTTTTTTTTTGAGCTTTTGAATTTTATAAAAAAGAAGGGCTCAAAGAGACCAAGAAAACTATCAAATCCCAAGCCAAACAACCCTGAATTTCAAGAAAAAACTTCAAAAATTCTCCAAGTTTTATAGGGCTACATAGTAGTAAGATTTATATGAGAAAAAGAAGACAAGAAACTCAGTAACTCAGCCTAGAAGAATAGTACAACCTTGCAGCAAACAAAAACTTTAAAGAACCAAGAAAGACTCTTCAAAAATTGCAACAAGACCTAGTCAACTGAACTCAAGAAAACCAACCCAGAAATGGGAAAAAATCGAAGTGAAAAGCAAGACACAAAGGTAGGAAAGAGTAAATGAGCAGAGGCTCTCTGTTCTGATGAAGCAGAACAACTAAGAATCCCCAGGAAGAGATCTTGATACTCGAACCAGAAATGCCAGCACAAGAAACAAGATTTGCCAGATAAGCTAGTTTTCAACCAAACAAGAGAGAGAAAAGACCAAAGACCACTTTCAACACAATCCAGAGGATACAAAGACACTGCAGGAATAGGTCTTCACCGACAGACAGGACTAAAAAACCAAGAAATCAAAATTTTCAAAATTCACCCAGGCATACGCTACTTGACAGTTTTGAAACAAGCGTGCATACACGACTGTGTTAAAGGAAACCCGCGTATACACGACTCCCTTTAACAAAAAATGCGTGTATACGCATCTGTGTACAGACAAACCCGCGTATGAAAAGGTAAATAATAAAAAATAAAAAAGATCAAGCCTGGATAAGGAATCAGGTCTTCAATCTGACTGAGAAAGAGTTAACTGGACTGGAAATAAAAGTTAAAACTGTTGGAAACCTTTCAAACAGCTGAAACCACCCAACAGGGGAATCACAAGAATGTGGTCCCCAGCGGAGTCGCCAGTTCTGTTTCGGGGAAAAACACCCTAGAGGTTTGTTGGGTCAAAACCTCCACAGATCAGGGCATGCTATTCAGAAGGACTCACACACAACCACACTTGAATGCTAAAAACTAGATAACAACGATAGTAGAACTCACCCGTAGTCCTACGTTCGATGTAGATCCCGCGGGGTCCAAACCCCCAGCAATCCTTCTTCCTCCTTCAACCTGGAAAACAAGAAAGAACGTGCACAGAAACCTAGTTGTACAACATATACTTCTCCTAAACGTTAGTGTAATCCATGTGAAACATTATATAAACCATAATAAATGCTTAATAATCAATCTTTTCACATATGCAAATAGATATTAACACATAAGTTCAGGAACAAGATGGTTCTTCATTATTGTGAACAGCATGTACAGAAATAAAAAGTGGAGAGATCACCTGAATCCTTCCACGATCTTCGAACAGACCGTCGTCCGGATCCGTCCCGCCCTTGCCTCGCTAAGATACTTTCAAGACTTGTGCACTCGAGATGGCATATAAATGAATGAACATCTCCAGGAAACAAGGGTTTCCTGTATAAATCTGGGAAAGTGCAGGAGGCACAGGAATTCAGACTTGAATTGGGATTCCAACAGAGTATAATGTCTTTAAAATTTCTCTCTCCCTTAGGCCATGCACATGAGGGGCTTTTATACTCCCTCAAAGTAGTTTCAATCAGTTGGAAACAGTTGGCCACGTGCTGGGGTGGTTGAACTACTGGAGTAACCATCAACCCAGCTCGAAAATAGGGAATTTTTTTATATTTTTTAATGATTTTAATGGCATATGCGGAAAAGTACATGTGGACTTGCGTATACATGCGGAAAAGTCTAGGCATAACCGCGTATGGGAATTTTAACACTATTTTTTAATGAATTTTGTTCAAGTCTGTGGGAATGGGTGCCCAAAGCCATAAAGACAATCAAGAATCACCTGAGGGTGAAAAATGATGCTATAACAGATGCCCCCTAATATATGAGGTCAGAAGGGGTACATGATGGCCGAAATGTATTATGCACATAGAAAGAACTTCGCAAGGACAAGAGAGGACTTCACCAGATTTTAGCCTGCCAAAAACCAATGAAAGAAAACAAAGAGTCAACTCATGCTGAGGCGGGCATACCCATGCTCAGTCAAAAATACATCATATCGAAAGTAAATAATAGATCCAAAATGTATACAAGTATAGCTGAACTGGAAGTACACAATGAATCATCTGAGCATGGCCCGGAAGTACAAGTCAGAATCAATGTCTAAGTATCACATATAGAAAGTTGATCAATGATGATGAAACTGGATGTCTGATCATATAAGTAACTGAATCTCCAAGTACCAAATCATAAGAGGTGGAATAAACGGTACAATCACGCAACTCGGGAGCCAACATATAAGATGCTGTTGTACTGAACTGCAACATATAAGGGTGAACGACATCACTGGCAGAAACTGGATGGACTGTCAAAAGTGAACCGAGAAATGCTGATGCAACCCGAGGTCTTCACCGATCACTATGGAACAATTCTACACAATGGGAATAAATGAGCTGAAGTCGACCATGTGAGAAATCGTTGGATTACCGGTCAATGATGTATACCGTTAACCAACGCGAGACAACCCACCAATAATGAAAATGAGTGTCAAGGTGCCCCAGTACAATCTAACAAGTGCGAATGAATGAGTTGAAGTCGAACACTTGAAAGAATCTACCAATCGGGAGGCAATGATGAATCCCCACTGTCGATAGCGAAGAGTCTGCCACTGATGACTGCAAACCCTAAGGTACTGACAAAAAGACTCTAGACCTTATTCCCAGAGCAATGAGTCGGAGTCGATGGAAAAAGATCTGCTGGAAGGAAGGCATTAAGGCATCCCACATCAGTCCAGCGCGAGTGTAACCCGCAGGCCAAGATTTGGAAGGAATCGGATGAAGTAGAGTGATGGAACCAAAACCGAAGTACGTTTCCGACATGCGCAAGATGAAGCTAGCGCACGGAAGAAACCCTCTGAACCAACCAATAATGAAAGCTGACACAGAGGCGAGAAATCCACCGATAGGGTCAAATGGAAATCAAGGTACTGCACGAATCCAAAGTGTGATAATGTATGCTGACGTCGAACACAGGGGAAACCACTCAGTCAAAGACCCATAATGATGATCAAATGATGAGCACAAGGTCACCTATCAATGATGGAAATAGGGCCAGGGTGCGGCTCTAGGTTTGCTCTCACAGCAATGTGTCGTATTCGATAAGAGACAAACCCGCCAGCAAGAAGTCAATGGAGACCTTCTCAAACCAGCATGAGCAGAGGACCAAAACATCTGATGTGATAGAACAAGATACTGACAAGACCAGGAAGGCCGACTGAATAATGAGTCAAGAGACACCGCAGAATGGCCGACTCTGGTTAGACTTCCCTTGAACAAAAACATGACTCATGATGACCATGGCAGTAAAAAGTGACACTGTATAAGTCTGTTATGCAGGAGGCAAAACAAACTCTCCATATGATTAGAAGAGATAACCAACCGGGGGAGGACTGACAAGTGAAACAAGGTAAAGGCTGAAACTAGGTCAAAACTGAAACCATCCCAAATGAAGGAAAGATATATAAGTGTATATGCTTTGTTCAAGGGCGACAAACTAACACTGTACTGCCATCAAATTACAAAGTTACATCCCATTCCCGCTCTTTTTTTTATATTTGATTTTTTTGTCTTTTTCATATAATAATCCTGAAAAAGAATAAAAGAATGCTATGGTACAATGGATAGAACGAGTATCAAGAAACAGATGCACTAGTTCCTGGGATTGGAACGATCCTATGCTCAATGCAAGGTGGCGGAAACTGGTAAGCGATACTCAGAGGAATGTTCCATCCATGGGTAAAAGGGTGTCAAGTCGCGATAGCCAAGTGCATGCAATGGTTAACTTGTACAGATAGACAAGGTCAAAGGTTGGATTAAACATTGAGTCCAAATGAATCCGGCTAAAGGCCAGGATAAACAAGTAGCCAATATGCAATGCAGTAATACAACTCAACAACACCAGGGAGCCTCTAGGGTAAAAGCCAGAAAAATGATAGTGAGGAAGGAGAAGAATGAAGCTTCAACACATAAGTCATGGTGGGACTAAAGAGGACTCCCAAGCCTACATAAAACGCAGAATGGGCAACAAATGATAGCGAGGAACTAACTAGGAAGCCCATGTAAAGGAAGGCTCTACCACCAAGTCATGATTAAATAATCGGCGAGCGAAATGGGTGTAATACTCATGACCTGATGGGATCGACCCTATGGAAAGTGATCAGAATGGAGGCTAGTATGCAAAATGAAACGGAAAGTGGATTCCCTAACCTATATGCCAGTGAAGATCATATACCTGCCATGACAGGTCAGCAGTCATGGATCAAAAACCGGGAAAAATCTCAAATTTGTCAAAATGTACCTGAAAATATACCAATATGGGCACTTCCAAGCATCCGGGTTATGCAGCTTAAGATAGATTGAAAAAATAAGCATAACAAATTTTTGCGAAAATTTTCAACTTTTTGGGCATAAATAGACAAATTACCTCATATTTGGTTCATTGTTACATTGCTGATTTGGGAAAAAGTGCTCTGGAGAAAAAAGCCTCTTTCGTCAAAACGGGAGCAACCGACCGTCAAACTTCATCGAATTTGTCAGGTATGGTCATAAACCATCCTTGTTATTCATTTTGTCCGTTCATAAGTTAAAAATTAGGAATTTTCACCGTAGAATCACTTGCTAAAAATCACGGGTTTGCGCATATGCAGGTTTATAATGACCAAGTCGCGTATATACGCGACTGTGCACAAATAAAGTCGCGTATACGCAACCCAAAATGAAAAAATGCATAGCTAATGAACAAATTATTTAAATTGTGCAGGATGACTATATCATGGAGAGAGCGTGAACACAGTGCTATTGATCAAGAAGTCATGCAGGACCGAGTATCACTCAATATTCTTCGAAACTGCGGATTGCTCAAGTTTTTCAAAATGCCAAATATGAAGAGTAATGTCCGGTTGCTCGAAATTCTTGTGAACTATTGGGAACCGGAAGAAGAATGCTTCATCATAGATCAGATGCCCAGACGCATCGAGGTGGAAGATATATATTTTATTATTGGACTCTCCCGGAGGGGGGAGCCAATAGACTTGCATGGTAAGCCTTTGGGAGGGCTAACCGTGGAAGATTACATCCAAGTCTACTGCGTAGAGGGTTCCAAGAAAGTTGGAACTCAAATTTCAATCAAAGATTTAAGAGACTTGCACACAAAAATCCTCCTTTTTACCATTGACAGGGTGGAAGGATCTGCTTCCCTACACCAGGCATCCAGGACTCAAATAAGTATAGCAGTGGAATGCTTAACTCATGTATATGATTGGTGCACAGCTCTACTGATGAACATGAAGCAGCAATTGACTTCTATCCGAAAATAAAAGACAAAACATTTTGGATATGGTACAATCTTGATGACATTCTTCTTCGAGAAGATTCTAGCACTGAGACCCAAAGTGATCTCTTCTATCAACAGCCCTAGAGATCCAAGAATTTCCCGATGGGCTGAATTGATGAAAAGATTGGGGGGAAGTGAAGTTCCCCGAACCACTTGGGATGATGAGTTATTCCTTTGGTGGGGAGAACAAATCATCGTTGTGGAAGACTATCCCTATGCTGGGATGGATTTCCGAGGCGATCCAGACCTTGTCCTTCCACCAGGCGCGGCATGGGGCACAGTCGGTAAGTTTGCAATTTTTTGACTTATATAATTTTTTTGGATTTTTCCAATATGTCTGAAAAAATGTGAAAAAAAACAAACATGTTCTTTGATTGGATTCAAAATGTCTTACAATTTTAAAATGATCATGAAACATATATTGGACCAATTCGACCTGAGGGATACCCATGACATAAGCGTTGCAGAGGTGAGGCGGATACAGTAGACTCAGACAGAACCCTCCATGCCGTACAGAGGAACTTGGAAGGGTTAACCCGCCAAGTGCCTATGGCTATAGTGGAGGATCTGCCTAAGGCCATCCAGAGGCAGGTAGTAGGAGTACCCCGTGACTGGGTACGGTTATTCCGCCGCGTTGCCACTGCGATCGTGTTCTATAGGAACAAAAATTCTGGGCAGGGACCACAGGAGTAGATAGATATGATGTATCAGATGACTGTATATTTTTTGAGACTGAACATGATCGGGCATAAGCCCAATTTTTTGTATGACTTATGGATCCAAGGTTTTGTATAGTTTTGAACACTCTGATGATATATATACAACGATGTTTGATGTGATGTGACAAATGTATAAAATGTATGATGTTTTTGATGATTAAATTTTATTGTATGGAATGATTAATATGCCAATCAATTGCTTGATTAGCTAATGAGTCTGCCATCCAATTGTCAGCTCAAGGAATATGAATGAAAGTTAAAAATTGAAATGATCTTTGTAACAAACGTACCCTCAAGAACAACCGGAGTAGAAATGGATCTTGAACCCGATAAGTATTGTTCAACTGCGACACCACCAGCTGAGAGTCCAAGAAAACTACCAACGAATCAGCACCCAAAGATATTGCCTCCGAGAGTAGATAAACAACTGCAGTGTATTCTGCTATGTTATTGGAAGTAGGACCAATGCAGACCCCTCTTGATACTAACAGCTGATCGGATGGATAATGAAGCACCCAAGCCGCGGAAGCTAAGTTCCGGGTGTGTCTACTAGCACCATCGGCGAAACCAAAATGACTCATGACATCCGATACAACCTGCCAAAGCAGATAAAAAACATCACCAGCCCATCAAAGATCGAAAAACAACCAGATATGTACAAAGAAAAACTACTATATACAAAAGCAACATGCCAAGCCGAAGCCTAGGCATAATACTTCTTCAAATAGAGCCCATTTCTGGGCTCCGGCAACTCGTTCCCTTCAAAATCAACCAAGGTATATGCTCCTTTCTTAAGGACTTTTTTAATGATAAAGGGGCCATACCACATAGACTTAAACTTTCCTACCCCCAAGGCATATTTTTCTTGGGCATAGACCAAAACAAGGTCACCTTCCGAAAAAACCCTAGGCTTGACCGCCTTATCGTATTGAACTTTAACTCGGTTTTTATGTGCTTCATTCATCGTGGCAGCATCCCGATGCTGCTCATCAAGATGTTCCAGATGAAGGAGACGTTCTTCAAGACTAGAAGTGTCAGGAAGAAGTTCAACAGCTAACTTAAGAGAAGGAATCTCACATTCAATGGGAAATACGGATTCCAACCCGTGTACTAGCTGAAACGGAGTAAAGCCAGTTGCAGTTTTCACTGACGTCCTGTATGCCCAAAGTGCAGGATATAGCATAATATGCCAGTTGGATATAGCTTTATCAATTATCCTTTGAAGAATTGTCTTCAAGGATTTATTCAGGGCTTCCACTTGCCCATTGGCTTGAGGATAATACGGAGATGAATGCTCCTGCAAGAAACCTAATTTTAGAGCCAACTCAGCCATCATGCTATTCTGAAAATGACTGCCATGATCAGTGAAAATCTCTCTAGGAATACCAAAACGAGCAATAGCCTGGTTGAAAAGAAAAAGAGCTGCAGTCTCACCATCATTCCCAAAAGTAGGCATAGCCTCGACCCACTTCGTAAAGTAGTGTACTGCTACAATAATGTACTTGTGACCTTTAGCCGAAGGCGGGTTACAAGTAGTATAATCAATACCCCACTTTGTAAAGGGACCGACAGTAATGACTGGAAAAAGTGGAGCTGGATGAGCGCGTATTTTTCGAGTATAAACTTGACACGGATGAAACTTTTTGAACGACTCCATACAGTCCTTGAAAATCGAAGGCCAAAAGTACCCAGCACGCAAGATCTTTTCGGCTGTAGCAAGCCCAGATAAATGACCACCACAAGCTCCACTGTGGCAATCATTCAGCACAGCCTCAGCTTCTTCAAGAGTTAAGAAATGTCTCAGGATTGAATCAACCCCTCGACAGTATAAAGCATCACCAACAATTAAGTAATTCTTAGCCAAGTGACGCAACTTACAGCGCTCATATTTCGAAAAAGTAGAGGGAAACTTCGCAGTCTGAAGATACACAATTATATCTCCATACCAAGGATCCTGTGGAGAGATAAGAAACAAATGTTCATCCGGGAAGGATTCATCATAGATCATTTCTTCCCCACGGGGAAACTCGGAGATCAATTCTGCGAAAACCAATGATTTCTTGGACTTGGTAGACATAAACTCAAGATCAAATTCCTGCAAAATCACAATCCATCTATTGTATTTTCCCCCAATCACTCCCCTACTGAGGATAAACTGAAATGGATTGGCTGCTGCCAAAACATAAGTTTTTCGTAGAATAATGTAATGTCGAAGTCGCTGCACAGCATGAACAGCTACTAAAGCTTACTTTTCTATCGGAGTATACTGGAGTTTAGGTCCTACCAATCCTTGACTAAGATAGTATATAACATGCTCTGCAAGAGCATCATCTTCCTGAACTAGAACCATACCAATAGTAAATTCTGCTGCTGCAAGATACAAAAGGAAATCCCTGCTATAATCAGGTGGACTCAATAAAGGAGCAGAGGTCGATGCTTTTTTTAAAGCATCGTATGAGCGTTGAGCGAAGTCATCCCAAAGAAATGGAACTCCCTTCTTCAACAATCTCATAAATCCCTTGGTAAATTCAGCATAATTTACGATAAATGTCCGAAGAAAATTAGATTTTCCTTGTAGACTTTGAAGTTGATGAATAGAGGACGGGGGAGGCAACCGAAGTATTGCCTCAACTTTGAAGAGATCTACCCTAATCCCTTCCCTAGACACAGTGAATCCCAATAACCGATCGGATGTAACCGCGAAAACGCACTTGTTCGGATTCAACCTAATCTTATAGAAACGACATCGTTCAAATATTTGACGGAGGTGAGCAGGATGATCCATCCTCTTTCGAGAATGAGCAGCTAAATCATCCAAATACACCTCGATAATATTTTTGATGTCGTGGAAGGCATATGACATGGCCCGCTGAAACGTAGCCCCAACATTTTTAAGACCAAAAGGCATCTTCTTGTATGCAAAAGTACCCCAGGGACAAATAAAGGCAGTCTTATGCTGATCTTCAGGACGAATAGTAATCTGATTATATCCGGAGAAACCGTCCATGAAGGATAAAATCTCATTACCGGCACACTCGTCAATGATTTGATCTATAAATGGTGTGGGGTAATTATCTTTAGGACATGCTTTATTAAGGTCTCTGAAATCAATGCAAACTCGAATTGTTGCTTGTTTTTTATCTACGAGAACAGGGTTTGAAACCCATTCAGTCAAAGGAACAGGGAAAATGAATCCCACCTTAAGCAGCTTCTCCACCTCAGCTTTGATAGCTGCTGCCTTCCTAGGATTGACCGGACGAAGTTTTTGCCTCACAGGCTTAGCGTTTTCAAAAGTCTTGATCTCATGCTGGACAATAGATGGATATATACGAGGCATTTCCTCATAAGACCAAGCGAATACATCCCTATACTCTTTAAAGAGCTCGATGTAAATTTGAATCTCTTCAGGGGAACATTCAACTCCAATGAAGACATTCTCAATAACATTGGGATCCCTGGAAATGTTCACCGGGATAGTCAGAGAAATCACAGCCATGTTCCCTTCAGCATAAACCTGTGTTGGTGCTAAAGGGTTCAGGACTGGGCGAACAGGACCAGGAGACGGAGGAATTGGAAAACTCGTTTCAACTTCGCTCAAATCAGGAAAAAAGTAAGACCGATGATTCAAATCATCCCACGGTCTATCTATACCAGTCATAGCTTCCAGGATGGCCTCTTCAGATGGAAGAGTGGTATCAAGGCAATCCTGGGCAGAAGAAGAACTAAGCGTCCAAGCCGGAGCCACATCTCCATCCAACTGTTCCGGTGAAAGAGGAGCTGGGATGGATTCTGCAGAGTCAACAATAGACTGATAAGAAATCTCAGCTGCAGACATTGGAAATGCCATTCCACCCACTTAACCTTCCGCTAATGTGGCGATAGGGGAAGGTAAGGTCCAAGGGTCCGAAAAATAATGAGTTCTGAAGAAATCTCTTCGAAGAGGAGCCTTGGAGGATGAAATTGAATTTATATGCACCGTAGGAGGAGGAATATCAAAAGTACCCATCAAGGAAGAATACATTCCAACTCCTAAATTCTCAGTAGGCGACTTGGTATTATCCAACTTTGGAATATTTGAGTCAGTAGATGCATTCGGGTCTACAGGAGGACAGTCCAGTTGGTCCACTGTAACAATCCTCCCTTCGTGAGGGAAAAAAATAAGCCGAAACAATGAAGATGCAATGGCATCCATCTCATAAATCGAGTTTCTCCCCAACAGAAGGTTGTAGTCCAAGCTTGCATCCACTATCTCAACCTCTATATTTACAGTTTTTCCCCCAACACAGATAGGCAAAGCTGGGACAATACCATGCGGTCTATGAGAATGACCATCAAACGCAGTCAGAAGAGTAGCAGATGGAGAAGCTGCGGGAGATCCAATTCCCTTCCAGCATGCGAGAGACATCACACATGTGGAAGCACCCTCATCAACGACCGTCCGAAAAATATTGCATTTCCGGTATGATGATTTAATATGAAAAGCCATATGATGGGGAAGTCTCTTCTTAAAATTAGTCATATCAAAGGTAATCATAAGAGAGTTCTTTGGATCTACAGCCCCAAGAGCAGTGAGCAAAGCACTGCGCTGAGCCGGACAAGACTGGAGCACCTCTAAAGCTGACATGGCACAAGGAATCTGTGCCAGATCTTCCACAATAGATTAGTTCTGGGCAGCCCTAGCGTTTGGATTAATCGTCGAATGCTTGGTAGATGATTTGGGCATCCGAGGTATAGGCTCAACAGTAGGCCTCGTAATATGAAGCGGCTCAGTAGCATCGGGAGCACCCTTAGCTTTCAAAGACTCTTCTTCGCCATAATCATGGGATCTCGTAGCGACATCCATGTGAGAACTCATCATGTATATGTTTGATGGTATTTCCCCTTCTTGGGTGCCCCCAGAGGAAGCCCCAAAATTTTTATTCGCGCCAACAACTAGTTGTTGCCCTTGGGGAAAAGGGTTTGTCAACACAGCCTGGGAACTAGAAGAACCCTGCTGAGCTAACAAGCGCTGCGCATCCTGAATTTTAGGGCAAAGGTGTGTAAGGTGGTCTCCAGTACATAACTTGCATGGAAACTTCACTTTCTTTTTATCCTTTGGACCCTCACCAACATGCTCGTTGGTTTTATTCGCATTACCCTTCCCATTCTTGCCCTTTTTCTTATTATTCCGTCCCTTCTTCTTCCCTTCGGATTGTTGATTTCCTTTGGGATCGGAAGTTTGGACAGCATTTATCGACAAAGATTGGGAAGGTGATGACTCAGCAGGCACAGCCTGACCAGAAGGAGCAGATTGCAAAGACAACTGCTGCAATTGAGTAAGCAGGCTAGCTGCACCACTATTGATCGACCCAATAAGTCCATCACCATGAGGACTAGGCTTAGTTTTGGATAAATCTAATTTGGAGCGAGGAGCATTGGGCAAATATTTATGGAGGACCCCAGACTGAGAATATATCAGTTCCAACTGCTGGGCCATAAAAATAGTCTGTTCCTCAGAAAATACCCCAGACAGGGATACATCTTTAGAAATGTCTGACTGCAGAGATTTCAGAAACCATTCCAAAAGGAATTCTCCTGGAATATGAGCTTTAATAAGCCTCTTCCTTCTCCGCCATTCCTGAATATGGTCAGAAATGTGGGTTGCGTCGTCCTGTTTAAAATTAACTACGATTTCAATCCCGGCGTCATAACGGACGGGCAACTGGAAATGATTTAGAAATGTAACAGCCAGATCTCCAAATGTAGCAAAACTGCCCCCAGTTAACTCAATATACCACTTGGCAGCGTTTCCAGTTAAGGTGCGTTGAAACAATCTCAACCTAATCGAATCATCGATCAAGGAGTTAGAAGAGCACCATAAATGGAAGGTGGTGATATGGTCGGCCGGGTCCTCTCCATTCTTGCCTTCAAACTTTGGAATGTCTGAAGGTAGTTTGGTCGGAACCGGAGGCCACCTCGGACTGTACCGGATCGGATCATTCGTCATTTTCGATAGATCTAGCAAGTTTAACGTTGCCAGAAAAGGTAAACGAGGCGGAGCCTGAGGATTCCATCCTTGATGGGATGAATTCCCTACATTCTGAAAAGAATACCCTGGATTTGATAAGGCACCAGGTTGCCAGAAAGAACTCGTAGAAAAAGGAGAAGAACCTCCTCCCAATGTAGAGTTACCAAAGACCGGACCAGTTCCCCCTCCTGAAGTATTGAATGAAGAGGAAAGCCCCTGATAGGGGTTCCAGGCATTAGAAAGAGGGGAAAAATTCTGATAAGCACTCGACGAAGGGAAATAAGCATTCCCTTGGTGACCAGCGTAAAACTGATTCCCTGCTCCCGCTACAGTAAATACAAGGTTCCAACCTGTAAAAGTGGTCGAATTCTGACCTCCAGACAAAGGGTTGAAACTCTGAGTCTCAGAAGTGAATGGAAAGGACCCTAAAGAAGGATTCGAACTAGGAATATGCCCAGTTCCGAAGGGGAACCCTTGAAAAGAAGTTGATCCACTAGCCATGGAAGACATGGGTGTAGATCCAGCTGCAGCAGCGGAAAAGGAAAAAGAAGGAATCCCACTAGTGGGCATTCCAAAACAGAAGGGAACAGATTGAGAAGCATGTGCTTGGGTGAAGCCAGAGCCAAACAGAGCAGCACTAGAAGCAATCGAAGATATAGCAATAGTGCCTCCTCCTTCTATAGAAGCAGGAGTCTGAATGCCTACAGCACTCACATCAGAAGCCGTGTTCCCAGTCGTGGCCATTGAAAGGTATGTATAATACGGAGGATCTTCCGGTCTCTCTGACTCAGGTCCGATGTATTCAACAACGAACGGATAATCAGGAGGAAGAGGAGATGGAAGTGACTCAGAGGGTTGAGACACTTCCTCTACCTGTACTTCTTCTTCCTGCAGAAATAAGACTCTCGAGGTGAGCGGAGCGCTCCTCTCGGAACCAACACCAGAACCAGATACGAAACCTTCAAACCCTTGTGGAGGATCTCTCTCCACTGCGTCAGATGCCACAGGGTGATACTCACCTGCTAAATTACTCCTACGCCTTCTTGAAGAAGGCTCTGGACTCTCGGGAGATAACCCCCAGATTCTCCTCGATCGACGAGGCGCTTGATCAGCCACTTTAACAAATTTTAATTAGACTCAAAAAGTATAAAGCTAGGCAAGCTAGGAGCAAAGAGCACTCACTACAAGAAAAATCCCTGAGATACAATCAAGCAAACAGCCTCAGGTATTTCAGCTCCGGGTGATTAGGACCAGACACCAAAATACAAGAAAGCGAAATATAGGACCTCCCGAAAGTAGTCTGGGATAATTATGGCCAAGGCCTACTAGCAAAGGTAATAGAAACAGTTACGCCGACCTCCTAACAACAGCCTTTGCCAGCACAAGTACCCAAGCTTCGCAAGGGCACCCCCCATAAATACTACTGGAAGTGATACGACGTCTGCCTCAGGTACCACGGGTATTCCCCCCCGCAGTCACCTATGTGGAACCTAGGAGTGGCAACTATGGGCGCCAATCCGTGTCAGAAGCCGGGCGGAACGGTCTTGAGGTTAGATCCAGCAAATCAGAGAGGGGGTATCTCTCTTCTCAGCCTTCACTTCCCTTCGCGCTTGACTCTCTGGAGGAGAGCTTTCCCGGTCCACCTAACGGAGTTGGATTTCACTCAATTAATCAACTTCTATGTTTTTGTTTGAGCGGCCTTGGAGAGTTAACTCTCCACTCACCTAATCCAAGAAACAAATTTTCATCCGGGAAGGATTCATCATAGATCCTTTCTTCCCCACAGGGAAACTCGGAGATCAATTCCGCGAAAACTAATGATTTCTTGGACTTGGCAGACATAAACTCAAGATCAAATTCCTGCAAAATCACAATCCATCTATTGTATTTGCCCCCAATCACTCCCCTACTGAGGACAAACTGAAATGGATTGGCTGCTGCCAAAACATAAGTTTTTCATAGAATAATGTAATGCCGGAGTTGCTGCACAACATGAACAGCTGCTAAAGCTAACTTTTCTATCGGAGTATACCGGAGTTCAGGTCCTACCAATCCTCGACTAAGATAGTATATAACATGCTCTGCAAGAGCATCATCTTCCTGAACTAGAACCATACCAATAGTAGATTCTGTTGCTGCAAGATACAAAAGGAAATCCTTGCTATAATCAGGTGGACTCAATAAAGGAGCAGAGGTCAATGCTTTTTTCAAAGCATCGAATGAGTGTTGAGCGAAGTCATCCCAAAGAAACGGAACTCCCTTATTCAACAATCTCATAAATCTCTTGGTAACTTCAGCATAATTTACGATAAATGTCTGAAGAAAATTAGATTTTCCTTGTAGACTTTGAAGTTGACGAATAGAGGACGGGGGAGGCAATCGAAGTATTGCCTCAACCTTGAAGGGATCTACCCTAATCCCTTCCCTAGACACAATGAATCCCAATAACCGACCAGATGTAACCATGAAAACGCACTTGTTCGGATTCAACCTAATCTTATAGAAACGACATCGTTCAAATATTTGACGGAGGTGAGCAGAATGATCCATCCTCTTTCGAGAATGAGCAGCTAAATCATCCAAATATGCCTCGATAATATTTTTGATGTCGTGGAAGGCATATGACATGGCTCGCTGAAACGTATCCCTAGCATTTTTAAGACCAAAAGGCATCTTCTTGTATGCAAAAGTACCCCAGGGACAAATAAAGGCAGTCTTATGCTGATCTTCAGGACGGATAGTAATCTGATTATATCCGGAGAAACAGTCCATGAAGGAGAAAATCTCATTACCAGCACACTCGTCAATGATATAATCTATAAATGGTGTGGGGTAATTATCTTTAGGACATGTTTTATTAAGGTCTCTGAAACCAATGCAAACTCGAATTGTTCCTTGTTTTTTTTATCTACGGGAATAGGGTTTGAAACCCATTCAGTCAAAGGAATAGGGAAAATGAATCCCGCCTTAAGAAGCTTCTCCACCTCAGCTTTGATAGCTGCTGCTTTCCTAGGATTGACTGGACGAATTTTTTGCCTCATAGGCTTAGCGTTTTCGTAAGTCTTGATCTCATGCTGGACAATAGATGGATCTATACCAGGAATTTCCTCATAAGACCAAGCGAATACATCCCTATACTCTTTAAAGAGCTCGGTGTAAATATGAATCTCTTCAGGGGAACATTCCGCTCCGATGAAGACATTCTCAATAACATTGGGATCCCTGGAAATGTTCACAGGATATTCGGAGAAATCACAGTCATGCTCCCTTCAGCATAAACCTGTGTTGGTGCTAAAGGGTTCAGGACTGGGCGAACAGGACCAAGAGATGGAGGACTTGGAAAACTTGTTTCAACTTTTCTCAAATCAGGAAAAAAGTAAGACTGATGATGCAAATCATCCCACGGTCTATCTATACCAGTCATAGCTTCCAGGATGGCCTCTTCAGATGGAAGAGTGGTACCAAGGCAATCCTGGGCAGAAGAAGAACTAAGTGTCCAAGCCAGAGCCACATCTCCATCCAACTCTTCCGGTGAAAGAGGAGCTGGGATGGATTCTGCAGAGTCAACAATAAACTGATAAGAAATCTCAGCTGCAGACATTGGAAATTCTATTCCACCCACTTGACCTTCCGCTAATGTGGTGGTAGGGGAAGGTAAGGTCCAAGGGTCCGAAAAATAATGAGTTCTGAAGAAATCTCTTCGAAGAGGAGCCTTGGAGGATGAAATTTCATTTATATGCACCGTAGGAGGAGGAATATCAAAAGTACCCATCAAGGAAGAATGCATTCCAACTCCATTCTCAGTAGGCGACTTGGTATTATCCAACTTTGGAATAGTTGAGTCAGTAGATGCATTCGGGTCTACAGGAGGACAGTCCAGTTGGTCCACTGTAACAATCCTCCCTTCGTGAGGGAAACAAATAAGCCGAAACAATGAAGATGCAATGGCATCCATCTCATAAATCGAGTTTCCCCCAACGGAAAGGTTGTAGTCCCGAGCTTGCATCCTATCTCAACCTCTATATTTACGGTTGCCCCAACACGGATAGGCAAGGCGGGAAAATACCATGCGGTCTATGAGAATAACCAATCAAACACGATCGGAAGAGTAGTAGATGGAGAAGCTACGGAGGTCAATCCCCTTCCAACATGCGGGAACATCACACATGTGGAAACACCACCTCGCCAATAGTCAAAAAATGTGCATTTGGGGTATGATGATTAATATGAAAATCCATATGATGGGGAGTCTCTTCTAAAATTTAGTCATGTAGAAGGTAATCACATAAAGTTCTTTGGATCTCTGAAGCCCCAAGAGCGATGAGGAAAACCTTTATGTTGAAAATTTGAACAAAGTAGACACCTCTAAAGCCGACATGGCACAAGGACTCTACGCCAGATCTTCCACAATAGAGTAGTTCTGGGCAGCCCTAGCGTTTGGATTAATCGTCGAATGCTTGGTAGATGCTTTGGGCATCCGAGGTATAGGCTCAACAGTAGGCCTCGTAATATGAAGCGGCTCAGTAGCATCGGGAGCACCCTTAGCTTTCGAAGACTCTTCTTCACCATAATCACGGGATCTCGTAGCGACATCCACGTGAGCACTCATCATGTATATGTTTGATGGTAATTCCCCTTCCTGGGTGCCCCCAGAAGAAGCCCCAAAATTTTGATTCACGCCAACAACTAGTTGTTGCCCTTGGGGAAAAGGGTTCGTCAACACAGCCTGGGAACTTGAAGAACCCTGCTGAGCTAATCTGGTCTTTGGGAACCCGCGTATGGGAATTTTAACACTGTTTTTTAATGAATTTTGTTCAAGTCTGTGGGAATGGGTGCCCAAAGTCATAAAGACAATCAAGAATCACCTAAGGGTGAAAAATGATGCTATAACAGAGGGAGCAGGAGATTCTATCAAAATAATTCTCGAGGAGGCCCTAAAAAAAAAAAGGAACGTGATGATGGATAACTTTGCCCAGATCCTTCAACGACTGCCCACCGGCAGCACATCTGCATCCAACAGTCACTCTGGAGGTGCAACTCCCTTTAAGGTACAAGTAAACTTTGAAATTCCCATATTTGAGATTAAAATATATGCATATGTCGTAGATAGATGGTTGAATATATTAGAATGATATTTCTCGGTTCATGACTTTTCCGACCGGGAGAAGATTATTTTTTCACTCCTCAAAGCAACCCCCCATGTCAAGGACTGGTGGGAAACCTATTGTGAGAAAAAGGACAAGACAAAACCCTCTCTATTCTCAGCCATACCCACTTGGAATTCCTTTTGTTACACCATCAAGGAGAAATACTATCCCGTGGGGAGCTATGAGGACAAGTACATACAATGGACCATGCTGTGGCAGTAAAGGGATCAAGATGTGCATGAGTTGATGAATCTGTTCCATACCCTGTGCACAAAGTTGGGTATCAAAGGTTTGGACAAACATTTTGTGCTAAAGTATCACAATTGTCTGCAAAGATACATTTAGGAGGAAATGGAGATCCTTGAAATCTCCTCGCTTAGTACGAAATACCGGTATGCTGCCAAGATTGAGCAGAAATTCAAACAAAAGAAGCGAGACTCTAGATCTGTGAATAAAAAGCAAGGGAAAGGTGCCCCCAAACTGCAAAATAAAGGACAAAGCCAAGGCATGGCCGCCCAAGAAAACCTGTCAAAGCCACAAGAAAATAACAACACCACGAAGCCAAAGAAGGACACATGAAAGTGGTGTGAGTTCCATAAGAGCTCTAATCACAACACAAGTGAGTGTCGGGCCAAGTAGTCGCTGGTGGCTGAGACGAGGGCTTTAGAGTTAGATGCATGCTCTGACTCTGAATCAAAACTTGACAAGGGGAATGACAAAGGGAAACAAATTATTGATGCGGAGCCCAACGCCACTGTTGCCACTGCGAAGACTAGAAGGAGGAATCGAAAGATCCAGAGGAGGAGGAGCGTCTCTTCCACTCCCAAATGTGGGTAAAGGGTTCTTTGCTACAGTTCATTATCGACAATGGGAGCCAAAAGAACCTCATTTCAACAAACGCTATGAAGAGGTTGGGCTTGTCAACCACAACACACCCACAACCATATACCATTGGGTGGCTTTGCCAAGGACGAGATCTCCGCGTCAGTCAGCAGTGCCACCTTTCCTATAGCATCAAGCCCTTCACAGATGAGGTATTATGTGAAATTTCTCCTCTTGATGTTTCTAATGTATTATTAGGCCAACCATACTTGTGGAAGTGACATGTTGTGTATGAGTCCCAGCCTCGTGTTGTTATTGTTACTTTGGGAAATAAGTTGTACAAGATACTAGAGGTACCACCGCCTGTCGATATCTCTTTGGTTACTGCAAAACAATGCAGTAAGCTCATTTCCCAATCTAGGAATTTTTTTTCTTAATGATCTGCCCCTAGGGAAAGAAGAATATTATGGCCACAACCTCCAAACAGGGCTCCTCTGCATGACAACAACAAATGGAAAAGGTTGTGGAGGAGTACGGGGACATCTCCACCTCACCCATAGGGGTTCCTCTACACTGTCAGGTCAAACACCCCATTGATATGACCCCAGGTGCGCCGCTAACTAATGGACCAATCTATCGGTGCTCTCTTATAGAGAACGATGAAATCAAGAGGCAGATTCAGGAGCTGCTACAAAAGGGTCACATCTGTCCAAGTTCATCACCCTATGGGAGCCCGATCGTGTTGGTACAGAATAAGGATGGGACTTGGAGACATTTTATTGACTATCAGGCACTAAACAAGATCACTATCTGGAATAGGTACCCGATCCCATGGATTGATGACCTTATGGACTAACTCAAAGGGGAGAAATATTTCAGCAAGATCAACTTGAAGTCTAGGTATCACCAGGTACCAATCGAACCCTCTGATGTGTGGAAGACTACCTTCAAAGCCAAGGAGGGCCTTTTCGAATGGTTGGTCATGCCTTTTAGATTGATGAATGCTCCCAAAACCTTCATGAGGTTGATGGACAACATCTTGCGGCCATTCACCAACTCATTTGTAGTGGTGTACTTGGATGACATTATGATCTTCAACCAAACTTGGGAAGAGCACCTCCACCATATTCAACAAGTCCTCCAAACACTGCGGCAACACAAGTTGTGTGCCAATTTGGAGAAGTGAACTTTTGGCATGACCCAGGTTCAATATCTGGGACACATTATTGATGAAAGGGGGGTGCATGTGGATCCAACCAAGATCTAAGTCATTTGGGATTGGCCAACCCCAACCACTCTAACAGATCTTCGTAGCTTTTTGGGTCTTGCTAATTTATACCACAGGTTCATGTTGGGATTCTCTCATATCACTTGGCCCTTGATTCAAGTCACCAAGGGAGGAGTGAAAGAAAAATTATTTTTGTCGGAATCTCAACAAAAGGCGTTCATAGAATTGAAACATCCCCTCTTTTCTGCCCCAGTGCTCACATTACTAGACTTGTAACAACCATTCGAGATCGAGACAGATGCCTCTGACTATGATATTGGGGAAGTTCTTACTCAAAAGGGGCATCCAGTGGCATATCATAGTGAGACATTATCCAACACAGTTTGCAAGTATCCCACTTATGACAAAGAAATGTATTCCATTGTGCAGGCTTGTAGACAATGGAAGCATTACATTTTGGGGAAGGAAGCAATCATCCACACAGATCATCGACCCTTGCAGTTCATATAGACACAAGGGAAGTTGCAGAATGAGCACCATCAGAAATGGTCCACATATGTGCAACAGTTTCATTTGAACATCAAGTACAAGAAGGGTAGCACCAATAATGTTGCAAACTTCCTAAGTCGTCCACCGATCATGGCGCTAACCATTGTTCTCAACTCTTGTGGGCATGAGACTTCTGATTGGAAACTTCTCTATGAGAGCGATCCAGAATTCGGCCACACATACAAGGCACTCTTGGTGGGTATGCAAGTTCCAAATTTTCACCTCCAAGATGCACCGTTATGTCACCTGGGACACCTTTATGTTCCTTCAAGCGAGCGTGCCAAGATGATATGGGAAGCACACTACAATCGAATCGTTGGGAATTTCGGGGTCAAGAAAATAGTGGCAGTACTGCATAAGTATTTCTATTGGCCAAACCTTCGACAGGATGTCGGGAAGTACATCAGATCCTGCACTGCTTACGGCATTGCCAAACCGACCATCAAGAAGCAAGGCCTCTATACTCTGCTACCTACCCCTAGTCGACCTTAGGAATCCATCTCCATGGATTACATGTCAGGCCTTCCTTCTACTAAGCATGGAAATGACTATGTTTTTGTGGTCATCGATAGATTCTCGAAGATGGAAATTATGGTAGTCTGCAAGAAGAATATCACAGTAGAAGCCACTGCTAAACTCTTCTTTGAACGAGTGTGGATGCACTTTGCGATCCCACAGTCTATCATATCAGATCATGACAACAAGTTCCTCAGCACATTTTGGTCTAGCCTCTGGTCAATTCTAGACACCAAGCTCACCAAGTCCACATCTTTCCATCCCCAAACTAATGGCTAGACAGAGGTCGTCAACAAGATGATTGTACACATTCTGCGCATGTAAAATTCAAAGCATTGACGCACATGGGATGAAATCCTCCCCTATGTACAACATAGTTATAACTGGGCTCTCCATAGCTCAACTGGCCACAACCTCTTTTAGGTGGGCTTGAGATTCTAGCCACTATGTCCCATTAACATAGCCATGCCATTTGTGGCTAGTTAGGCTGATTCGGCTCATGTCCAACCTGAAGCTGAAAAAGCAAACAACTTCATCAAGCGCATTCAGCACATCCACCAATAGGTTCGTGACATATTGGACATAACCAATGCTAAGTACAAGCAACGACATGATCAACATCGGGTGCCACACAACTTCCAGGTGGGTGACAAAGTGTGGCTACATTTGTAGAAGGAGCACCTCACTCAACCCCATCGCAAGCTTCGCCCGCTTCAATATGGGTCTTACACCATCACCAAGGTTGTAGGGAATAATTCCTTCAAGCTCAATATTCCAACATTCCTTGGTCTGCACCGAGTATTCAATGTGGACCGCCTTCGTCCCTACTTCCCAACCTATACTGGACACCTTTGACATTGTAGAACAACTCACACCAACAGAGTTAAACCCAGAATGCATGGAATAGGCCACCATAGATTTTATCATGGACATTCAAATCAATAACACTTGCCAACAGAAGATCCAACTATATCAGTTGTTAAAGCTGGCCAACTCCTGCACCAAGGCAAGTGGTTCACCAAGGACCAAGTTCAGCAGAAGTTTCCTCATCTCATAAAGGAACTCAACACAATGTGGACCATTGATTCCTACGGGGAGGGGAATGATATAGGTGGATATTGGTGGCCACCCTCCTATTCCACTTGGGGCCCCACCATTGTATCTTTTGGTTTTTTAGTTTCGGCATGACTTACTATTTTTAGCAGTTTTTCGAGTCCTGAACTTTCGGAGCCATTTTGAGACCCTAAACAATGTTTTGTGGGAAAATCAAGAGAAACATGGGTCCATGGATCGATGATTCTCACACCAATAATTGTATTCCTTGGATATATCTTTTTAACGAGGTATGGTGCGCGTCAAATGAAGATCGTATGCTAAAGTTATATCCCCGGGAAGTTGAAACACCAATTTACCCAAATAGGGCCCATAGTTTTGGCGCTTCATCTCCTAGGGTTAGGGTTTTGGATGTTTAGGGTTTTCCATTGTTTATAAATAATAAATAGGCCCTTGAGCCTCATTGTAACACAGTTCAGAGGACTGTAGCCACCACATCTCTTCTCAGAGATAAGCTACCAGCGCCTTAGCTAGTTTATTTCCATTCTGTCTGTAAGAAAATTTCAGTACTTTGATATTAATGAAATGAAGTATTATTTCGGCTGCATCTTTGTGTTTATGGTTATATGTGTATTTTGTTGCATTCTTGCATAAATCCAGATCAATTGTTGACATATCTTGTGCATACACAAAAAGAAAGGTCAAGGGAAGAGACTCCAAATTACTATGACCATATGGGAAACAAGGGTGCATTCATAAGGTAAAAGAAGATAGGAAGAATCATTTGCCACTTTCTTAATGAATAATATCATCAATCAATGTCTAAACAAATGTTGATACATTCATTAATTGGAGAGTATTTTAAAATTTACAAATGGAATTAAGGATGAAGATTAGGAAATAAGTTCATATCATCTTTATTTTATGACTATAGAATAGGATAATTAAAAAATTATTATAAATGTGGGAATTAATGGAGAATTAAATGCCAACATGCTCCCTTACTTTATGGAATAAATGAGACATTTCATACCTAGTTGTTGAACTTCCTTAAGACACCTCATATTCCTTTCTATTGATATGTAGATTGTTGTGTATATTCCATTAGAATGGTTTGTCATAACAAATTTTATAATATTTTGAAATCCTAGGTTATGCATATTTATTTTCTTAGACTCCATATTAATTAGTAACTATCTTTGTTCAAATTTATGAAACAACTAAAATAAGAAATGTAAATAGAAGGCACAAAAACACATCATCCACACAATTAAATGAAATATTTATCTTGAGAAACCCAATATGGGAGAAAATATAGCTATAAGGTTAGGCCTATTCTCTTCTCTCTTTTATTTAGTTATAAAAATGCACATGCAAAGGAATGGCCACTCCTATGGAGTTGCATTTTATATTTTTTCCTAAATTATTGTTATAAAATCCTCTTCCTCCTCTGAAATTATCTAAAATTACCACTCCCAGATGTTTTTTTAAGCTATGGAACAAGTCCAATGCAAAACAATGGAACCCCTTATCCTCCTAGAGGTTTGGTATTCAACACATCATGATATCCATCTAGGGTTTGGGGCTTGAATTATTTAACCCTTAATGCAATAACATTATAGATCTTTTAGAATCTTCTCTAAAGTCCTCACATGGTGTTACACAGTAATTTGTCACCGTCCCTGCAATCCCCATCTCGCCCATTGGAGGGTAGTTTATGTGACCAATAAGTAGTGTCATGCCTTGAAAATACCATCATTGCATCCCTTGCCATGAGGAAAACATTCCTTCTGTTGATCATTTCCAGAGCAGATCCCTGAAAACACCTGTTTTTGCCTTGGCACTGGTAGCCCGTTATGTACTCGCGCCAATGAGGAAAATTAACACTGAGCCCGCGCCAATTGGCACTCTGTCCCAGTTAAGCACCCACGCCAATCTACTTATGGAAAGTTTTTTAAAAAAGAGGCAAAGTTTCGATTACAACAACTTCGTGGATGAGTCATCAAGAGTGGTTTCGAATGAATAACCACGACCTTCCTCCTTTGGCCTCTTGTTTCCACATTATGGGGAACCTCCCAAGGGATAAGGCCTCCCTTCCACTATTTTAGGGATCCCAACCTCCTCCTCTCCTCTATAAATATAGCCTTCATCCATTGATGAGGGGCTGAATTCTGAATGGTTGAAGGGCTTAATGGTTGAGTCTCCAAGAGCCTTCATACCCTAAAGAGTGTTGCAATAGTCCTCATAGAGCCAAATCAGTAGCAAGGAGATTGACGATCGAAGAGAGAGGCTTGTCCCCATCCCTGACGAGCTTTACTGAGACATATTCCGTTGACGACCTGCCGAAGGAAGATTCAACGTCAGAGCCAGGTTGTATTTTCCTTTGTATTAATTAATGATAAGCGACTATTGGTTATGGTTCCACTCATATTGTTCATTATGATCATGAGTTGTGTCCAATTTGACTGATACATAATTGCATATATCATATTTTATGCTTGTGTTTGTCATGTTCTTGTGTGTGCAGGTGTTCGATCGTGGCAAGCGAGAGGATTGTGATCTGTTGGAGTAAGGAAACAGGAGCGTTATCTTCTCTACGAACAACAACGTTAGATTCAAGGTAAGCCTTCTTCGCCATTTGGTTTATTTCAATTAGGAGCTTGCACCTTAGCATGATATGATTGTTGCTAGACCCGATCTGGGCTAGTAGGGACTGCCTCTATCCGTAGAGGGGATTTACCTCTACAAGAAATTGGCGACTCCACTGGGGATCGTTGATTTGGAGTATTGTCTTGTCTTTTCGGTCGATTCTTGAATTTTCTTGCTTGATCAACTCTTTTGGTTCACTTTTTTCTAGTGTAAAACCCCTGTTCAGCCCCCAGAGGATCATATTTGACCTTTGCTTTTCCGAATTTTCATCTTTTCATGGTTGGCTTGATTGGCGCGGTTTCCAGCCTGACAGTCGCGCCAATTGGCATAGGTTTCCAGTTCATCACTCGCACCATCCCCTGTCTGGCGTGGATTAAAGCCAGACAATCACGCCATTTCTTGTAGGTGGTAGGGTTTACCCTTGTTCGGAAGTTTCTTTTGGTCAGTAATTTTCTTCTGGGTTTGTTTTAGATTCTGCTTGAAGTGGTGAGTCTGGTCTTGGTTGGGAGAAATTATTTGTTTTTTCATTTTTAGGCATTGGCACTTGTTGTCAGTTAGCAATACGTGCCAATTTTCCATTGGCGCTAGTTTTCAGTGAGCAAGTCGCGCCAGTTGGCGCTAGTTGTCAATGATAAAGTCGTGCCAATTTCAGGGTGTGTGAAAATTGAGATTTTTTCCCTAAATCCTTCACCAGTGTGTCTTCCCCTTCTGTTCTTTTCACTGTATGAGCATAGATTATGTTTCTCATTGTTTGAAATGTCTTCTCTCCATGATTTCTTGATGTAAAATGGAATGAACACCTTGTTTTGATCTCATGCTTTGGAAGTCCTCTTTGTGTTTGATCTCATATGTCTTGTCACCTTTTGAGGAATTTCGTTACAAAGTGTTTTGAAACAATGATTGCATTCTTAGTGTTTGTGTGCATCCCTTTTGCCTTCATCCTTCATTAAGAATATTTGCGTTTATTCAGTTTTCATCTCAAAGTTTTCTTTTGTTAAGATGCATTAGATCACGTTGCATTGAAAAGTTTTTTTTTTGAGATCTATCATTGAACTTAGATCACATTGTTTAATGATTGAAAGCTAAAATTTGCTTTGAGTGCATTATTATCATTTGAA
Source organism: Pinus albicaulis (assembly GCA_034641835.2). Taxonomy (NCBI): domain Eukaryota; kingdom Viridiplantae; phylum Streptophyta; class Pinopsida; order Pinales; family Pinaceae; genus Pinus; species Pinus albicaulis. Next base: position 1,242,340,395 of record CM076575.1, read on the forward strand.
AAGAGAAGGAAATTGTGCATAGATTACAATTGCATAGTTTTCAAAAAAGAGGATTTTGCATAGATTACATTGCATTATTCACATCGTTGAATGTTTGAAATTACTTTTGGATAGTGAAAACCATCTAGTTTGGAAAATATTTCATTTGCAGTGTTGTTGTATGTCGCATCATTGTTTGAAGCTCTTCCCTTAGCTAGATAGCATTCATAGAATTGAAAGTTTTCTTTTCTCATAAAGCTGCATACAGGAGATTGTCAAATGACATACGGTAGGGCCTTGAAACCGAGACATAATTGAAGATCAACCATAAAATTTATTCAATAAACCTAAGGAAGCATTGAAACATTAACGAAATATTCAGAGGTCTAGGTTAGAGACGTGTTCCAGCATCGTTAAACCTAGTAGTTGTCGTTTGCCTTTTGGCTTTAGACAGCGCTAGTACGGACTTGTGCTCCCTGTACCGTCGCGTATATAAATGGAGACCCCACTAGGTTGCTATCCTTTATCCGTAGGAAGCCGATTCTGCCGCCCTATACCCGTGATACACTGGACATAGCATTCAGGGAGATTTCCTGCACGTACGTCAAGTCCTTGGTTGATTTCTCTTTCATTTTTGAAACCAAGGTGTATATTGCAGTTCACGGTTATTTGGTACACCCTTTGCCTAGAATTCCTGAGAAGTTAGTTTGATCTTTACTGACTCCCTAAATTTGAAAAGATCGTCAAGTGCTTGTCCTTTCACGCTTGTTTCCAATCTGAAAGTGATAGAGTCACCTTTTGCCTGTTTCTCGACTCTTAAAATATGAAAAAATAGAGTTTTGTTTCAATGTTTTAAAAATTAACTGCCCACGAAATATTCCTGGTTAAAGTTAGTTTCCTTAGGGTGTTGTTCTGAAGATCGTTTCTGATGGCAACTTTTCCGGAGTTCACCAACCAAGGAATCCCCTCCGATGGGAATCCAGGTCCTTTTCCTCCTTTTTGAAATTTTGGCGCTCCTTATATGGCAACATTGTCCCTTCCTGGGTTAACTGTTGGGTTGCCTGTTTGGTTGTTTTCAACCTCTGTGGTCCCGAATGTCTCGGCTACTATTCAATCAGTTCCTCTGCCTGAGCAACGTCATGTTGATTCCAAGGTGGACCTCTCCCCTTCTTCGCATGTTTCTGTGTCCTCCTCTTCTACTTCACATGGTGAAAGTCTGGATTCGAGTAACCAGGTGGCTAAGAAGAAGAAGAAGAAGACAAAGAAGAAGAATTCCGATAAGGAAGAGGCTAAGGCTGCAGCTACTGCCTCGGAAACATCTCCTCTTGATAAACCTTCCAACCCTCCACGGAAAGTCATGTTCCCTTGCATTTTGTTCACGAGAGACCATCTCCTTCGAGATTTCCCTGGCATTCCAAAGGTGCTTGAATAATGGTCCAACGGTCGTCCGCGTTGCCTTTGGCTTTTGGGAGTCAGGTTGGGGGCACATCTTCAACTGCTGCTGGTAAGGCTCCTAAGAAGTAGGGTAAGCTTGCTAATCCCTGTAAGTTGTGTAGGGGGCACCATGCCATTCACCTTTGTCCATATATGGATGAAGCCAAAAGAGTTTTGGACAAGTCGGCTGTTACTGCGCCATGCCTTCCAGCTAGTTACAAATAGCTTTCTTTGAGTCCTTTGCTAGCTGACCCTACGATTGGTCAAGAGTCATCCTTGGTCGATCTTGCTCCCCCGGAAATTCAAATTCAGGAATCCGTTCCTAACCAAACATTGGTCGTGGGATCGGTTGAACTGGCCCTGTCTACGGTGCACCAGGTCTTTTCCGTTGAGAGTGGACCTCACATCCCTTAGGTTCTTCTTGTTTCTTCGGATTCCTCGGACTTGGTCCTGATGTGGCAACTGGCCCACCATCATCCCTTCCTAGTTTTTATCCACCCGTTGTATCAGACCCACTACAGGTCAACTATGTGGCTACCTACCCCGTGCCTGTGCTCAGTGATAGTGCCATCGTGCATTAGGTGTTGGGGGCATTGGGTCCTGAATTCTAGGATGTTTTCCTTCCATCAGGAGTGGAACTCTTGGAAGCGATGAATTCTTGTTCATTATGATGAGGTCGGTCGGAGCACAGTTCGTTTTCTTGTGTCAAGCTCCTTAAAAAATGAAACAAGTTGGTTGGAGCACATTTTGTTTTCTTGTGTCAAGCTCCTTAAACAATGAAACAAGGTCATCATAGCAGAGTTCCTTGTCTTGTGCCAAGCTCCTTAAACCATGAAACAAGGTGTCCTGAGGATAGTTCTTTTAATGTGTCAACCTCATTAAAATAATGAAACACGTTCCCGTTCAATTCGAGTCTTTGATACGATCTCGTAAAATCCCAGTTGATTCTTTCTTGATCTCATAATTTGAACCTTCACTCCAGCTGCCTTACATATAGAATGAAGCTTGGGGGGCATGTACCTCGAATTGAGTCAACATGCTGGGGGCATGCTTAATTTTTCAAGCATAGTTTGTTTCCATTTCAAGCTTGTGTAAAAATGAAACCGGTTTCAAGCATAGTTTATCTTTGTTTCAAGCTTGTGTAAAAATGAAACCAACTTCAAGCAGAGTTTCCTAATTTCAAGCTTGTGCAAAAATGAAACCATTCCCATTTTACCTCTTGTGATTTCCATTTTTATCAGCCTGTTTTTGCTAGATGAGCCTTGGTTTTCTCACTCCATCGTCACTATCTGCTTGGCCGATCATATGCCTTCACTTGGTTGTTTTAACCATTCCTGAGGAACTGCTGCGATGAGTGGTATTGTTAGCCAGCCTTTTGACTTTTATCATGTTCTGAGCAATTCCACCATTACTGGAACCAGTTGCTACCCTTGATACCACTCGTTCCTCCAGGAGGAGTCAACTTTATGCTCTTTTCTGACTCTTAAAAACTAAAAAGATTTCTGAGTTGCTTGTCATTTTGATCTCGTTAAATTGGCTGTGAAACGACATCTATCCAGTATATGTTTACCCCTTTTTCGGGCTTGGATAGATTATTTACGAAAAAGGAATACCCTAGCCTATCGCGACTAGGAGGTTTTCTTAGACATAGTTTTCTACCTTTTCGGATCTAAGGAACTATTTACGAAAAGGGACCATTGGAGTTTACTTTTCCACTGTCTTTTCAAACTCTCTAAATATGAAAAGACGTCGAGTTATTCCTTTGTCAGACTCGTTAAACCCTGATGACATCGGATCCAGTCGTAATGATGATATTCGAGTTTCTCCTTCCTAAGGCTCGTTAAATGTACTAGGATGGATTCTTCCTAAGGACGAACTTATATGACAAGCATATGCTATCCCCTTCAAGCTTGTTTTCAAAAATAATTGGGGTACTCACCAGGAATGGTGGGGAAAATGGAACCAGCATCATTGTCATGTCAGCAGTATGTCGCTCTTGAACATGGCACTTGTTTGCATTCGTGTCGGGTTGGGGACATCTTATCTCATTTTCCACTTGCCTCCATGGGTTTGGGTGATCCCTTTTGACCTCTCATCTGCTCTTTGCCTCGTCATCGTGACCTTTGATCTTTGATGTCAAATACTGCCAAATCCATTATCGTTCCACCGATATGTTCAAGAGAATTTGACCTCTGCAAAATTTCAACCTTCCTCTGATTCTCGTCTGATCCTGATTCACAAAGACATTATGTTCCTCTGTCTCGTGTTGATAATGTGGGAAAAACTATGGCCCACCTTCGATCAAGGTCACTTCCTGTCGACATTAGCTCATTATCCAGGAAGCTAATCTAGAGACTCCTTTCTGGTACCTTGGAGCCTGCATGCCTCAATGGAAGGTTCTTCGAGTTCGACATGAGGTTTTCATCATTGGCCTCTGATCGAGTGATTCTACGGGTGTTTGACACCATCTCACTGATTCACATGTCGTAGATTGTACCTATAGTACCTTGAGGACCATTGTCATTATTGGTGGTACCTCTCGCGTCTGTTAACAATTTTCATCATTGGCTGGTAATCAGGCGATGTTCTTGCATGTTCAACTTCAACTCACTTATTCACATGCTTGAACTTGTACTTTGTTCAGGTCGAGATGGAGCGCAAGACCCTGGATTTTGTCTGTTAGAATCCATGTTGCGATTTTGTGGATTATTATGATTGGTTACATGACTCAGTCATTGGATGGTTGCGACCATACCTGAGTCTATTTATCGATCCTCACTGGATGGATGCGTCCATACCTTGGATCTGGATTATTGTATACTCTGTTATGGATGGCTGCGCCCATACCACATATATCATGTATTTGAGATATCAGTTGTATTTCTCTACGCAGGTTTTTCGACGGCAGTGTTTTCAGTTGGACACGTTCTCGTAAAGCATTTCACCCCTCTCTCTTTCGGGCCTAATGCTTTAGGGGGCATCTATTACACAGTAATTTTTCACTGTCCCTGCAATCCCCATATCGCCCATTGGAGGGTTTTTTCTGTGACCAATAAGCAGTGTCATGCCTTGCAAATAACATCATTGCATCCCTTGCCATGAGGACAACATTCCTTCTGTTGATCATTTCCTGAGTAGACCCCTGAAAACACCTGTTTTTGCCTTGGTGCTGGTAGCTCGTTATGTACTCGCACCAATGAGGAAAATTAACACTGAGCCCGCGCCAATTGGCGCTCTATCCCGGTTAAGCACCCACGCCAATCTGCTTATGGAAAGTTTTTTAAAAAAGAGGCGAAGTTTAGATTACAACAACTTCGTGGATGAGTCATCAAGAGTGGTTTCGACTGAATAACCATGGCCTTCCTCCTTTGGCCTCTTGTTTCCACCTTATGGGGAAACTCCCAAGGGATAAGGCTTCCCTTCCACTATTGTAGGGATCCCAACCTCCTCCTCTCCTCTATAAATATAACCTTCATCCATTGATGAGGGGCTAAATTCTGAATGGCTGAAGGGCTGAATGGTTGAATGGGCTGAATGGTTGAGTCTCCAAGAGCCTTCATAGCCTAAAGAATGCTGCAATAGTCATCATAGAGCCAAATCAGTAGCAAGGAGATTGACGATCGAAGAGAGAGGCTTGTCCCCATCCCCGACGAGCTTTACTGAGACGTATTTCGCTGACGACCCGCCGAAGGAAGATTCAAGGTTAGAGCCAGGTTGTATTTTCCTTTGTATTAATTAATGATAAGCGACTATTGGTTATGGTTCCACTCGTATTTTTCATTATGATCATGAGTTGTGTCATCTCTAACTGATACATAATTTCATATATCGGATTTTACGCTTGTGTTTGTCATGTTTCTTGTGTGTGCAGGTGTTCGATCGCGGCAAGCGAGAGGATTGTGATATACTGGAGCAAGGAAACGGGATAATTATCTTCTCTACGAAAAACAACGTTGGATTCAAGGTAAGCCTTCTTCGCCATTTGGTTTATTTCAATTAGGAACTTGCACCTTAGCGTGATACGATTGTTGCTAGACCCGATCTGGGTTAGTATGGATTGCCTCTGTCCACAGAGGGGATTTACCTCTACAACACATGGCTAACCCCATATGTATTAGTAACAAGGGTTGATGTGGTATCCATTCATACCATGGTGGCCAGCTAGGTAGGTCAATGTTTGAGGCATAAATTATGTATATGATTTTTGATTGAGGTTATCATTGGACTATTAGAAAGGTATTAGAGTGTATAATACTGTCAAGGGTGTAGGCATAAGTTTTAGACCCTATAACACAAAAAAATATCATTTGATGCCAAAAACTGGCTCAAGAAGGTTCCAGACCTTAATTTTTCAAACTAGGACCTACCACTAAAATGGTACCTACAAACCAATTCCTCCAACCTTTCCACCCATAAAGAATTAACATAGATGAAATTTCGTATGATGATCCAATCCAGATTATCTATTTTTGGAAAGTAGTTACACTAGATATTTTGTAACTTGGAGGTTAAGTTTCCCTTTTATTAAATATTTTGGAGTGTACTAGAGAATTGACCCCCCATATTGTAGAATTTGTATATATCTTGGTTTATGTATACTCCTTAATATATCAAGAACTTTACTTCTAAGAGTCTATGAACACATAGTTAACCTTATTTAGTTATGAAGATGAAAGTTGAAGATTTATTTTCAATATTGCTTCTATGATTATCTTCAAATATATTACCATGAAGTGAGAAAGTTCAAATACTTGTTATCCTTATGTATATTTTATTTATTTATTTTGAATATTATGAGTGGGGTATTTACCTTTGAATGCTTTAAAAATGAGTGCAATTTTTATTATTAACCTGTTAGGAGTAATGAGAATTTTTCCTTGAATTAAAGACTATTCAAACATTATAGTGACTTTTGAACTATGGGATTCGTGTAAAGATTGTCTAGTATGTCTTCTTGTGTAATATTGGATTCATTTTTAAAAAATTCCAATATATGTTTTATCCTATCAATGAATGTTAAGGATTGTCACCCTCATTAGCAATTATGTTATTTTTAATGTATTATTTCAACACCAAGGATTTCCATGTTTCTCTCATTGGTAGTTGAGACATATTTCATATTTTAACTTGGCATGCATCTTCCATCTAATCAACTTGATATTTTTGCAATAAAAGTTAGTTTTACCTAGTGGAAAGGTCTAATATATATATTTAAATAAGTGTGTTGTGTCTAGTTTGAATTATTCCTCTGACAACATTTTACCCCACAAGCACTAAAATTTGGCATTGAAATATACATGAAAAAAATGTATTGAAGTGATATTGGATGGCCAACTGTTGAATATATCAAAATATTACCTCGTTTGGCCTAAGAGGTAACTTAAGGCATGATATGGGAAGTTTCTTTGCCTTCCTTAACTAAAAATAAACTAAATAATAAAAACGTGATTTTTTTCAATGTAATTTGATGATTTGAGTTGTTTCTTTTAAACTTTGTATATCTCTTGTAATTTTTTTTAATACTCAATTTCTAATTTTATGTATTTGCACTTATTTTATTTTGTTTTGTTTTCATTTATGTTTTTTATTTTATTTTATTTTATTTTATTTTTAAATTTTCATTTACACCACTTGAACTATCAAATGTATTTTTAGAGCCACTATATATTTTTGTTTTTATGCATTATTTCTGCAAAATAGGTATTGTTGCCACAAAATATAGCAGACCTTAGAGAGGGAAACCCTTCAAGGCATAAACTAGACCTATAAGCAAAAATGGGGTAGTGGCCTACTGTGACCACAGTTAAAACCCCCTACTCTTTATGGAATTTCACTGATGAGAGGAGACTTGGTAGGAAATAGATCACTTATGATAGGTATTATAGGGTTAAAGTATGAAATTATCTCACTAGGAGGCCTTCAAGAAAGACACAATTTTGGTCGAAGGCTTCATAAGGAAGCAATTCACTTTCTATGAAGATACCTAGAAATGGGGGCACAAGACCTAAGGTTTGATTGATTTGATGAGTGTTGGAGTAAATCAAGTTCAAGGCAAGGTGAAAAGGTTTCTTACAATGGATATTATCTAAGCCAAGGCTCGTGAAACCTTAAGAGAATTTATGGATGAAATTGAAGTGCATGGCCACCAAAGTGGAATGAGATATTACTTTGCATGATGTATAACAATCATCAATCCTTTTAGGATGGGGTAGGTCATTGGCCATTAGGGTTTGGGACATAAAAGGGTTTCTTTTCTTCTATGATATAGGGAAACATTGTCCCAAGAACCAGGTGATGACCATATGATAGAGGTAGAGCTCATGCTTGGATTTTTCCCATGTGTCAATTCATAAGTCTCGACCATCTTTTGCATTTTGATTTTTATTTTGTATTTCTTGTGGTCATCATATGCTTGATCCAGGTGTATATTGGTGGCCACCCACCTATTCCATATGGACCCCCACCATCTGTTCTTTCAGTTTTTCAGTTTCAGCACAGTTTACTATTTTTAGCAAATTTTCGAGTCCTGAACTTCCAAAGTCGTTTTGAGGCCCTAAGTTGTAGTCCTCGGATAGATATTTCTAATGAGGTATTGAGCACATCAAACATAGATCATATGCCAAAGTTACGTCCCTAGGAAGTTGATGTACCAATTTACCCAAATGGGGCCCATAGTTTTAGCGCTTCATCTCCTAGGGTTATGTTTTTGGATGTTTAGGGTTTTCCATTGTTTCTCAATAATAAATAGGCCTTCAAGCCTCATTGTAACACAATTTAGAGGCATGTAGCCACCACATCTCTTCTCAGAGATAAGCTACCATCACCCTAGCTAGTTTATTTCGATTATGTCTGTAAACATATTTCATTCATTTGATTTTAATGAAATGGAGTTTTATTTCCATTGCATCTATGTGTTTATGTTTATTTATATATATTATTTCGTTCTTGAATAAATCTAGATTAGTGGTATTAGAGCGTTCTACTCTTTCTCTGTTTTTCTTTGCATGTTCCCAGCGAGGTCAGGGTATAAGGAATTAGGGCTCAATCTGGTTGAACCCTTGCAAGATCAACCTCGAAAACCCCGACGACCTCCCATGGTGGAAGAGAAGAAAGGCAAGGGAGCAAGAGATCCTATCAAAATATTGCTTGAGGAGGCCCTCCAGAAATAGAGGAACGTGATGATGGATAAATTTTCCCAGATCCTTCAACGACTACGCACCAACGGTGCATCTACATCCAGCAGCCACTCTGGATGTGCCTCTCCTTTGAAGATACAAGTCAAATTTGACATTATTGTATTTGAAGTCTAAATAGACGTAGACGTTGTAGATAGATGGTTGAATTTTCTGGAAGGGTATTTCTTGGTCCATGATTTATTCGACCAAGAAAAGATTATTTTTGCACTCTGCAAAGCTACCCCCCATGTCAAGGACTGGTGGGAAACCACTGTGATAAAAAGGACGAGAGGGAACCCTCTCTTTTATTGGCCACACCCTCTTGGAATTCATTCCGAGACAACATCAAGGAACAATATTACCCTATGGGGAGCTATGAGAACAAGTACATCCAATGGACCACACTGCGACAACAAAGGGATCAAGATGTGCATGAACTGACGAATCTGTTCCATACCCTGTGCACAAAGTTGGGTATTAAAGGTTCAGAGAGACATTTGGTGCTTAAGTACTGCAGTTTTTTGCACTGATACATTCAAGAGGAAATGGATTTCCTCGAAATTACCTCGCTTGGCACGACATATCGATATGCCTCCAAGATTGAGCAGAATTTAAGCAGAAGAAGAGAGACTTTGGATCCGCGAATTTGAAGCTAGGGAAGGTGCCCTCGAACTGTAGAACAAGGGGCAAAGGCAAAGCGGGGAAACTTAGAAAAATAGCACAAATCTAAAAAAGGCACGTGGAAGTGGTGTGAATTTCTTAACAATCCCATTCACAACAAAAATGAGTGTAGGGCCAAATAGTCATTGGTGGTCGAACTAAAGGCACCTGAATCAGATGCATGTTATGATCCTGAGTCGGAACCATACAAGGGCAATGAAAAAGGGAAGTAGATCATTGATGCAGATCCCAGTTCTATTGTTTCCACCATTAAGCTTCAGGGAGGTGATCTTGAGGATCCAGAGGAAGGGGAGCACCTCTTCAATTCATAGATGTGGGTGAAGGGTTCTCCACTGCAATTCCTTATCAGTAGTAGAAGTCAAAAGAAACTCATTTCAACAGAGGTCATGAAGCGGCTCGGCCTACTGACCATAGCACACCCATAGCCGTATACCATTGGGTGGCCTCACGAAGGAAGGGATCTCTACATCCGCCAGCAGTGCCGCCTTTCGTACAACATCAAGCCATTCACAAATGAGGTACTTCGTGTTGTTGCTCCTCTTGATGTGTCTGATGTATTATTGGGCCAACCATACTTGTGGAAGCAACATGTTGTGTATGATTCTAGGCCTCATTTTTTTTTATTACTTCGAGAAATAAATTTTACAGGATATCGGAGATAGTGCTCTTTGACTGTTGCAAAACAATGCAGTAAGCTTGTTTCCCAAACTAGTAAATTTATTTTCATTACCATTTCCCCACAAGGCAAGAAGAATATTGTGGCCAGAGCCTCGAAACAGGGCCCCCCTGCATGGTAGCAACAGATGGACAAAGTCATGGAGGAATACAATGACATTTTCTCATCACCCACAGAGGTTCCTCTACACTGTCAGGTCAAGCACTCCATTGATCTAACCCCAAGCACACCGCCACCTGATCTTGACATACCTCATGCGACCACACAGACATAATCCACACATGTACTGTCTGAGGCTGATAAAGAAACCAAATTTTTTGAACGCATCGAGTACGTCCACCTGCAGGTCCATGACATCTTCGACAGATCCAATACCAAGTTTAGCAGAATTTGCCTCATCCCATGGAGGAACTAAATGCACTGGGGACCATTGCTTCCTAAGGGGGGAGGAATGATCCAGGTGGATATTGGTGGCCACCCACCTATTCCATTTGGACCCCCACCATCTGTTCTTTCAATTTTTTAGTTTCAACACAGTTTACTATTTTTAGTATTTTTTTGATTCTTGAACTTTTGAAGCCATTTTGAGGCCCTAAACGAAAATTTTTGGGGAAAACTGGGAGCAACATGGGTCATAGGCCATGTATGACCCATGTTGCTCACTCAAAATTTGTAGTCCTCAGATAGATATTTCTAACGAGGTATTGAGCGCGTCAAACATAGATCATATGCCAAAGTTACATCCCAGGAAGTTGATGTACCAATTTACCCAAACAGGGCCCACAGATTTGGCGCTTCATCTCCTAGGGTTAGGTTTTTGGATGTTTATGGTTTTCCATTATTTCTCAATAATAAATATGCCTTTGAGCCTCATTGTAACACAATTCAGAGGCATGTAGCCACCACATCTCTTCTCAAAGATAAGCTACCATCACCCTAGCTAGTTTATTTCCATTCTATATGTAAACATATTTCAATCATTTGATTTTAATGAAATGGAGTTTTATTTTCGTTGCATCTCTTTTTTTATGTTTATTTCTGTATATTATTGCATTCCTGCATAAATATGGATCAATGCTCTTTTTTTTTTTTGTCTACATCAACATCCAAGGGTGCATTTTCAAACCCTACCCAAAACGCCAGGTCATCTACACCACTTGAACTGTCAAATGTGTTTTTAGAGACATTATCTATTGTCATTTTTAGATTAGGCCAAATTCAACCCACTTCTCTAATTTTCTTGGGTCGCAAGCTCAAATCCTAGCTTACACAATCTGGGCAACTCTCAGAATGAAACAAATCTTCCAGAGAAAAACCTCTACCCTAATCAATCTATATTTGGTGAAGAATTGGAAGGCTTGAAACAAAGGGAGAAATTATAGACCTATATTAAGACCATCAATGGGAATTCCTCCCTTTTTTGGGTCTTAGGTTTGGATTATGTGGTGAATCTCAAGCTGCATATAGAGACTTGCTTTGGATTTCCAATAGATAAGCAACACCTTCTTCATGAGGGGATCTAGTTACAAGATCAATTTCAATTACAGGGTCACAAAATTTCAAGAAACTTTTCTAATGTATTAAACTTAAGGTTGTGATGGGGTGCTTTAGTAGCCATGAATCTAGGAGCCTCGGCCTCCTACAAGGATGCAGTGAGGGGTAAAGTCTTTAATTCATTAGATTCACTACAATACAATCTTGGACCTTACATTGATGAACAATAACAACAAGCACCTGCCATGGAGGTAAATCTAATAGAGGTAAATCAATTTTTTTATATTCTTCAATCCATGGCAGTAATTTGCAGATTCAAGGTTTTTGGCCCTCATCCAATGCTTTTCATTAGTGGATTTTCACAACTTGGACAAGCAACTGTGACATATACCTATGCTCAAAAGGTTTCTTCACTGTTTAGTTTGATACCCAAGAAGATTTAGAGAGATTATTGAAAGAAGGGCCCATGGTTTTGGGGAAATGTGAGGGCTCTTCATTACCCCTTGAATTCAAGATTTTGGTGCCACAAAAATGGTGGTCTCAAAAATGTTAGTATGGGCGATACAAGAAAATTTGGCTTCTTACTGCAATAACCACTTTCATACCTGCAATCTTAAGGATACCAAGAACTCTATAAAATCTGATTACTCATCCAATTAACTATTACAAACATATAAAGAAATTCATTAACATATATGTAGAGATACTACACAATCCACAAGCATGTAAAAGTTCCATTCTAAAAACCAAATTCATATGTACATGTTTGGCCTGATTATACATTCATTTGGCCATTTACTCATATTCCACACCTCTCCCACTCAAATAAACTCTTTCACTATACATTCCATGACTAACATAAACAAATATTACATTCAATGAAGCTTGTGGGTTCAGATCTACTAAATTAGGATCTACTAGACTTGTATAAAGGAAAATTCCACAAAGCTATATTTTTTATGACACCTTCCATATTCTAAAAACTAATAATTTCCTAAAAACCACGCTTTCCTAGAGATATTACATAATTTATAAATGCTAGATATATTTCCAAATTTTATAAGTTTTAGACTTTTGTGCAGGACATTTGGAATTTTCCTTTTTGAATGTACCCCTAGATGCTTCTGCATCAAACACCCAAGGTAGAAAATTATTCATAGACTCTTGTCTATGAGGTTTGTCACATTTCTGTAACAATGAACAAATCCTCCAAGATCCCAAACTTTAAATTGTGACTGATTATTTCCAAGGAAAAAAAATCCTTTACTCGTTATTCCTTTGTCCCATACTTTATTCTATTGTTGTCCATTTAATTTGTTAACATAATTTCTCTGATTTGAATTTCTCTATCTGAATTTTTTCTTCTCATTTTCGTACATTCTCTTGGCACGTTGCTTCATAAGTTTCCACAACTCATCAATCTCATTTTAGAATTTGTTTCTTGATTGAAGCTTGTTGTCAACTTTTGTTGGTTGCATCTTCTTTTCAGGCATGATACTACTGTATGAAACACTAATATTTTTCTCCAAACCAACTGAATTTTCCACCTCTATGAAACCTTCATCTCTTGCCAACCAACTTTCCAAAAATTCCATCCCTTCCTCAAAATCTCTAAAAAATTGTTTTGAATGTTGTACACGAGGCTGGATTTCATTATCAGGAAATAACATAGATTATATATCCCTAATCACATCTAAATGTTCATCGTTCCTCTTTGAAAATTTTCGCAATCATTGCATTTAAGTGTTGCTCTTCATCCTGGCTTAGAACATAGTAAGAGTTTTGTCCTCCTTCACCTTCATTACTTGTAATGAAATTTGCATTCCACTCTTCCTCTAATTTTGTAACAATTGTAGGTAGTTGTCCACCATCTTCCATACCTGCATCCACAAAAAATTCATTAGTTTTAAAAATATGAGAATCTTGGATATCTTCCATTGTTTCGTCCTCATTCTCTTCAAGCAATGGCCCTTTCTCCAGGTCACAAATAGTGCACTTTTTCTACCTCGTACTCAACTTCCTTGAGTTCTTCTTCTTCACACCATGTTCTTATCATGTGCCTCATATTCTTCCGTAAGTTTCTTGCGAGTGATTCTTTAATTGGCCATTTAAATTTCTTCTTAAAAATACATCCGCATTTATGGTCTTCCTCATGTTTTTGTAGTTGCTCCATAAGTACATTCAGTTGTACTTTAATCTCAACGGGTTCCCTATCAAACTCCTCATCACTCAACTTTTTCTTTATGTCATTTGCATTGACATATTCTTTCCTTCTCTTATGGATTTCACTTGAACCTTTTGTAATGACCCTCTGTGGTCATCCTTTTCTCTAACTTTGTGAGCTTCACCATGCTCAATAGTGAACTGCAACCAAGCCTCTCCTTTGTTGCAAGTCTCCTCTTCTTGCTACTCAATACCTCATCAAGATTTCTTCACTAGCTTGACCTTTTAGTATTTTCTCTGGTTCTCTCCTTAGAACCTTCTCTTTCAAGAAATTCTTGCTCTTCAAGTTTTTGCAGTCACTCTTCTTCCTCCGTCACAGTTTTGCTATCTATCATCAATATCCACAAATTAAAAAAAGAAGAAGAAGCTCAAAATCAATTTACCTGCCACTATCTTAATCTCATTATATTTTTTTCTCCATATTGTTGCATAAAATTCGTATGTTATCTCCTCCAAACTACATGCATGAATATTTTGTGCTCTGATACCACTTGATTAAAGAAAATTTGACTTCTTCCTACAATGTCCAGTTTCACGAACCTGCAATCTTAAGGATACCAAGAACTCTATAGAAATCCGATTACTCATCCAATTAACTATTACAAACATATAAATAAATTCATTAACATATATGTAGAGATACTACACAATCCACAAGCATATAAAAATTCCATTCTGAAAACCAAATTCATATGTACATGTTTGGCCTAATTATACATGCATTTGGCCATTTACTCATACTCCACACATCTCCCACTCAAAGACACTCTTACACTATACATTACATGACTAACATAAACAAATATTACATTCAATGAACCTTGTGGGTTCAGATCCACTAAATTAGGATCTGTTGGACTTGTATAAAGGAAAAATCCACAACGCTAGATTTTTTATGACACCTTCCATATTATCAAAGCTAATAATTTCCTAAATACCACAATTTTCTAGATATTTTACATAATTTAGAAATTCTAGAGATTTTTCCAACTTTTATATGTTCTAGACTTTTGTGCAGGACATTTGAAAATTTCCTTTCTGAAGGTACCCATAGATGCTCCTGCATCAATGGGTGAGGCTAGCAAAACTCCCCCTTCCCTTTTTGCATCATAAGGTCCTTGAGGAAATTGGAAACACTATGGGTCATTCAAAAAGATGGATACCGAGAGAATGAAGAAAGGGTTATTTACCTTTGCCAGAATCTATGTAGAAATAAACCTAAGTAAAGATTTTACTTGACGGAATTCAATTGAAACATAAAAGCTTCGAGTGGATCCAACTTCTGGATTATGAAAATACAACATTCAAATGTTTATCATGTTACCAAATAGGATACTAGCAGGACACGTGCCCTCAAGCAAAAAAGCACCCCAGAAAGAAAAAGGGGCAAGCCCATAAAACAAAAATATAGCAACCTTATGACTTGTACCTCATGTAGGAAGAAGAAGGGGAAATCATAGAGAACCATCCAAACTAAGAAGATAGGGTTTCTCAAGTCCATAATGGCAACACAACCCACAAGCAGAATGGTATAGAATTAGAAGTGGACTACTAACCAAAACAAGAGAAAATTGAGGCACACAAAGAGAATCTACGCTTCAGAAAGTTCTGAGTCATACAAAGAACACCCACCAAAGAAAACTGTGAATAATTTGGCAATGGCTCGGAGGGAAATGTTAGAATGTTAAAAGGTTCAGAAAAAAGAAAGGGAAGAAAGGGAAGATAAGTGATTTTTATATCACCTAATCTTCTCCTTTGTATTTTCTATCTTTTGTTTGCTCATACTAAATGCTTTTAACAACTACAAAATATAATTTTGTTCTTTTTCTCTAAAAGTTGCAATGAAATTATAGGTTTTTTCCTATTTAGAAAAAACCATATAAATAAATTTAATAATATTATTATCATAAATATATTAATTTTATATGAAAAATAAAAATTAATTATTTTTTAAAAAGAAATGATATAATAAATTAAAAATATTAAAATGATATTCATAGTAAAATATTTATAGTATAAGTTAAAAATGAAGGGGGTAAAGGATAGTAAAGGTGGAGGTTTCTAGAATGTTAGGAAAGTGAATGATAATAAAACGATGGATGGGTTGGAGGCATGTATTGTTGTTGGGCAGAGAAAATGTGTTTTGTTGGTATGTGGTTGGCTTTAAGGAGACGAAGAAATATGCGTTTTGGTTTTGTGGTGGACACAAAGTGGAATCTTGTGATTTAGAGGGATGGAAGAAGACGACAAGGGGAATGGGTTGGCTATGGAAAAACAAGAGAAAGGGAATGGGGGTGATTGCAGACAAATGGAGAATTGTTTGAAGTAGGTGAAGGTAGAATGTGGACAAGGAAATGAGAGGTAACGACAAAGAGGGAATCAGATGCAGCTTGCAAAGGACAAGAGCAACGACCCTTGGGGTGCACAAAATGACAAGGGAAACAATCTAATTAGGTTGCAGAAAAGGGGAAGAGCAACAACCAGCTTACCTTGGGTGGTGCACAAAACGACAAGAGCAACAACAACCTTACCTTGGGTGGTGCAGAAAAGGACAAGAGCAACAACCACCTTACCTTGGGGTGCAGAAAAGGACAAGAGCAAGAAGCCTGTGGTGGGATGGGATGGGATGGGATGGGATGGGATGCGTGAACGTGAATATCAACGGAACACGACAGAATGGATGAAGGAAAGAGACAAGAGGAAGGAAGTCGTCAATGGCGTGTTGTGTTGTGTTCCCTTCCCAACTAATCCTTTATTATTCTATGTTCACTTACTCTGCTCTGCTGTCCCATTTGCAATTTCTTCAATCCAATCCAATCCATGAACAAGGGAAGGGAAGGGTTTCTTCAATCCAATCCATTAACAAGGGAAGGGAAGGGAAGGGAAGGGTTTCTTCAATCCAATCCATTAACAAGGGAAGGGAAGGGAAGGGAAGGGTTTCTTCAATCCAATCCATTAACAAGGGAAAGGGTGGGCTTTAAATGTGGTTCAATATTTTCCATGAAGAAAGAGCAGTTGAAATGTGTTGTTGGTCATGTAAATAGAGGGATCGAGGAGGAGGAGGAGGAGGAGGACATGCCCGGGATGATTCAAGGTAGTGCGCCATTGCAATCTTTCTCTCAACTGTCTCTGGCTTCCATACGCAGTGCCATTTTGAGCCCCCAGGACGACACAGACGCAGGTAATTGCACTAGGTGGCTCCAAGAGCTAAAGTGGGAGGAGCGGGGGTTGTGTCTCATCCAGCTCTTGCTTGCCTGTGCCAAGTATGTATTTGATGGGAATATGGAGCAGACGAACGTGTGTTTGGAACAGATATCGGTTCTGGCATGTGTGACTGGGGATCCCATGCAGCGCCTGGCCACCTATTTCATGGAAGGATTGGCCGCCCGGATGACCAAGTCGTGGCCGGGGCTGTACAAGGCTCTCAATTCCACGCACTTGCAGCCTTCCATGGCGGATTTATTGTCCGCTCGCCACGTGTTTTTCTCTCAATTTCCCTATCTCAAATTTGCTTTCAACGCAGTGCATCTCACGATTCTGGAGTCCATGGAAAAGGAAAAGGTGGTACACATTATCGATTTGGACGCTTCGGAGGCAGCGCAGTGGGTACCGCTTTTGCAGTCGCTGAGCCGTCGGCCAGGGGGACCTCCGCATCTGAAGATGACAGGGATCAACGAGAAGAAAGAAGTTCTTCAGCAAACTGCGGCGATATTGACGGAGGAAGCCGAGAGATTGGACATTCCCTTCCAGTTCAACCAGCTTGTAACAACCCTCCACCGTCTTACACACGACATGCTCCCTGTCAAGACTGGAGAGGCCGTCGCTATCACCGCTGTTTTGCAGTTTCATGCTCTCCTCGCGGAACCGGAGCACAACAACAACAACAGGAAACGGCCCACTACTCATTTGGGCGACCTGCGTTCTATGTTTAACATGGAAATGGAAGATTCAGCGGAGAGCGTTGGACGTGGTCGACCCAAGTTTTCCCCTTCCCAGATAGAAGCCGCAATTATAAGCAGCAGCACTCGAAGGGCGAATAATAATGTTAATGTGGCCGCCGAATTAGATGGGATGATGATGATGAGCAATATAGAGCGCTTCTTACGAATGTTACGGGCGTTGTCGCCCAAGGTGATGGTTGTTGTGGAACAGGAGTCGAACCACAACGGTGAGCATCTCATGGACAGATTTGTGGAGGCTCTCTACTATTACAGTGCCATGTTCGATTCCCTGGAGTCCACTCTTCCCAAACAGAGCATTGAGCGGGTGACGCTGGAGAAGTATTTGTTCGGCAACCAAATACACAATATCGTTGCCTGCGAAGGATCCGAAAGGGTGGAGAGACACGAGAAATTGCAACGGTGGATGAAGAGATTCCACCGAACGGGCTTTGGACAGGTCCCCCTACCCTACACCACCCTCCTCCATGCCAACAACCTCCTCCACACTACTTACTCCTCTCAACCTTACCGTCTTCTACATCATGAAGCCTGCCTCACTATTTGCTGGGAGGAAAGGCCTTTGTATTCTGTATCTGCATGGCAATCTGCCTGATCTTCTTTTTTATTATATTCAACGTCTTCTGCAACCACCTTTGCACTTGCACTTTCAAGTTTCAAGGGGATGAAAAATATAAATATAAAAGCTCACTTTGTATCATATTTCATTAATTTAAATTGTCGATGTGTTGTTATTAACTAATTTGGATTCATCGATGAATGTATTTCAGATTAATTATAATAGTTGGTTCTAAAAATTATTAATTTTTAATAATGTGATTAATCTGAAAAACATTCGTCTATATTATAGATCACAAAAATTTTAAATAGAATATAATTTAGATTTATTAGGTTTCTAGATTAAATTTCTTAAAATGTAATTTTTTTTCAAAAAAATTAATAAATCTGAAAATATATAATTATTTAAAAAAATATAAACCTATATTATTTAAATATTTTTTTATAATTATTTAAATTTTTTCAATTTTCTATTTTAACTAATATAAATAAAATCTCAACTTACACTGCTGTAAAATAAGCCTCTCCGGGGTTGCTATTATGTGAACCACCATTGTTATCATATTATAGATATGATGGCATGGGAATGGGTTGAATGTATATTTGGGGAGGGAAAAGATGATTCGTAAAATTCAACGAGATGCCTCCTCCTCCTTCTCTTAAATGTAGATGTAGTAAGGAAAATGGCATCCCTTCGACTGACACACTTGTTCGTTCGCGCTGCTGGCAAACTTTGGTTTTGGAAAGCCAAAGTCGGCGATTATTATAATTACCACAACACCTAATCCGTAAGCAGTGACTGATTCTTTGATGTTGAGCTTCCTTTCCTTTCCTTTTCTACAAGCTGAGCTGGACGATAAAACCCTCCCTTTACTCGACTTGTCGTCCTTTCTGTTCGTAAGGTAGCGATAATATCCCTGCACCCAGCTAGAATATAACAAAATAAAACCACCTCACTCGATAGAGATTGCCTTCATAAATTAATTATTATTTCCTCGAGGTCCAAAACTATTCGAAAATTATTGCAAAGTACTTTTATCACCAGAATTTAACATATCTACTTTAATTGTAAGTGTCGTTAATTAAGTATTTTTCACATATTTATGAAGCATCATAAATACAAAAATCAAATCATTCTTTTTTATCGCTAGATAATTGATAAACCACTGTTTTTATCGCTAGTTAATTGATAAATCATTAGGTGACTGTGGTATGAGTTTGGTTCTTATTCCAGATTGTTTTCCGTAAATCATACACCTCACCTCTATATTTCAAAAGCTTCGTCCGCACCTTTAAAAAACATGATACCATAACTAAGAAAAAGTTAAATTTTCAATGGGCAAAGTTTTTTCCACAAAGCTTTTGCACAATTCTTTATACACATGGATGCATTTCTTTGCATTAGCTATACAAATTCATTGTAACAATTTCATAAGAGCCTAGACGAACTCAAACAAAATTGCCTTAATAATTATTTTTAAAGACTAAAAGAGCCAAATTCAATATAAGGAAGTGCTTAGACAAACCATTGTAAAACTTTTAAAGGTAGAGGCAAATTGAGATATAATTTATTTCTCAAACGAAATCCTATTTAAAACATACAATTAGAAATTGTCAAAATTGTTGAGATTTTCTGTTGTAAATAAAATAGGAAAAATCTCATTAGGTGACAAAAATTAGGAATTAGTTCCTAGATTAGCTCCACGTTGTTGGGGAGGGAGTTAATGCATCCTAAATTTGAGTTGAGAGGATTTATGAGGCTGTTAGATTCTCCTGCTATATAACAGGTCTCCATACGTTTGTTTTGGAGAGTGTGTTAGAATTGTAATCTCCTGTTTGAATTAATAAGATTGCCATTGCCCTGTTGTGTGGACGTAGCCCAGGAGGTTTGGGTGAACCACGGTAAAAACACTGTGTCTTTATGTGCTTGATTAAATCTGCTGTGTGTTAATTGTTTAATGGTTTCCGCTGTGATTATTCCAACAATTGGTATCGGAACAATTGGTATGGTTTCAGTTAAAAAGAAAACTTTTAAAGCAGGCTATGAACGGTGACTTATTACAATAATTTTGAAACGCTGCCGGCAAAATGGACATTCCATTATTTGAAACGCTGAATTGACTTTATGCCATCGTTTTTTTTTTAAGTTTTAATATGCCACTTTAATATATGGTAATGTTTTATTAAAAGTGCATATGATAAATCGATATGTTAAATCGATTTAAAAAGAGGGTTTTTTAAAAGTGTGGCATAAGGTTGGTATAATCGATTTGAAGTGTGGTAAATCGATGTTTTGGAGTTGTGAAAAAAGGTCGATTTGAAATTTATAAATCGACTATATTGGAACAAGAATGGCACTTTAAAAATTGTTTTTTTTTTAATATGTCGATTTTATAAAAGGTAGATCGATGCTATTTAAAAATTACCATTGCATATGGTATGAAAGGGAAGTTTTTTAAGGTGAAGTTTTTTTTAAAAAACATCGATTTATATAAATCGATTTGAGGGCTTTGTATGAAGTGAAAGGCATTTTTTAAAGGCAAGGTCAAGGATAATTTTATTTTTTAAAAGGCAGTGAGAGGCACTTAAAAGGAGACAAGGGCAATTTTTTTTTAAAAAGGGCATTCTTTATTTTAAAATTGGTTCTGGAGATTACTGTGTTTTTTGCTGAAACAAGATGGCGAAAACTCAAAATGCCTTTATTTGAAAATTGGTTCTGGAGATTACTGTGTTTTTTGCTGAAACAAGATGGCGAAAACTCAAAGTGTCCGTTTTGAGAACGATGTGCTTGGAGCCTTGTTGTCTGAGGCTGAGGAGACGAGGAAGAGGTCGAATGCAGACACCTCTACATCAGAGGTAATGATGGCCAGAGGTCGCTCGAGAGAGAGACACTCCGGGGGTAAGCATAGCAACTCTCGTTCAAAGTCTAAAGGAAAGAAGACAAAGGTGAAGTGTTGGCATTGTGGGAAAGCTGGACACCTGAAGAAGGATTGCTGGAAGCGACAGCAGGCTGCTAAAGCAGATTCTTCGACAGAGAAGAAGGAGGCAAATGCGACAGATACAGGTTCGGCATCTGGTTCAGGTATGAGCGACGAAGTGTTGTCTGTTAATATGTCAAATCATGATCAACATTGGCTGTTAGATTCCGGTGCATCGAACCACATGTGTATTCATAGGGAATGGTTTAAGACATATAGATCAGTTAATGATGGAGTCGTGTACATGGGTAATGATGTCACATCTAATATTGTTGGGATAGGAAGTATACAACTGCAAATGTTTGATGGCACAACTAGAATATTAACAGATGTGAGACATGTTCCAGACTTAAGGAAAAATCTAATTTCACTGG